>CM055269.1:77375070-77754065 GCA_029237695.1 Conchocele bisecta
GGTGGTGCCGCACCAGCACCCGCACCACACCAGCACCCGCACCAGCACCCGCGCCATCAGCGGAGCCAAGGAGTGGGTAAAAAAACAACTAAAACCCATCGCCAGTCTCCTGGCTAAATTAGCCGAAAAGGCGGCTGCCGCAATACCTGGACTGATCGGAAGTATAGTTTTCTTACTTGCTATCTATATTATCAAAAACGGCCGGATGGCTAGCCAAAAATACTTGGGCTTTAATCGTGGCAATCGCCGGTCTCCTACTATTCTTCGCCAGAGAGTTCCTAAAACCAAAGCGCAAATAATCCGATCGCCACGAGGGCGACGACAAGAGCGCTAATTTCTCCTCCTCGTGTGTTGTGCTTCCAATTTCAACATTGTTGATGATTGGTGTTTCAACATTGTTGATGGAAACTCGATGGTGCATCCAATTTACGAATTGGGGGTACTGGGTTCGATTGTGTTGCGGGAGGTGTATCCATTTTGTGTTTTGGGGGTGTATGAAATCTTTTTCAAAATTTATTTGAATTTACAACTCCGCTCCCGATCATTTTGGGGGTGCGCTTGATGATATCCGTGTTCACGTTACCGTTGTGACCGATTTTTTGATTGGCGGTGGCGATTACGATCTGATTATTGTAACCATCAACCGGGTCGTCTCGTAGTATCATATTGCTCGGCGCCATATAAAGACCTATTCCAAATACATAGTCCACTGGGGTGCTGGCAGTCTGCAAAACGTCTTGATAATTCTGGATCGCCTTCTCCAGTCCACCTTAGCTGAGATGGCGTCCTCTACAAGTGCCAAGAATTGTTTTTGTGCATCAAACGCTGTTTCCTGTACCAGTATAGAACTGCGAGTTTGCTTCTGTGCGCCGAGGATGGCCCAGACGTACGTGCGAATAGATTCGTTGACGCGAGTAACCCCGGCCTGCGTGAACCCTAGACCCTTATCTAACATAAATGTGGTCCACGCGTTCTGAACCTCAGCAGCCTGCTGTATGTAATCGACGTGAGCCAGTTTCGGAGGTAACATTTTACAAGAAAACACGCCACAGTGCCGACCTCCAGACACTTCTGGCCCGAAAGTCATAGTCGCGGGGTCAAAATTCCCGCGTTCCGACTGACGATGTGGTCACCGGAGTAATCGTGTCTAAAATCAGTCTGCGTCCAATTCCTGATTCCCGGACTGGCCCCGAATGAGAACGTCCCCGAGGCCGGTGGTGGTAGGAAATGCTTTCTGCCTCCAGTCCGCGTCTTTTGAAACGTTAAATTCGTTACACAATCTTTCAAACGCCATACATCGGTCGTATGCGTTGGAAATGGGATCCCAGGCGTCGTCTTGAGGTAGAGAAATACCTAGTTCTTTGAGAACCTCCTCCTAATAGTATAATACGTGTGAAAGTTGTAGACACTTCGGAGCATGACATTCTTGGATGTCAGTATGGTCTTTATGTGAAAACTCCACACCCGGATGTTGCGCACCATACAGCAAAATTTACTGGTTCTGCCAAAACTGCATCGGTGTGGCTTTCCACCCGTTTACCGACTCCATCGTAATAATCTGGGCAGCCTATATTTCTCAAACGTGTTAGGGAAATTGGTGGCAAAGCCACTGTCCGGTCTAACCGTTACGATTGGGTGTACAAGGTTAACAACGTCTTTTTGCGTGTATTTACCTCCGACCGCGTACTTTGCATTAGAGTTAAAGCTAAATGCTTTTGTATCCATTGAAAGATATTATTATGTTTGCTACTATCACTAATGTTCAAAAAGGGAGTTGTGAACTTCAAAAATTAATAGACAACTGCTGCGGACAACGCCGGGTAGGCCTTAGATCAATACGTTCACGGTCGGGTGGAAAAACGTTGAAACGCTCGAGTTTTTCACATCAGAAGTCGAGGGTGTAAGCCCTGTGGCTTTCGGAAACTACCTCATAACTGAACCAGTGACCTCAGGATTTCGTAGAACTCCAGATGCTATAGTAACCTCAGGGTCTTTGGAGTTTCGGAGATCTCCAAGCTTTTGTCGCGGAGAAGATTCCTGTGTAGTCACTCTCGCAATCTCGAAAGCCACGGGGCTCACGACATTGACCGTTGATAGGCGTTTAAGGATCTCACCGGGGTTGGGCTCACTGTTAGGATTTAAAATAACATACCCTTACAACGATGACGGAGTGTTTGATCCTGGCGAGCACGTCGGCACGACCCCGGTGAACTTCGCCGTCACGAAAACTCTCGGGGTGCACCTGGATCGGGTGAACACATCGTACAACACGGTAGACGGCACTCCCAGCATATTACTGAAAACCGTGCCCGCCAGCGACTGTTTCTATGGTGAGACCCTGACCTTAGACTTCCCACACCCCGAGATGAAAGTTTTGGAATCGGGACACATCCAGGAGTTGAAGATTTCTATTCTCGATGATAAAGGGAGAGAGTTGAAGAACGATTACCCGATTTCGGTCGTCCTAGAAATTTCAAATTAATTAATTTTAAGAAAATTATTTAGAATTAAACGCATGTTCGTAATATATATTATCAACATTATTGAAAACCAGGCAGTTCTTCCGATTGGGTGACAAATTCAAAGAATTTGGAACCGACAGAAGGGGGATTCATCCCGACAGAGGGCGACTTTTTAACTACCCAAAAAACAAAAGCCTGATCAATAGAACTATATCGAGGGCCACGGACGAGATTCACAAGAGTCTACTGTCACAACTTAGAGAATATGCCCTGGCTGTGAATACACAAAGTCGTGAAGAAACGCATACGGAACTAAACGAACTAGGTGAAAAAATAACCAAATTTAGAAAAGAGGCCCGGTTGGGGATTGATAAAGCCCGAGAAGACCGCCAGGTTTACATTACGGCGGTTTATGATGCGTTGCGCTTAGAAGACTATCTCAGCAAAGAAGCTACACTTGCTGAATTAGACGGGAAAATAATCTATTTTCGAAAAGAGGCCACGTCGGGTATTGAGAAAGCACGAGAAGACCACCAGGCGGACCTTACGAAGGCTTATGATGTGTTGCGCTCAGAAGACTCTCTCATCAGAGAAGCGGCACTTACTGAACTAGATAAAAAAATAACCAAATTTCGAAAAGAGACCCGGTCGGGTATTGATAAAGTCCGAGAAGACCACCAGTCGAACCTTGAGGAGGCCATTGCAGAGGCTTATGATGCGTTGCGCTTAGAGAACTCTCATAGTAAAGAAGCGACACTTACCGAACTAGACGGTAAAATAGCCGAATTTCTGAAAGAGACCAGGTCGGGGGTTGAGGGGGTCCGAGAAGACCACAAAGAGGCCATTGCGGAGGCTTATGGGGAGTTACGCTCAGAGGACTCTCTCAACAGAGAAGCGGCACTTACTGACATATACGAAAAAATAACCGAATTTAAAAAAGAGACCCGGTTTGATCTTGATGGAGTCCGAACGGGTATTGAGAAAGCCCGAGAAGACCACCAGGCGGATATTACGGAAGCTTATAGGTGTTGCTCTTAGAGGACTCTATCAACAAGAAGCGACACTTACCGAACTAGATGGAAAAATAACCGAATTTCAAAAAGAGGCCCGGTCGGGGTTGAGAAAGCCCGAGAAGACCACAAGGTAGCCATTGCGAAGGCTATGAGGTGTTCGCTCAGAGGACTCTCTCATCAAGAAGCGGCGGTTGCTGAACTAGATGAAAAAATAACCGAATTTCAAAAAGAGACCCGGTCGGGTATTGATAAAGCCTTAGAAGATCACCAGCGACCATTACGGAGGCTTATGATGCGTTGCGCTTAGAGGACTCTCTCAGCAGAGAAGCGGCACTTACCGAACTAGATGGAAAAATAACCGAAGTTTCTGATAAACTGAAACATGATCGTATAGCGCGACCAAAGCTCTTGAGGAGGCCTCTTATGAGATTCGTACTGAGGCATATAACGCAAACAGGGCGCTTGCCGGAATAGTGAAAACAATGAAAACACCAAAACGTGTCATAACAGTTTTGGGCTGAGAAGCGGGCCCATTGGTTGAGGGGCACTATGAATATTCGTTCGGTGCCAAAGCGAGTAATAAATATGGGGGTATACACTATGACAGCTGCAGGTGAAGTTATCCAAATGGCGGTCTGCTCGGTTAATGCTAATGGTAAACCTGTGGGCGCGGTCGCGATAAATATTGTAGTAGATGGGGAAGAACGGGGGTTGGAGTCACTAAAATCTCTGGAGATAGTTCGACGATTGTTTCGTTCGCCGGTAATGATCGAATTAGACTTTCCCAAGGTACTGTTATTAACTTTGTTACGAAAATCGGTGACTCAGAGAGTTCTTCCACTATTGTCTCATTGTTAATTGAACTTATTGTGTAAATACTAATATATTGAAATAAATTTTTAAAATTTAAATATGAACGAATCAACGCTTCCAATTGTCAATACCACTCCATCAACACTGTGTACAATTAACGAAAGAAGTTCAGATTTTAGGTTGAATAATATCGTCGCTATGCAGGATATTTTAGTTAGAGAATATACAAATAGAAAAAGAAATGCTAAAAAATATAGGCGCGTGGTGAACATGGCTGAAGTATCTAGCACGGCTCTGGCGAGTGTTTCTGTGTTGTGTGGGGCGGGGACAGCTGCAACTATATCCACCATTATAACGGTTCCCGTAGCGGGGATTTTATGTGCGGTGTCGGCCGTTTCTGTGGGTTGTTGTGATGGTAATTAGGGCGTCGGGTGGAAAACTCGAGAAAAAATGTGAAAACATGATAGAATATCCGTTCTCGCCAGGTCTAAGAAAAATAGCATCGACGATTATGGTGTCCAAAGCGTTGGCCGATAAGAAAATATCAAATTTAGAGTTTGAATCCGTGGTGGAAGAAATGCGGAGATGATTGAAAAAATTAAAAAATGATATAAGAATCAAGGCACTCGCCACCATGCCCAAGATTAGTGTACTGATTGGGATAAATTTAGGGAAAAACTTGGAGATAAAGTCGGAAGAAAATGTTACAGCACCATTGTGATTTTTTAAAAAATAATTAATTTTCTTTATGATTGGTGCAGTAAACAAATTTACATACCTATGCAACATGTGTTTTTCACTGAGAATTACGCCGTAATCGCATAACAAATTCAGTCTAGGATTACACTGTACACACCGTCTGTGTAATTGATACACTCGGCTCTGTTTACCTCGCTATCAATTTAGCATGGTTCATAACCCGTGTAATTGAAACATTGTCGTAAATCGATAATTGTACAACACTAGGTAGTGTTTATCATAACAGCCTTCGTGGTCGTGTGGTTAAGGCGATAATCTATAGAGACGAGGGTAGTGGGTTCGCGCCGCGGTTGGAGCTAAACATTTTTATTTATTTATTTCTATCCCTACAAAGTGTGGTCGCTATGGTAAACAACTGCATTGACAACGGCGTTCGGAGTCCGACCGCTGTTGTCATGGTAAACAACTGCATGACAACGGCGTTCGGACTCCGACCGCTCGAGGTTGATGAAAAATAATTTCAGATAGCCCGTTTACATACCTTCGATAATACACTCGGCTATAAATTAATTAAGTAGTTGTTTTTTTTCAATAATAATTTTTCAATATCTTTATAAGCGATATCGTAAAAATGTACATTCGTAAACGAATCGTTGTTTTAAGGGAGTTATAGTATAATACGCCTTAGTTTCATATCCGTACGCATTCTGTCTTAATGTTCGTATTTGCCTCTTGTATAGTTGACATAATTGCCGGTATAATATTGGAAATGTAACGTTTTTATCGGAGCGTAATAAATTACGCTGGTATTTCATATATTCGATATCGCCTAGTGTTCTCATTTTATAGAATTTATATACAGGATTATAACCCCCGTATTCTTCGTAAACTTCTTCAACACAGTCATTAAAAATTTGCAATTAAAATTGTATTGAATTATCCATTTTCTCTTTTATATTGGTACTCGTTTTTTCTGTTCAATTGGACGTGAAAAAAAACATAATGTATTTATGACACCAATATATACTTTCAAAAGTCAATTACCAATATAATTGGGACTCCCTCTTCTCAAAATTATTTTCTCCAAAAATTCATAAATTTGCTGTCGGGAGACCCAATTTTCCTCGTTAACCAATTTTTTGATTTTCTACTACTGATGTTATAAGACATTTACCCCAACGTTAAGTTTATGAATGTGCGAAATTTGTGACCTTAACCTTGGGGAAAGGGGTGTGGTGTGGGTCATGGATTTGCTATAGTACGATAGAGTATTATCAGATGAATGCATGTATGAAATACGAAGGTATTCGCTGTAAATAATCAGAAGTTACACATTTACCCCAACGTTAAGTTTATGAACATGCTAAGTTTGTGACCTAGACCTTGGGGTAAGGGTTGGGTGGTGGGTTGATAATTTGCTATAGCATGATAGAGGGTCATCTGAGGAATGCATGTATGAAATATCAAGGTGTTCCATGAAAGGAAACAGATATTATAAGACATTTACCCCAACGTTAAGTTTATGAATGTGCTAAGTTTGTGACCTTGACCTTGGGGTAAGGGTTGGATGGTGGGTCATGGATTTGCTACATCATGATAGAGGGCCATCTGAGGAATGCAAGTATGAAATATCAAGGCGTTCCATGAAAGGAAACATATCTTATAAGAAATTTACCCCAACGTTAAGTTTATGCATGTGCTAAGTTTGTGACCTTGACCATGGGGTAAGGGTTGGGTGGTTGGTCATGGATTTGCTACATCATGATATAGGCTCATCTGAGGAATGCATAAATGAAATAACAAGGTGATCCATGAAAGGAAACAGAAGTCATAAGACATTTACCCCAACGTTAAGTTTGTGAACTCCGACGCAGACGCCGATGCCGACGCCGACGCCGACGACGCCGAGGGTATGACATAAGCTCTTCTGCACTTCTGCACCTCGTGCAGGCGAGCTGAAAACTAGAGCACGTGAATGTAAGAAATAAACGGTACTCGATTATTTGTGAAATTTATAAGTTATTGTAAAGAACTTTCAGAGCACCCATAAAACACATATGCCATCGTATTTGGTTCGCTACATATCATCAAAATCCGTCCGTTTGTAATCTACTGTAAAAAGTACGTCAATGATTAGGTCACGTCGGAAAATCGAGTTCGGAAACCACGTGATCACAACATCTTTTTTCTAATTATAAAAATGAAAACAATTTCCGTACCGGCAGATACGAGACGTACGAAGAACGGATATGATCCCGGAGTGGACGCCGCCAGGTCACAGGTTGGAGTCCCAACCGAGTCCGTGACATTGATCGTAAACAGGTTCGTCTCCACACTGGTGTCTTCACTCAGGTCCGTCGAGTACGGCAGGTTGTGGATCAAAGGCGCCTGAAAGAATGTGGAACTGTTATTTTTGTATCTGCATCACGTGCATGCATATTTTTTAAATATATTTTTTTGGTTTCATATGTTCTTCTGTGATTGTTTTCAAGTCGCCAGATGCATATATGTTCTACAAAGTTACTATAACGTCTTTAGACCAGATTTTCGTCAGACATTATTTAACCAACTTTTGCATGGTAGTGTATTTTATTGATCATGTGGCGAATTAACAGTACGATATTATTTCCCCATGACGAATAAAATGCTCGACGCGCAGGGACGGACTCTTCCGATGCGGCGATATCTGAGAACGGAAGTACCCGTTTTATGACCTAATGGCTATCCAACAAGGGATATATACATACACATTAACAATTGTGTGCCGATGGAGATGCAATTACAGTGAAACCTCGCTAAACCGGATATATGCAAGAGTTCCCCAGCGTGCGATATTGCGTGACTTTAGGAGCGCAATATCGTTGCGCGGCGGAAATAATGGCGGAACGAATGACCTATTTATAATGTATATACATACATCACTAGCAATTTAGATTTAGCTCTCCAATGTATATACAAAATGTAAATAAAATAAGCAAATTAGTGATGATTTAAGGGGGAACTATATTGTGAGTGAAAAGTAGTTCCGGCACTGACCAATATCAACTCACGAGACGTCAATATGAACAAAATATTGACAGCTTACGTTCCATTGCGTTTCAATGGGAAACGAAAGTACGCATAGAATAAGAATCGAATATATGACTGCACACTGGGATTCATCCAACATATAGACGCCGTTTGAGAAAAGAGAACATACGTCCCAGCGACCGGCGTATCTCAAGATCAGGGCATATGCGTTCCGCCATGCTTATGTTTGTAATCGGAATTTTCTGTCTGTAACGCAGGGCGACTTTCGCCCTGCGCTACAGACAGACACTTTGGGTTAACGTATACGGCGTTCCGTTAAGGGCCTCGTAATATCGCTATCGGGTCGATACTATATCACCATACTACAGAGTGGCCTGCGGTTCTCTTATCAAGCGAATTGCAATTCCTGGAGCGCAGGATTGCAATTCGCGTTCCCATTAATTGCAATTGGACCGCAATCGGACTGCAATCATGTGACTGCGGTCCAAAGAGTTGGTTGCGGAATTGCAATACTTATAGCGCAGTTAGCGCTGCGCTCAGCTTTTAATTGCAGTTTACTTTAAACTGCGAAAGAATGACCGCTTTACGCTGCGCTCTGCGGTCAAACCAGCGGACCGCTCTGCTTGACCAATGCGGCAATAAACATGATAAAATCAATTATAGTTTACAAACGTATCCGTGTTCCAATCCGAAATGTTATCCCATCTATTTCATTCAAAGTGGCTGGAAAGTCAGCGGTATTGGTGATCTGTTTTTTTTGGTGCGCATATATAAAGCGGCGGGTTATTGCGAGACAAACAGTGAAACATTGACCTTGACAATTTCTTGGACAAAACAAAATGTCGTCACTGCTGTTCCGAATATCAAGAACACATTAATAGACACCACCATACTCACAATATATTTATTTTCATATAAAATCAAATTATAATATGTGGTCTACGGTATAATATTGCAAAACTAAACATCAATTTTGCGTTTTGTTTACTTTTTCGTCGGTATCAAATTACGTTTTCCTATTCTGTGAACATTATTTCGACGCGATCCTATAGTCGACATGACAATTTCTGAGATCAACACAACTTTTCATAATGTCTTTCAATTTCAAGCTGCAAGGAGACTGTGAATTGCATATTAACCATAATAACATGGTGAACATATTGATAATAATTTTAAAAGAAAAGCATATTTTAATTTTCGAAACCTGATCATAAAAAAAAACAATTAAAATTTATTTTATAATTAGATTTCTATTACTGCAAACGTTCTGTTCTGGCTGTTGATTTCTATTCGCCCGAATCAAATTTTGTGAAGATAATATTTATTCCGGTGATAGCCATTTCTTTAAAATAAAATGGTTTACTTGTGTCACAGAGTGAGAAAGATAAATAACGGCCCGGAATCGAACCAGGGACCTCATGTTTACCGTACCATGCCCATGGCTCTACCGAGCAAGCTAACAAGGCACAGATCATACACACTTCATCCCCATAGTCAGTTGCGTACTGTGACATTCTTCTCCGCCAAATTGAAATTCGTCCTCTTAATTCCATGTTTAATTTTTGTCTCCGAATTCCATATGTTTGGGTACAATTTTGGGAGTATTTATCAGTCGCGGTCCTCCTTCGTTGGGCAACATTGTCACTGGGCAGAAAAAAATATTTCCACCCAGAATTCCTATTTGTGGAACATTTCTTCATCAGTCACGACTCCACGTTGGGAGTAGTTGCGGCAAGTAACTGCAGAATTCTCAATTATCGTCCGTACCCAGAGTGCTCCATAGGTTTTTCCTGCAGAGTACCGAATCGGATCTCATTCGCGCTTTAGCTGTTAATTGTGACATATTTTTCTGTACTTATTACACAGAAATGAATAAATATAATGCTGACATTTCTTTCAATTGGAAACTACAGAAAATATGTCGCAATTAACAGTTGAAGTGCAAATCAGCTGTGATTTGGTACTTTGCATGGGAAACCTACGGAGAGCACCATAACTCTCGGTACGGACGATGCGGGAGTATTCTACAGAGTTACTTCCCGCAACTACGTTGGGCGCTAAATGTCACAGGGAGAGAAAGATGAGCACCAGCCCGGAATCGAACCGGGGATCTCTGGTTTACCACACCATCGCTCTACCTACTGAGCAAACCGGGCACAAATACACACTTATTCACCATAGTGATCACTTCATTCAACCAAAATTCATAAGCTAGAAGTTATGCCAAATTATTACAGTCAACGTCACAGATTATGCTCTTGGCGACATTAGCAGACACAAATTTGTCCATCAATTTGATCAAATAAACAACGGAATCTGACAGATAACACTATGACGGCACATGGAAACATCATTATTCTGGTACTTGGAATCAAAATGGTGGATATTAAGATCAATATGTGAGGCGCTGACAGAACTTTCAACATTTTTTATCACGATAGCAGCTACAGGGATTGTTGGACGTATTTATTTAGAGAAATGAGCGATTACAACCCGCATTGGATAATATACTAAGTGACATTATGTTCTAACGTACACCAACATAGAGGATTAAATTTGCGACAATGTTGGATTCTGGATTTTGTGGACAGGTGACAGAAATCGGAGCTGGATAAGAACCGACAGATGTGATTCTGAATATGCGTGCTTGATCTGTGGTTATTCTTCCAGATCATGTCATGCATGTTTTAATTTCACGTCATGTCAAAGCAGCACTATTGAACATAATGAATAACTTTAATATTCTACACCAGAATTAAAGTTCATTCATCGTCTGATGTGTAACTGATGAATTAAGGTAAATTACTTGTATATGACAACTTTTGCCTCACTAATTTTTATGCCGCACCACGATAGTGGAGGGGGCATTTAGTGTTACCCTTGTCCGTTCTTCCGTCCGTCACCAACCTAGTAACTCGTAAAACTTTTAAACCGTAATAGCTACAGACCTGAAACTTGCTACATGTATGTTTGATTCGACCCCATGGTCATGGATTATCTTCCCTTTTTCAAGTTAGAATTTTCCAATTTTGACTTGTAGCTCGTAAAACTTTTAAACCCTAATAGCTACACACCTGAAAGTGGTATGTAGCTTCCTTATGATGAGTAGATTTGCAAAGTTTATTTTGATTCGACCCCCGAGTCATGGATTATCTCCCCCTTTTTGAACTAGTATTTGAAAATTTTGCCTTGTAAGTCGTAAAACTTTTGTAATAGCTACAACACTGAAAATTGATATGTAGCTTCCTTATGATGAGTAGATGCGGAAAGTTTATTTCGATTTTTGATTCGAACCTCGTGTCATGGATAATCTCTCCCTTTTGGACACTGAAATTTTGCCTTGTTTACTATCAAAGCGATATGTGGGGTATCCGTGTTCTATGAACACAATTTCTAGTTTAGTTATCTCCCTTTGTTTTTTCGCGCACTGATTTGTCCTGAGCATAATGTGAACACCCTTTTGCAATATTGTTTATGAAACTTAACACGTGCATAGGTCTCACGGGACAGTGCGGAGCTAGCGTTAAAGGTACATGCCCACTCAGTAGGCACAAAATGTTCTTTCTGTCAGAGACATCATCGGAGACATTTTCTGGCCAGATAAACAATCATTTACCATTACTCACGTATTGTTTGGCATTATTATACATTTTATATCAGAAGAAAATTTCCACATTGATATCAGGGACGATAACCGTGTTTCCTCAAAATGTTAACGGACATTACTATTTATTCTCTGTATTTATTTTTTGATGTGCAATGATCATACTTTTTAATCTGTCAAATTTTGTTTCAGTTGATGCATTTAATTAGTATAAATAATTATAAAATATCATGCCCATTTGCACATGAAAATACCGATACCACCGCGCGTCACTATCAGTAAAATAAATATTACCAAATGATTATATCTGTATAGCGGGCACTCGTAATGTTTATAACTAGTGGAATAGTGACAATTATACACTTATTTAATTCCCATAAAGAGCATTTTTAGCCTACTGAGTGGGCATGCACCTTTAAAAAGGGGTTGGACAATTTTTGTCGCGACTGCCTGCGGACAGTGCGATATAGTCTGCGCATTGACGTCCATCCGTAGTTTTTTTGCCGAGCCTGCTTGCGGAAAGCGAGACTTAGTGATCACAATGACGTTCGTGCGTCAGTCCGTCCGAAATCGGTGTATGTTTTTAAATACCATATCCTAAGTCACATTGACTTGAAACATCAAATGCTTATTAGTCATCATCCATATATTCATTCTGTGTCCCACTCATGCGACCCTGTGCCCCAAGGTCAAGGTCAAATGACTTTGAAATTTGTGTTAAAGTTTTTGCATACCTTATATCTCCACAACACTTACTAAGATTTGCTTCAAACTTCAGATAATTCTTTATTATCATCCATATTTTCATATTATAGCCCACGCATGCGACCCACATGCCCAAGATCAAGGTCAAATGACTTTCAAATTTGCGTTAAAGCTTTTACATACCTTAATTCAAACTTAAAATAAATATACTCCGAGACCATCAAATGCCTCGGTGGGCTCGACATGCGGGCCATGGCCATCTGGTTTTTAGCTCGACTATTCGAAGAATAGTTAGAGCTTATGTTGTCACCCCGGCGTCGGCGTCACCGTCACGCCTTAGTTAAGGTTTTTAGTCAAGCTTGTATATGCAATACTACTGGCCCTACACCCACCATACTTGCACAACTTCATCTCCTAGTGATGTACATCAATAACCCCTGATCTATATTTGACATTCACCTACATTTCCTCTTGAATTACTTAGTTAATTCCCTTTGGTTAAGGTTTTAGTCAACCTTGGTTAAGGTTTTTAGTCAAGCTTGTACATGCAGGGTTTGTCACTAACTATAGGGCCAGGGATTCCGCAGCACAGACAGCCCGATTTTTTCATTATGCTGGGATCTTCTTGAAAATTCAGGGTTTCCTCCTACATAACAGGGGTCCTCGGGATCCCGGGACACTGCAAGTGTCGACCCCTGACATGGAATGCGATTGTGCATACATACACCATACTCGGACAACCTTTTCTCATAGGGATGTACATCAATAACCCCTGATCTATGTTTGATCTTGACCTACATTTCCTCTTGAATTACTTAGTTAATTCCCCTTGGTTAAGGTTTTTAGTCAAGCTTGTAGATGGAATACTCCTGGCCCTACACCAACCATACTTGGAAAACTTCATCTCCTAGTGATGTACATCAATAACCCCTGACCTATATCTGACATTGACCTACATTTAGCCTTGAATTACTTACTTAATTTCCCTTGGTTAAGGTTTTTTGTCAACCTTGGTTAAGGTTTTTATGCAGGCCGCGGCCACCTTGTTTGTCAAGCTATGTGTACATCGACAACTCTCGTAGTCGAGCTATGCTGTTCTCCTACAGCTCTCGTTATTTACCGTAGGATAATGTTTTTAAGAACACTATATCTCAGAAACAGCTTTGCCAATTCACTCGAAGCTTCACATGTGTGTTTATCATTATCCATATTTTAATTCTATGCTCAACCCCTGCAACCCCTATGCCCAATATCAAGGTCAAATTACTTTGAAATTTACCTCAAAGTTTTTGACATGCCTGCATGTGGACAGTGCTATATAGTTGTCACATTGGCCTACATACGTACGTACATCCATATGTACGTCACTTTGTGCGTCTGGTTAAATTTTTTTTGATTTAAGGTTAAAGTTTTTAAAGGTACATGCCCACTCAGTAGGCACAAACTGTTCTTTATAGAAATTAAATAAGTGTATCATTGTGTCACTATTCCACCAGTTCTAAAACTTACGTGTGCCCGCTGTCCATATATAATCATTTAGTAATATTTATTTTACTGATAATGACTAGCGGTGGTATCAAGCTATTTTCATATTCAAATGAGGCATATTTTTTAGTTAGTTATGCTAATTAGAGGTACATACCCACTCAGTAGGCACAACAATTAAAGTTATGTGTATTCTCACTTATTTGTAGGAATTAAATAAGTGTATAATTTTGTCACTATTCCACCAGTTCTAATCATTACGTGTGCCCGTTATATGGATATAGTCATTTAGTAATGTTTATTTCACTGATAGTGACACGTGGTGATATCAGGCTATTTTCAAAGGCATATGGGGCATGATATTTTTTAATTACTTATACTAATTAAATGTGATCCCCTGAAAAAATAATGTTTTCGACAGATTATAAAGTATCATTGCACATCAAAAAATAAATAGTAATGTCTTGGTAACATTTTAAGGAAACACGGTTATCGCCCCTGATAGTAGTGTGGAAATTTACGTCTGATATAAAATGTATAATAATGCCAATAAATATGTGTATTAATGGTGAATTAATGTTTATTTTGCCCTAAAATGTCTCAGATGATGTCTCCGATATAAAGAACATGTTGTGCCTACTGAGTGGGCATGTACCTTTAAGAACGCTATATCTCTGAAACCGCTTCACCAATTCACTCGAAACTTCACATACTGTGTATTTGTCACCCACATTTTCATTATTATTTATATGTGCCCAATGTCACGGTCAAATTACTTTGAAATTTCCCTTAAAGTTTTTGTTGGACCCGTTTGCAGACAGAGCGAAATAGTCGGCACATTGGTGTGCATTCAGTATTTTTGTTTTTGTTTTGATTAAAGTGTTTTTGGGTATACTATCAAATGCCTCGGCGGGCACGACATGCAGGCCATGGCCATCTAGTTATTATGGCATGCGATTTGATCAGTCGGCCATCGCACCATGACTAGTTTAGCACTTGATCAGTCGGCCATCGCACCAGGACTAGTTTAGCACTTGATCAGTAGGCCATCGCACCAGGACTTGTTTAGAACTTGATCAGTCGGCCATCGCACCAGGACTAGTTTAGCACTTGATCAGTCGGCCATCGCTCCAGGACTAGTTTAGAACTTGATCAGTCGGCCATCGCACCAGGATTAGTTTACCACTTGATCAGTCGGCCATCGCTCCAGGACTAGTTTAGAACTTGATCAGTCGGCCATCGCTCCAGGACTAGTTTAGAACTTGATCAGTCGACCATCTCACCAGGACTAGTATAGCACTTGATCAGTCGGCCATCACACCAGGACTAGTTTAGAACTTGATCAGTCGGCCATCGCACCAAGACTAGTATAGCACTTGATCAGTCGGCATTCGCACCAGGACTAGTTTAGCCCTTGATCAGTCGGCCATCGCACCAGGACAAGTATAGCACTCGATCAGTCATCCATCGCATCAGGACTAGTTTAGAACTTGATCAGTCGGCCATTGCTCCAGGACTAGATTAGAACTTAATCAGTCGGCCATCGCACCAGGACTAGTTTAGCACTTGATCAGTCGGCCATCTCACCATGACTAGTAGACTTGATCAGTCGGAGCCTCTACCATGACTAGTATAGAACTTGATCAGTCGGCCATCGCTGCAGGACTAGTTTAGCCCTTGATAAGTCGGCCATCGCTCCAGGACTAATTTAGTACTTGATCAGTCGGCCATCGCACCAGGACTAGTTTAGAACTTCATCAGTCGGCCATTGCTCCAGGACTAGTTTAGAACTTAATCAGTCGGCCATCGCACCAGGACTAGTTTAGCACTTGATCAGTCGGACATCTGACCATGACTAGCATAGAACTTGATCAGTCGGTCATCACACCGGGACTAGTTTAGCCCTTGGTCAGTCGGCCATCGCACCAGGACTAGTGTAGCCCTTGATCAGTCAGCCATCGCACCAGGACTAGTATAGAACTTCATCAGTCGGCCATCGCACAAGGACTAGTAGAGCACTTGATCAGTCTGCCATCACTAGTATAGCGCTTGATTAGTCGCCCATTGCACCATGCCCAGTATAGCACTTGATCAGTTGGCCATCTCACCATGCCCAGTATAGCACGTGATCAGTCGGCCATGCCGAGTATAGCACTTGATCAGTCGGCCATCACACCAGGACTACTTTAGAACTTGATCAGTCGGCCATCACACCAGGACTACTTTAGCACTTGATCAGTCGGCCATTTCACCGGGACTAGTTTAGCCCTTGATCAGTCGCCCATCGCACCAGGACTAGTATAGCACTTGATCAGTCGGCCATCGCACCCGGACTAGTTTAGAACTTGATCAGTCGGCCATCGCACCAGGAATAGTTTAGAACTTGATCAGTCGACCATCGCACCAGGAATAGTTTAGCCCTTGTTCAGTCGGCCATCGCACCGGGACTAGTTTAGCCCTTGATCAGTCGGCCATCGCACCAGGACTAGTATAGCACTCGATCAGTCGGCCATCGCACCAGGACTAGTTTAAAACTTGATCAGTCGGCCATCGCACCAGGACTAGTTTAGAAGTTGATCAGTCGGCCATCGCTCCAGGACTAGTTTAGAACTTGATCAGTCGGCCATTGCTCCAGGACTAGTTTAGAACTTAATCAGTCGGCCATCGCACCAGGAATAGTTTAGCCCTTGATCAGTCGGCCATCGCACCGAGATTAGTTTAGCCCTTGATCAGTTGGCCATCACACCAGGACTAGTATAGCACTCGATCAGTCGGCCATCGCACCATGACTAGTTTAGAACTTGATCAGTTGGCCATCGCACCACGACTAGTTTAGAACTTGATCAGTCGGCCATCGCACCAAGACTAGTATAGCACTTGATGAGTCGGCCATCGCACCAGGATTAGTTTAGCACTTGATCAGTCGGCCATCACACCAGGACAAGTATAGCAACTATGACTAGTTTAGAACTGGATCAGTCAGCCATCGCACCACGACTAGTTTAGAACTTGATCCGTCGGCCATCGCACCAAGACTAGTATAGCACTTGATCAGCTGGCCATCGCACCAGGACTAGTTTAGAACTTGATCAGTCGGCCATCGCACCAGGACTAGTATAGCACTTGATCAGTCGGCCATCGCTCCAGGACTAGTTTAGAACTTGATATATTGGCCATCGCACCAGGACTAGCTTAGCACTTGATCAGTCGGCCATCGCTCCAGGACTAGTTTAGAACTTGATCATTCGGCCATCGCACCAGGACTAGTTTAGAACTTGATCAGTCGACCATCTCACCAAGACTAGTATATCACTTGATCAGTCGGCCATTGCACCAGGACTAGTTTAGAACTTGATCAGTCGGCCATCGCACCAGGACTAGTATAGCACTTGATCAGTCGGCCATCGCACCGGGACTAGCTTAGCCCTTGATCAGTCGGCCATCGCACCAGGACAGGTATAGCACTCGATCAGTCAGCCATCGCATCAGGAGTAGTTTAGAACTTGATCAGTCGGCCATCGCTCCAGGACTAGTTTAGAACTTGATCAGTCGGCCATTGCTGCAGGACTAGTTTAGAACTTAATCAGTCGGCCATCGCATCACGAATAGTTTAGCACTTGATCAGTCGGCCACGTCAACCTGCGTTACAGACAGAAGTGGTGGTCGGTGGTGGTGGGGGGGTGGTGTAGTGTAGTCATAGACAAAAACTGGTGGTGGTGGTGATACACATTGTTCCCACTGTGGGATATAGACCGGAACTTTTAGGACGCTAAATGTAGATGGCTGGTGTGTGTGGGGGATCATTGTTTTGTGTCCCCGACGGTGGTGCGGAGTACAATGATGAATTACTGTTGAATTACTTTATTGAACACACATGATGTATATGCACTGTGATACCGTACTTTTAAATTGTTTCTGTATCGTAAAACTGAAAATTTATTCATTTTGAAAAAATTAAAATTGTGGCAGATGATCGAAATGAAAACCGGATGTTTACATGCGAAATGAACCGGTGCATCGGTATATTTTAACCTCACGATGACCCACTTTATATTCATACCATATCCGCACGGATATATCGTATATACGAACGGATATCGTATGTTAGTATAATATTCGTATAGTACGTTTGTATAATGTAAACAAACTGTACTATACGATGATACGGTAACTTTTTACCGCAAATAGCGAAAGAATGACCGCACAAACGGTATCGCGAAATAATGACCACACAAACTGGACCGCGAAAGAATGACCGCACAAACGGTATCGGGAAAGAATGACCGCAAAAACGGGACCGCTATTGGACCGCAATTAGACTGCAATTCCAGAGGGGAAGAATTGCAATTCAAGGACCGCTGGATTGCAATTCTTGGTAAGAGAATCGCAGGCGGGAGTGTACGATGGCCATAACACGAATCCACGATGATGATACTACCGTGGTTCTATCGTAGTTCGTGATCGTGCTGTCGTAATCGTAATATCGTACCATTGCCATCATACTGTCGTGATATCGTACTGTTGTCGTCTGCCGCATCTGGACGTCAAGCTGACAACCGCCGCCAATTATATCGCTGCAGATCCCCCCGCCCCCAGAAGTTGTTCCAAGGAAAAACGTGAAACTAAATGGGTTTAGCGTCCCCGCAACTGTTAAAGTTATTTTGGGACGGGTGTCAGTTCAAATCGCATCCGAAAGATCTCGGGGCCGTTTCACTAAACTTCGTACGACTAAAATGTACGGACATTTTTATCGTACAACGTTTGGTGAAACTGGTCCCTGGGGGCCGTTTCACTAAGTTGCGTACGGCTATTTTACGATAGTCTGGACATTCCAATTGATGGATTTACATTTATTGAACATAGGCTGCATATGCTCAATATATGTAAATCCAATGAGCAATGATCATACTTTATAATCTATCAAACATTATTGGTTTCCGGTGACGCATTTAATTAGTATAAATATTAAAAAAGACTATCATGCTTCATTTGCATATGAAAATAGCCTGATACCACCGTGCGTCACTATGAGTAAAATAAATATTAATAAATGATTATATCTGCATAGCGGGCACTCGTAATTCTTAGAACTGGTGGAATAGTGACACTATTATACACATATTTAATTCATATAAAGAACATGTTGTGCCTACTGGGTGGGCATGTACCTTTAATGTGAAACTTACAGACTATCGTAATTTTGCACTTACGAACATTTTAGTCGTATGAAGTTTAGTGAAACGAGTCCCTGGGACCAGTTTCACTAAACTTCGTACAAATAGTTAATGACCCTTACACGTATGCGGTAAATGGTAGCATTAAGGAACGACGTAACTATTTGTGTGAAGTGAATATTATATAAATCTTCGTACGAACATTTAATCGTACTAAGTTTAGTGAAACGATCTCTTGGGGCCCGTTTCACCAAACTTCTTACGCTAAAAATGTTTTTATTAATTTGCTTCTGAAATTAACATCGTTAACTAACGTTACCAATTTGCCCCCATCATTGCATGTGAACACATGCACATGAGAGTGTCCAACATCGGCAGTCAGTATAAATGTTATTCTCAAATTAAATTTTGCACGAACTTCTTAACCTTACGAAGTTTAGTGAAACGGATCCCTGCACTGCAGCCAATTGTATAAACCTTGGTTAAATTAATAACTGGTTAGTTAACCAGACTGGTTAACCGTTTGCATAAAACCAGCTAATCATATGGTTAACTGACCATGCAGTTTCTGGAAGATTTAACCACTGGTTAAATTAACAAAACCAGTGCAAGTCGTCCCAATATGCATTGCAATACTAATTCCGGTTCCGAGTATTTTCGCGGCATCTGTCATTCCATCAGAACGGGTTATTGTAAACATAAACACTAATGCCCTCGTCTCCTTAAAATAGCCCATAGCGACGTGTTGTGTACAATTCAAAATGGCTGCTCCCGAGCTAAGTCTTTAAACTTTATTTTAATTTGCTCATATCGGGCCGTATTAAAATGTTCTAAAGGTGCCGCATATCAACATGAACGTAATATGTTTCCAACTTTAAATGCAGCACTTTAACAATCCCGCATGACAGACTATTATGCAGAAATTCAAAACAAAATATCGAGTTGCATCGGTCTCTTCCAGGGGCGGCGGAAGTGGGTGGTTGGTGGGGGGGCTGGCCCCCTGAATAATTATGTAATGAAGCACATTTTCTCATCCTCAAACTAGCTGAGAATGCAGGAAATGGCGTTTCACTCCTCTTAGATTTCAAAATTTTTCGGACGACCCTCCTAGCAACATCAGGCCCTTTGGGACCTTACGATTCAACCCCCCCCCCCACCACCCCACACTCCCATAATCCGGTTCCACCGCCTATGTATAAGGATTGGAACTAAAGATATTTCGAAGTTGTGGGGACATAACTCTGCAAAACCTTGCACATTGTCACGACGGTATGGGAAGTTTTACAAGCCTTAGCCCTAAAGCTACGGTATATGGATTTATAATTTGAAAGTGGTTAACTTATAAAACTACAAAATAAAACAACCACCCACCACAGTCCACACCCACAGATCTATTCCCCCTTCACCCCACCACTGAGTCCTTATTTTAACAAGTGTTTTCTATTATCGAGCTACCAGTATCTGGCAGTATTCTGTGTATCTCCAAGTTATCCCTCGGCTTTCGACACTGCCTGCCAGCCATGGCCCATGCTTCATCATGTTCATGTCGTCATGGAATTGTGTTTTCTCCGAAGAGCCTGGTTAGGAGCTTGGTTAACATTTAACCGGGGCCCGGTTGCTCAAAACATCCGTTAGCTTAAATTTAACAGTCCGTTAAGGATTTAACAGTCCGTTAAGCTAACTGGTGTTTTGAACAACCGGGCCCAGGCTTCTGTAGGTCGGTTAAATTTAATCAGAACAACTATGGTTAAAATTTAACCGGAGTTTTATACAACCGCTAACCAAATATTTGACCTAACGACGGATTTAACCAGAGGTTAAAATTTAACCAAGGTTTATACAATTGGCTGCAGCGGTCTATAGTTCCTACCTCGTTGGTGATGGTGACCGTGTAAGTTCCCGTTCCGGTGTTGTCACATTGGTCCGTGACCTCGAACACGAGCAGCTCCGTGCTGCTGGACGCGCCAACTGTCGCCGTGGATACAACCCCTATTAAAGGAACCAAAGCGATCGAATAAATAGAGAATATTGCGTGAGTGATGATTTAATATGATATTTATGAAACGATTTTACTGATTTTATAACTCGTTTAATAAATATCATATTAAATCATCACAAGTGTTCGATTATATTTATTGCATAGTTACATCATCATACATTGAAGCATTGAAACATGTACAAGTCACCGCTGTTCCCGTGTATATTAAAGGTACATGCCCACACAGTAGGCACAACATGTTCTTTATAGGAACTAAATAAGTGTATAGTTGTGTCACTATTCCACCAGTTCTAAAAATCACGAGTGCCCGCTATACAGGTATAATAATTTTGTAATATTTAATTTACTGATAGTGACTCGTGGTGGCATCAGGCTATTTTCATATGTAAATGAGGCATCATAATTTTTAATTATTTATACTAATTAAATGAGTCACCTGAACAAATAATAATTTTTTTACAGATTATAAAGAATGATCCATGCACATCAAAACAAAATGCAGAGAATAAATAGTAATGTCCGTTAATATTTTAAGGAAACACGGTTATCGCCCCTGATATCGGTGTGGAAATTTACGTCTGATATAAAATGTATAATAATGCCAATCGATACGTGGGGTAATGATGAATGAATGTTTATTTTGCCAGAAACTGCCATATCTACAGAATATACAAAACTATTTGATTTAATTCCTATAAAGAACAGTTTGTGCCTACTGAGTGGGCATGTACCTTAAATTTAACCGTAAACAACATAGTGCCGTTAAACACATAGAGCCCGTTTCAAAGAATTTTGCACGAATACGAAGTCGGTAAGTTCAAAGATGTATTTTACAACAAAGATCGCATTAATAGCCGAAGTCGAGACATATGTGGCGTATTTGTTCAGATGTAACGAACGCTGCATGTAAGTGTAACTGGTAAAATTAATTAGTGAAAGTGTCTAAATTAAGATTATAAAAAATCGTCGTACGGACATTTTTATCGAAATAAATTTAATGAAACGGACCCAGAGGCGTTGCATGGGAACCTTATCCGCCAACTGCACATGGTTGAGTGTGCACTGAAATGTACCCTCGGTTTGACTTCAGATATTGGTAGGTGGGTGGTCCAAGGTCTAAAAACAATTGGTCATGCGATCCAAGTCATGTGACTTTTCCCGCCATTCTGAAAAACAAAATGGCCGCCAAACCATTTTACGAAAATGTATATGTCTCAGATGGCAAGGCATTGCGTATTTGTTTTAGCTTCAATCCCCCTAACATATGATGCATATTATGCTTGATTAGTTCGTAATACAGGTAAATACAACTTTTGATACTAGTATTGGATATTTATATAGAAAAAAAGAAAAATGTATACGAAAATGCATGAACAAATGCTGTTTTTTCATATATGGGTTACTTTATATATGTACCGACAAAATAATACTATCAATATAGTAACATATCATGCATTGAATACTTCCGAAGGATTCTCTTATCGAGATTGGGGAGCGTCAATGTATAAAAAATGCATATTGTGTGGAAAAAAAATAAAAACCTTACCCCACCCACTTTTCAAACATGCATTATTATTATGACAACGTTATTTAAATATATCTCGTTAAAATGTTATTATTTGGGACATAATCATGACACTTTAGAGCAATCACTATGAGAAGCAATATTATGTATTAAATTTTTACAGTCATGACTAGTTGTTGCCATGGTAACCGTTTACCAAACCGAAATCAATGTATTTTTATATTCGAATAGCATGTTTATGGTTCTAACAAACCTGTATTACTATCTAAGTGGTACGGATATTAGTGTGAGTAAGCAATAATTACGCTAGCCCTCAATACTTTATTTGTTTGTAAACATGGCCGTAGCCCGGATGAGGCAGACCGGTTGATTACTCTCTCAAAGATTTGTTGTTTGTTGTGTGTTTCCATTTAATCGGTATTTCCAGGATTTTATTAAAAAATAAATCGGTATGCCTTTGCTTTAGTAAGTTGCTGGAAATCGTTATAGTTTGAGTATTCTCCTTGCCGCGGTAGTTTTCTACGGATTGATGAGGGGAACAGAGAGGCAAAAAATCGGCGGCTGGCTTTTTGAATTACAACAACGACAACAACAACAGCAGTAACAACAACAACCAAATAACGTAGTCTGCTATGCTATTTTGTTCGTAAAGGTAAGTTAAATTGTACATAACCTTCTTCAAAGTTTTTGTTTCGACTGTTAACCAAATCCTCTCATACCCACATATATCCCATTCGCAATATTTCTGGAATAAATATCGAGTATAGACGTCTCTGTGTCCATTTCCTTTTGATATTATTTGGCATCTTTTTTCTGTTCCAATATCTGCACAAGCTGTGAAGTTGCTGCAATAAATGACAAAAACACTTATATGCCCACCTCCCCTCGCCAATTTTTTTTTATTCCGTTGACTTGTTTTTTATGCATGAAACCCCCCCCCCCCGCCGCCCCACCCCGCCAACCCACCCAACCTCCACAAACACTTCCTCCGCCGGCCGCACCACTTTTGCTCTATCTCTGAAGTTTCTGGAATAAATGGCAAAAACATGTATTTGCTCACCTCCCCTCGCCAATTTGTTTTCAGTCTGTTTTCTTAGTTGTGTATGCATCCCACAACCACCCCATGTCTTCCACTGCGCTACTCCGCCGGCCACACCACACCTGCTCTGCATCTGGTCTCTTTGATTTGATGTTGGGGGCTGTATATTGCTGGTTGTGTTAAGGGTTTTGTGCCGTTTTGAATAATATGCAGCTACAGATGACATAGTTTGCATGACCTATTATTTATAGTATGTCATGCTGTCTCATTGATAACCTTAGTGAACACATATACATTTATATTGGTATGTATTGCAACATGAGGGACTGTGATTGGCTAAATTCGGTATCCTAATCATTTCATTATTGATTGATGATAGTAATAGACCATGCAAGCTATGAATGATCAAATATAATGATAATATTTGTATTTACACGAGTTTTGTCTATTTTCAGATGTGGTCAATCGCTGTCCGATCGAACTGCAATGGACAACTAACAGCATAATGCAGTGAACATGGTAACATGGCAACCACTTGTGACGGCATCGAATCCACCCCTCTGGGGAAGTCATAAAAAAGGAAACATATACAACTAGAATTGGACTTGTGTGTGTTAGGCCAGATTAGAAAACAATTCGACAAGTTGACCAGCACTGAGCATGGTCGACATATGATTACTCAGGCGTCCTCTCAATTAAATGATGGAGTTACTTCTGACCTCAGTGTTGATGAACAACAGAAACTATTGTACCACATGCATTGCTAACAGAATTACCATGCCGGAAGACGAACAGTATGCATCTACTAGCCATGGTGGCTCCCTATTACCTACACCATCCTTACGAAGTGGGTCCTTAGGACCAATGACTCCCAAATCCACCATGTGTCTAATTTGTAACCAGTCTGTCTGTAAAGGTGATAGGAAATTATTCCGCATTTGTGAGAAAGAGCGTGCCAAATCATTATTCGCAGCTACACGTTACAATTTAGACGATGTCTTCCACAGAACATCTACCATGACAGAACCAAGTGATATGTTTGCTTCCGATGTTATGTGCCATAAACGATGCATAAATAAATACATTGTAGCATATTCGCGTGATGTTGGCGGCGCCGGCCTTCAGTCGGAAGCGGTTGTATCCAACGTGCATACAGCATTCGAAAATATGGTTAAGACACTTGACCTAAATACAAATAGATACGCATTGACTGAGTGTCGCAACAGAGTTAATCTACACCTCGATGAAGTAAGTAAAATTATTAACAGGAGAGTGAAACAACTGTTCATAGATAAATTTGGCGAAGAAATATGTTTCACATATCCAAGAGACAAGTTCAAGAGTCAAATGATATTTTCAAGGAATATTTCGAGCGAACGGCTAGTTGAACATGTGCGAACCTCCGACTCGCTAAAAGTGTGTGCTGGTATATTGCGAGATGAGTGCAAGAAATTTGACTATAAACTTTCTGAGAAAATATGTGATGCCGAAAATGTAAATGACTCTATAGAAAAATACACAGCGACGCCTCCTCAGTCATGGACTATTTTCCTAGAATCCCTTATCCCTTCGCACGCACAGTCCGCACAAGTGAGGAGAAAATGCTCATCCATTTTCCAGATCATCCATACTTCATGACGGCCGGAAAAAGACGCCATTGCATGTTGATCTAGCGCAGACAATACACGAGACCACACGTTCTAAATCGTTGATTGAGATGTGCAATCGTCTTGGCCTCTGTATGGGATACAGGCAAGTGGAACGCCTTGATGATATGCTTATGAACAGAATTGTTGATATAGCCGATGGACACCGATTTCCCCTACCACCCAGTCTCAGGGCTACATCACCAATCCGTGGCGCTATGGACAACTTTGATCATGAGGAGGATACGTCGTCCGGTATTAGCGGCAGTCACGACACAGTTCTTGTGATTTTCCAGGACAAGGTAAACACCATGGCTGACGGTTAGAGCGAACCAGTAGATCTGTCAGACGGTGGTAATGCCATATTGAGACTCGCCACGCTCAGATATTAGATTGTCAGAAACGCTTGCCATCTGGCAAACCAAGTAGACGTGGTACAATTTGCACCGATTACGAGCCAAGTGATCGCGACTTAGCCACGCGACTTAGCGATTGTTGATTGCGCTAGAGTTTCCGATATGACATGGACTATAGGTAGATTGATTACCGGTGACATAATTCATAACAGACCATTTCCTGCTCAATCGTCAGTGCCATCATGGAGCGCATTTCACAGCTTGATATCATCTGATGAGTCAGAACCTACGTCGATAGGCTACACGCCGATTCTGCCATATCCGGCATCCGAGTATGACACCTTATACACATGTATGGTGAATTTCCAGGACGCACTTCTTCAAGCATGACAAACATGTGGCTCTCTCTGGTGTGACGAATCTGTCTACAGTACGGCCAAAGAACTTCAACTGTTGCTCCCACCAGAACGCATTGGTAATATATTTCTTGGTATTGGCAGTTTCCACATGACGAAAGTTCTTCTCTCATGCATTGGGAAATACTTGAACGACAGTGGAGCCGAACAGTTGTTTGTTGAGAATGGAATTTTCGGACCAGCGATAGTCGATGGCATCCTAATGGGCAGCCACTATGCGCGTGCGATGCACAGAATTTCTATGCTCGCAGAGGTGATGCAGCGACCCCAGCTGCTAATATTTGTCAACCAATGTGACGAAATCTAAGCAAGGTCGTCATATGAAAAGTGCACCGCATCAATTAAAACCTTCAAAGAGGACCTTCATGATTTCGTTGCACATGGTGTCACGAGTAGCAACAGTTTCAAGTACTGGAATCAATTTATTTCCATGTTCGTTCCTCGTTTACGGGATTTGACGAGATCACACAGGGAGGGAAGCTGGGAGCTGTACATATCCGCACAGGGTAGGTGACTGCCGCTATTCATCGCATTTGACAAGACACATTACTCACGATGTGGCTCAGTATTCTATGAAGATTGTCTTCAGCTGCCACAGTCATTTCCATCCATCCACACAGAGTTCCTGAAAGGCCATTTTGTTGTACGCCAGACAGAAAGAAAGTTCAGCAATGTACCCATGGATCAAGCCCTTGAACAAATATACAACAAACCAACTAAGGGCTGGGGAGGTGTTATATGTATAGCACGTCGCAAAGATTCAGTGGCTCAACATGACCTAGTCAAACATGAAAAAGCACAGATCTCGCAATGGATGAGGCACTACTGCGAATTAGATGACGAAGACGAATACTCGCTATATCACGAGTTTTCCAATGCAACAACAGCGACAGATGAGCAGTGCATACAGCAGATGGTGCAATATGTGTTTGGGATTTCGGGAGACTGCACTTTGAAGAACTTTGTAACTGGAACCCAAGCCGACAGCGAGATATGCAAAGTTCTTTTTTGAATTCATGAAAGAAGGCATTGAAGCTTACCAGAACCTTTTCTCAACGTGGTTTGAACAGAAGACAAAACAACTGTCTGATCCAATACCGAAGTCGCATCGGAAAGGGAAACAGAAGAAAGTGTACACTGTAAATATTCAGAAGGAGACACAAGACGCTATAAGGTACATTGACATTGCCAGAAGTCGAAGGTATGACATAGCTGAACTACTAAATTTCGAGCCACCTCACTCAATCTGACGAAAGATGGTTATTTGCGTAAATCGCCGAAATCAGAACTCCAACGTGAGATAGAGAAGAATCTGGGTGAGTCTACGCAGCTTCCCGATGTATATGCATCTGATGTTAAGAAGACAGCCGTGATTGTGGACTTCATGGCACATTCCCAGAACGTACCAGTTAAACAACTAAAGTTAAGAACATTTGGCGATATGGCCAGTAACCTGTGGGATATATTCACTATAATCGCAAGGTCTGCCAAGCGCATCGATATAGTATTTGACATATATGAATCTGGTGGAATCAAGGATTTTGAACGAATGAGAAGAAGCAAATCGGATCCCATTGAAGTGACTATCCAGCGAGATGACACACCATTGGTGGTGAATATGGAAGCTTTTTGGGCATCCACTGGGAACAAAATCCGCTGGGAAACATTCTTCTCGAAATGGATAATCAAAACCAGACTGGATCACATCGACAGTTCACATGTTGTTTACCTTGCAGGTTCACACGAAGAAGATGTTTGGAAATGCGTAGAGATTGACTCTGAGACAGCCACTGATGTTCCATGTCTCCACAGTCACCATGACGAAGCCGATGACAGATTATTACTCCACGTAAACCATGTAGTGACGACTGGCTCCCTCAAACGGATTGTAGTAGCATCACCAGACACAGATGTGTTCGTCTGTCTGCTGTATCATTTCAACAGTAGCTGGAAACAGTTGGGACTGATTGAGCTCAGGATCGTATGTGGACAAGGTTAAACATCAAGGACAGTGCCACTCCATGCCCTGAGTGCAAAGCTGAACCATGACATGGTGGACGTGTTGCCAGCTATCCATTCCCTTGGTGGTTGTGATTCTACCAGTAAAGTTTCAACTAAGCACGCCGTTCTGAAGTTGGGAAACAGTTTCGGACCAGAGCTGCTGAAAGACTTTGGTAAAACAGCACTAACGGAAGGAATTCTGGCTGATGCAGAGCATTTCCTTGTATGCGCTGTTTCCGGAGACGACACATTTGATACATTTGACGAACTAAGATACCATCAATACCACCATAAGACCATTTCAAATAACTTTGAGCGACTGGCACCGACATCGGCGAGCATCAGATTCCATATTCAGAGGGCATACTTCCAATGTCACCAATGGTTATATGCACCATGTCGTCAAGAGAGAACGCTTGATCCAAAGGAGTATGGGTACACATTGTGCGATGATGTTCTCAGCCCAGTTGTTACTAGAGGCGTAACACTCCCTGATGACATTCCAATTCCATGTCGCTGTGGAAAGTGTGCGCACTCTGGAGCGTGTCCATGTCGTGTAGCTGACTTAAGTTGTTGTGAATTCTGTAAATGTGAAGCTTCCGACTCGTGCCAAAACCCAAACAGTCGAACGGAATGAATCACATGTTTCTAGGTAATGGACAACTAAATTAGGAAACATATGATTCAAGCTGCAGTGTTTCATACGTTCCGTGAATGACGTCAAAAGTTGACAAATTTCCATTTCCAAAGTACATGCGAAATTCTATTCGTCTTCTGCAATTTGTGTCAAGTCTTTACTTCATCTGATGTCATAACGTATCACAGTTTTGTAAATAGTTGTCATAAAACATCGCAGTTGTTTGAAGGAACACAATCATATGACCCGTCTCATATATGGGCCTGGCGGTATCGCCGTATTTCGCAAATATTGATTTAAAAATAGGTTAATTTTCAATATTTGTGTCAGCATTCAATGTCATATTTGAAATATTTTTGATTTTGCAAAATTTTACAAAATCGCTATCGGCGAAATATGGCGATGCCAAAAGAGTGGTTTCTCCAGAGCTGGACCATCATTATAAAATAAAAATAATTATAACATTTAAGATTGTCGTATGTGTTATATTTCATGTATCCCTAACATGTATGTATATGGTAAGGTGGCGTATATTTGGATGTATTGAGCCTCGAATATGTATTTTCCACAAATTATTTGATGCAAATATCGTATATAGAACAGCGCAAACGTTTGATAGCGCGCCATAATTCTTGTTTAAATACAGCTGATTGCTCATTGTTGCTCAAGCAATCACTCAAGTGACATAATTTGTAATTGCCAATATATGTACATGTAGTTTAGCAAAAGCACAAGCTTGAAATTTAATAATAATTGTGTTTTGGGGCCTTTATAAAAACGGTTGTTATGGCAACGTTATATATGTATACCACCAATACATCCACACATAAACATATTTCTTATAGATTGTGCTACCATACTGTAACGTTTATAATTATATCTCAAATGATCATATTTTTAACAAGATATATCCGAATAGTGTAGTAATAATATAACGCATGTCTTAAAAGTAGGTGGGGTAATGTTTTATTAATTTCACACAAAATATAGTTTCATGAATTGACGCATCTCAATCCCAATCAAACAATCACGTTGCTTACTGACACTGATGTCAGTACCACTTAGATATATATACAGGTCTGTGAGAATCTTGAACAGATTACTTAAATATAAAAAACATTCATTTTGGTCCTGTTAACGGTTACCATGTCAACGAGTACTCATGGCTATACGCGTTTCATGCATAATAATGCTTCTCATAGCGATTGCTCTCATCTCGTGAAGTTTCATAAATATATCTCAAATGATAACATTTTTAACGAGATATATCCAAATAATATTGTAGTAATTCAATGCATGTCCAGAAAGTGGGTGGGGTAATGTTTTCATATTTTCCTCATATAATAAGCTGTTTTGGAGAATTGAACCACACCAATCCCAATCACACCATCCCTCCGAAGTAAAAAATGCACAATATGTCACTATATTGATAGTATTATTTTTTTGGTATGTATATAAAGTAACCCATGTATGAAAATACAGCATTTTTTCATTCATTTTCTTATACAATTTTCCATTTTCTGTAGAAATATCCAATACTAGTTGTATTTTCCTGTATTATGAACCAATCTAGCATAATATGCATCATATTTTAGGGGGCTGGATAAAACAAATACGCAATGCCTTGCCTTCTGAGACATATACAATTTCATAAAATGGTTTGGCGGCCATTTTGTTTTTCAAAATGGCGGGAAAAGTCACATGACCAATGACCAATTGTTTTTAGACCTTGGACAACCCACCTACCAATATCTGAAGTCAAACTGAGGGTACATTTTAGTGCACACTCAACCATATCAGGACCCTAGAGAGGCGATGCATGGGAACCTTATCCGCCAACTGCACATTTTGACAAAATGAGACAAACTTACTGCTGCCAGTGTCGTAGCTAAATTTAGAATTGGTCACGAAGGAAATGGACAGCGAGCTAACGTCATATGTGTCTACGTCATCGACGGTCAGCGTAAACAAACTTATACCAGAGGGTTCGGCATTGGTGATAGACGTAGAGAAGGGTTGGTTGCTAAATGTGGGGTTATTATCTGAAAATATAAATAACATGTGAACTGTATACACCCACACGGACGTAGAATTACGGACGCAGGGGACATAGAATTATTTGTTGTTATTAATTATTTCCCACGAAATAACAATTCATTACCTCAATTTAACAATTCGTTCCCACGAATTAACAATTCGGTCCTACGATATAACAATTGGTTCCCACGAATTAACAATTCGTTCCCTCAATTCGTGGGAACGAATTTTCATATCGTAGGAACGAATTTTTAATTCGAGGGAACGAATTGTTATATTGAGGGAACGAATTGTTATTTCGTGGGAGCGAATTGTTAATTCGAGGGAACGAATTATTATATCGTGGGAACGAACTGTTAATTTTAGGGAACGAATTGTTAATTCGAGGGAACGAATTGTTAAATTGAGGGGCTCCGTACACCCACGGTGTTGCGGGTAATAACTCCCACACCGTCCGTTGCTAACATGGTATAGTCGACTATACTACATCCTGGCATTGTTATTGGTTCCACAAACGAACGATTGTCTATCGTTTATACATCATTTTAACATCGTTTTCGTTTTTATAATTATAAAAAGATGTTTTCGTTGGTTTAAACGTGCCACGTTTAAACCAACGAAAACGCCATTTTCAAATTAAAAACAGCGAAAATGATGTCAAAACGACGCATAGAAAGAAACGACAGGCGTTTAAATAGATGAAAGGCGGGTATTTAAACGGAAATACCCTTATCACGTAGAGAAAATAACAAATTGTAATCGTTGTTATGCATATCATTGTACAAAACGATCGTTTGCACTTCGTTCTCGGTTCGTTTTCGTTTTACAATACAAAAATAAAAATCCCTTCCTCCCGCGATTTAAAAACATTCTGAACAAGCTCTCCAATCGTTCGCTCGAAGTCAGGGAGTCTGATTGGTCGAGGTTGTACTGAGCTCAGTCTCGGCCAATTAAACTGCTTATTTTTATTATAAATTCCAAGAAAGGGCTCAGAAAATACTATAAACACCCACACGGTCAGTTAAACAGCGGGAGTGTCTTTCGGTTCTCTCTTGGATGCCGAACATGGCGTCACCTCGGGTGGTTGTTTTATCCAGCTGTCCGTTATTTGAATATAAGAAAGGCATTCAAGAAACGAAAATCATTATTCGACCTAGAATGGGCAACATTTGTCCACACGTTAGTGTGGATTAATGTTGCACATACTAGGGTCGAAGAACTTCGGTCTTCCTAACTTTAACCCAGACGCCATTTTCAACACTCCCACGATAGAACCAGAGGACACACCCAAGGTTCTGTCGACATAGAAATGAGAATGCTTAGTCGCTATAATATAACCAGAATGTTATGTCTGCGTTAAGACAGAACATTAACATTCTGGTTAGCCGTGGTATAGTCTGTAATGAGGGATCGTAACTAGTTATTTCCCTTTGAAAAAATATATATAGAGATCCGGTCCTTTGCTATATTTCAGCGTTTATTTCTTACCGAATAACACAGCTATGAGTTTTGCAAACAGAGTAGACCCAGATCAGATTGCAATAGCATTAATAAGTGTGAAAATATGAATATTGCAAATAATGTAGTCCCAGATCAGATTGCGTAGATATGTAGGATGATTTGGACCAACACTAATCAAAATCACTATATTGACTCATTTTCACAACAACTCATGCTCAATTCGCTCTTTTTCCAAGCTGTAAGGCCATAAACAACACAATTTGGACAGGATTTCTATACATAAATTCAACGGGAGATAACTAGCTACGATCCCTCATTGGTTAGTACCCACTTGATTGCATGTTGACCTGGATGCCGTAGGATCGATCGTTTGTGTTCGTCTTTGAGCTCCAATCGTGAATGTCGCCCTCAGACAAATCCAGCATCGACTTGTACCAGTTATTGTCCTTCTCTTTCCCGCCACCCTTATACCGTACAATGTCCGTGCCGGCCGTCCACCTGGCGTATACATAGACGATTTGTTGACAGTTCTCAAACGAAGAATACAAAAAACGAATGGAAAACGAATGGAAAAACGAAGTGAAAAGATCTTAATGCACAACGATATGCATTCACCACCAACGTTTCTGAACATCTCTCAGCAATATCAACTCAAAGTACCTGCGGTGTAGCACAGCTCATGCTCAGCCACTCAAGCTGTTTGGTTTCAAGCACAAAACTGGGATGTAGATCAAATTACAAACAAATAATACAGATGGTTTATACAGAGCTCCAGTCAAGGTGCGTAATTTGACCAACTTGGGGTGAAATTTAGTTATTTCTTCATCAAAAATGACAAGTTGGGAGTCCTTTAGAATCGTCTCATTGAGACGATTCTAAAGCACTCCCAACTTGCCATTTTTGATGGAGAAATAAGAAATTTACCTCCAATTACGCACCTTAACTGAAGCTCTGTTATAGACACTGTTTGCTTGCAGCATTGATGTGTGACCGAAGTTCGGAAATCACGCACACCTTAGGAAACATCTACGGGGCACCATGAACGTCTTATGGGCGGAGTTCGTCCGTATGACGTCACATTAATAATGATAGACTAACCAACGTGAATGCAAACACCCACGAACCATTATAAATGCATTCATGTTGGCAAATATGATAATCATCCATCGTACACGTTTGAATAGCTTGAAATAATATACGCTTGTATACAACTCGTTCGCTCCGCTTACTCGTTTACGCGGAAGCCGACGTACACACGCTATTCAAACATGTACGATGGAATATCTTCTATTAATTACACTGGCCAATGGAAACAAAATGTGTTGATAGCGACTCTCCGATGCAGTTGTATTTCATATGCACGGTATAATCCTTGGCGATCTGACAAGACTGGTGAAAACCGCATACAAATATTCCATGTCTGTCACAAGTTATAGAGGTTTTAATATCTGCATATGTTATGCAAATGGGCTGTGACATCACAGTAAGTTCATTTAAATAATGCAAATTATGATAGTTGTTTTTCCATTAAAATCAATAAAATGTATTTTATTTCTTTGAAATGTGTATTTCTGTATACGTGATCAATTTATGAAATTAATTAATTAAGCTAATTTAAAATTAAAACATATACAACGCGTGACAGAGATATTATTAGTCTTCACCAGTAATGTTATATTGGCAAGGACTATAAATTGCATATCAAACAAAACTGCATCCCCCTTTAATATGAGATATACTTCGGACGCCACGCGCTTTAAAACGTTGTATGTACCACCACAGTAAACGCAACAGCCCATCGTTTTATTCCTTAAAAAACATAAGCACATACCATCCCCATTTGTCGTTCGGCAGCACAGTGATGCGACTCGGCTGGGAAATACTAAACGTTTGCACCCCGTCAGTACCTGCCAATCAATGTTTTTTAAAATCAGGGGAACCGGAAACATCATAATATTGGTCCGGCGAATCCAGTGGGTGCCCCCGCTACCCACACAAAGTCAGTGTACGGTGTTACCGCTCAGTTGAACCGTCTCGCCGAGACGGTTCAACTGAGTGGTAACAACGTACACTTTTGATGAGATTTCAGAACAAATATTGACATTTTGTTTTTGTATTTATGAATCCCCAATATTTAAATAAAAACATAACATTGTCAACATTATTCACCCGGCTATCGCTCGACCTGCATGGTCTGTTCCGACGCCCCTGTTAATGCTGGTCGAGTATCGTTATTACAAATACATGCCCACTCAGTAGGCACAACGTGTCCTTTCTAGGAATTAAATAAGTGTATAATTCTGTCACTATTCCACCAGTTCCCGCTCTACAGATATAATCATTTAGTAATATGTATTTTACTGATAGTGACTCGCGGTGGTATCAGGCTATTTTCATATGCAAATGAGGCATGATATTTTTAATTATTTCTACTAATTCAATGCGTCACCTGAAACAATAATATTTTCGACAGATTATAAGTACGATCATTGCACATCAAAAAATAAATAAAGATAATAAATAGTAGTCCGTTAACATTTTAAGGAAACCCGCTTAACGCCCCTGATATCCGTGTGGAAATTTACGTCCGATATAAAATGTATAATAATGTCAATCAATACGTGGGGTAATGGTGAATGAATGTTAATTTTGCCAGAAAATGTCTCAGACGATTTCTCCGACGACGTCTCTGATATAAAGAACATGCTGTGCTTTGTAGCCTTACGTGTGACAATCCATGTGACTTTGTATCTATGAAGGTGTGCGATTCTTCATGACAATACTTACAGAAACTGTGATAATGAAGTAGATAGTTAGCCAAATGTTCGTGGCAAATCCGGTTTTCTATTCTGTTCCGCATTTGCCTTGGACATTTCGTAAATTTTTGACATAATTTACTGAAAATATCGACGAAATTATCATGGCAAATGCGGAATTTGTTATGAAAGTTTGTTGTCAACTTTCGACGCCACTAACAGTAAATATCACAATTTCTGTAAATATGTTTCATGAAAAATCGCACATCTTCTTAGGTACACACCCCCCCCGCCTGCGTTAATCTGGTCAAGATGTCAACTTTTCTGAACATCTGTTGGCAATCTGAATTCGTCATCAAGCTCTTGAATTGGCTGAGCTTGAGTTGTAGTACAGTTCAGGCTCAGTCAATCAAGCTGCTTGAATTTAAGAAATATACAAGCATTTTGGGCTACACAAATTGACACTTATTTGTTAGATTAGTGTAGGCGGCGGTCGCACAGTCACATGACGTGTCTTTCTGGTTGTGTAGATATTTTCGGAGACAAGCTGGTACATGTAGTACTACGTGTTCCACGCGGTTTGGCGCCAAAACTGGTAGGATATCTCATGAAATATATTTACAAAATGTACGATATTTTCCGTAAAAGAAGGAGAAAATTGACGAAATTCTCATGTCAAATGCGGTATAGAATTCCGCATTCGCTGTGAAGGTTTCGTCAGCTGTCGACGTCACTTACAGTAAATATCAGTTTCTGTAAATATTTTTCTTGAAAAATCGCACATCTTCTTGGGTACACAACCTCCCGCCTGCGTTAATCTGGCCAAGATATCAACGTGTGTGAACATCTATTGACAATCTCAATTCAATTGTAGCACAGCTCAGACTTAGCCAACCAAGCTGCTTGATTTCACCCATTGTGGACTATAAAAAATGTAGACGTATTCAGGCGCGTAGCTGCATTAAGGCACTGCAGGCCCGGGACTGCAGAATTTTCAAGAAAATGGAAAATATAATGTGCCAGAGTGCATCATTTACATTCTAGTTTCGACTTTTTTTTCTGGGGGGGGGGCATGCCCCAAGACCCCTCCCCCCCCCCCACCAAACCCCTCCCCCCCCCCCCCCCCCCCCCTAGCATACTCGCACCAGGCCGGCAGATTCAAATTGGCTAGCTACGCCCCTGGTACATGTATTGGTTAGATTAGTGCAGGCGGCGGTCACACAGTCACATGGCGTGTCGTACTTGTTGTGTAGACGTTTTCCCCTACAAGCTCGTACGTGTTCCCCGTGGTTTGGCGCCAAATCTGGTAGGATACGGTTCGGCTCCCGCTGACCTCTAGCTCCGCCTCCCACCCATCCACGATGCCACAACAGTCGATAATATAGTCGGTCTCGCTCATCATGTAGCCGTAACCTGGGTTGTAATGATGCTGATAATGATGGCGATGATGATGACGATGATGCTGATGATGACGATGATGCTGGTGGTGGCGGCGGCGGCAGTGGTGGTAATGGTGGTGTTGGTGATGGTGGCAGTGGTGGTGATTGTGGTGGAGGTGATGATATTGGTGGCAGTGGTGGTGATGGTGGTGGTGGTGGTGATGGTCATGATGGTGGCAGTGGTGGTAATGATGGTGGTGGTGATGGTGGTGATGGTGATGATGGTGGTGGTGGCAGTGGTGGTAGGACGATTATGATGGTGGTGGTGGTGGTGGTGGTGGTGGTGGTGGTGGTGGTGGTTATGATGGTGATGATGATCGCCAAAAGGGAGAGATAATGAACAGCAGTCAAATCAAAATCAAAATTCACTTTGTCCATCTACATACCATAAGAAAACCACATACCAAATATGAAGTATCCAGCTATTACAGTTTGACAGTTTGACGTCTTAAAAGGCACAACATTTTGCGACATTCAATTACCAAAAGGGACATAATCCATGACGCGGGGACAGATCAAACTGTGAAATTCACTTGGGCATCTACATGCAATAAGAAAGCAACATACCAACCGTGAAGTTTCAGGTTTAAATGTTTTACTTCTTACAAGGAACGAACTGACGTCCCGGCCTTCGCGAGCGTTACAATTACTGATGTAAATAATCCACTTCCGTTGGTTGAACAGATGGCGTTTTACCTACTTTGTTGATATTTCATATCGGAGTAAAATTTAGTATGATTTAGAACAGTGTTTTTTCGTTACACACACCACAGTGCCTGTGCAGTAATCCACTTGTAGTACGGGGCGCCATGCAGGACAGGTTAATTATGTGTACAAAATTGAGTTTTGTAACACTAAAAATCACAAAATTCAATTCTGTGTCACAAAATTCAATTCTGTGTCACAAAATTCAATTCTGTCAATTCTGTGTCAAAATTCATTTTTGTTATAAAGGATTCAATTTTGTAAGACAGAATTGAGTTTTGTGAAGAAAATTCATTTTTGTGGGACAGAATTCATTTTTGTAGTTTGCGTAGGATAGTCTATGTCATCTCTACGTTGATTGGTTGAGATCGGTCTTAGTCCATTTTCCTAGATGGTGGAGTACACTTGCAGGTTTAAATATTTCAATGTGAAAATATAACCCAATATATCAATATTATACTTCTTTATGGACAGTTATTTTGGTTATATTATGATTACAAATGAGTGGTCACACCATATAAGCATATATACCTTGAAGGAGAAATAAGAAAAATATTCAGAATCTTCCCTGAATTATGTAAACAGGGTCAAACATAAAGTAGCCGGGACATAGCTAGACCTGAGAGCATGCCCATATATAGAGAATACCAGGCTAGTGTATTTTGATATCAAGTTTATCAGGCAAGGCTAGGAAACGCGTAGGAATTCCGAGGCTTGCCGAGGAATTCCTACCTTTTCCGAGCCGAGCCTGATAAACTTGATATTAAAATACACTAGCCTGGTATTCTATTTATCAGGTAACGTTTTATGCTCGAAAATGACATTAGATGACGTCGTATTCTAACAGTAGATCTAACCTTGTGAAACAAATGGTATTGGATCTGTGTCTACTAGTTGCGAAGTTACGTGTTCACAACTATGTGTCTACATGCATTATTTACAGTATACACCATCTTATTATCCATGGTATCTACACAAATACTACAAATGGTTTCCTCAAATGGCCCAATACACACATTCTGTTTATAAACACAGACAGCAGTCAGAACACAGGCCACAGCGCGTGTATTATTGATTTAACTGGGGCAGATGTACCTTGCGATACACACAATACATGACGTCAGTACTCGCGGGAGATCTACATGTACATGAATTATGTGTACAATTATAACGCAAATGAGTTTAAATACGAATGGGTTTGTCAACGTTTGACTGTTTGGAGATAGTTGAAGCAAAATGGCATAATGAGAAATGAATCATCGGCAGAATGAGAAATGAATCATCGACATTGAATGTGTAGATCGGCGACCGTGACCCATTTCTCCAGTGCAGTTTATGACCAATGGTAGTCCTTCTTACATGCGTGTGCAGAATTGACAGAATTGACTTTTGTGACACAGAATTGAATTTTGTGGCACAAAAGTGAATTTTGTGACAAAGAATTGAATTCTGTGGCACAGAATTGAATTTTGTTACACAGAATTGAATTTTGTGGCACAAAAGTGAATTTTGTGACACAGAATTGAATTCTGTGGCACAGAATTGCACAGAATTGAATTCTGTGGCACAAAAGTGAATTTTGTGACACAGAATTGAATTTTGTGGCACAAAAATGAATTTTGTTGACAAAATTGAGCCATGTCCCACTTGGCGCCCCGTATGTACAACACACAGATCTGGCGACACAATTCTTTTAAAAACGGAGTACGACGAAGATTCAGTAGTTTTGTCAATAACACAGACTCGCACACATAGGTTTACACAGTGGCCTCGACGGAACAATTGTTAATGAACTGTATTTAAAAGAAGTATGTTTTATATTGTAGCATACCTGACAAAATAAATAAAACATACAGCACGGGAAACGTCACGATCTGCCAATTATCGATTGATTGATAATAATTATATGCCCGATTTCTCGTACATATTACTCGATTTTAAGCTCTCACTGCCTATGGACTGGGTCAAAATAGCTATGGATAGCGGGTGGTCAATGCACATTTAATGTACAATTGAAGTAGCAATAATGATTGTATGGTTCGATTATTTTGTTCACTTAGTCACAAATACAGGCACTTAGTGGTGTGAACGACAAAAAACCTCTTTCAGTAATACCCAATTTTACTCCGATATTAAACAAGGAAAGACCCTCGCCATCTCTTCAACCAACGGAAGTGGATTATTTACCTTGGGCCCGGCTCGCTAATTCAGTAATTATAACGCGCACAATGGCATGGAAACTGCATGGTCCCGGCCTTTGTGCGCGTTACAATTACTGAATTAGAGAGCCGGGCACATGGTACACTAGTACATGTACCACCTCCGTTTGTTGAAAAGAGTCCTTTGTCATTTATACCACAAAATGTCTGTGTAAATAATGGGGACAACTCAAGTACGACCCTCTCGAAAATCCGTGTAACTATAATACAAACGCATAAGTATATGTTCAAACCTTTTATTTACCCGACATCCTCATGTGCTTTCGAATTTCGGGCATTGTGAGGGCGTCAAAATATGATAAAAATAACTGAAGCTAACCCGAGTCTCGTTCTCAGCATATACGTCTACTGCAATGCAATGAGCATTTAATTCGAATATTCAAATATTGTTGTAATGTTAGTTGGTGCGAATTGCCACTATTTATTTGGGTTGTACATTAGTAACAACAATAACAACAACAACGCTAAACTGTCAATCATTGCATGCATGACAGATTTTGCTACCATACAGGTATATACTAGTGAGGCTTGTACGGAGCGCGCAGGGGACATGAATTTTTTTTATTAATTCGTTCCCACGAAATAACAATTCGTTCCCTCAATTTAACAATTCGTTCCCTCGAATTAACAATTCGTTCCCACGATATAACAATTCGTTATATCGTGGGAACGAATTGTTAATTCGAGGAAAGGAATTGCTAAATTGAGGGAACGAATTGTTAAATTGAAGAGGGAACGAATTGTTAATTCGTGGGAACGAATTGTTAAATTGAGGGAACAAATTGTTATTTCGTGGGAACGAATTAATAACAAAACTAATTATACGTCCCCTGTGGGGCTCCGTAGGCTTGACCGTGCATAATGGTTGCTATGAGAGGGGTCACTAGAGAATATCCCAGATAAGCCGAATCGAATCAGCTCAGACCATGTGCCATCTGTTACTCCGAAACCACAGACCAGACAACAGGTCCAATTCACACAGCTGAACCATTATGGTAGTATGACATTTACAGGTACAGTGACACCTGTCTAAACCGGACACCACGCCAACCTCTGTGTTCTTATTTTGAGGGGTTTCTTGATCATTTATCTCAGATATTAATGTGTGTTCATGATTGAAAAGCACGCCATTACATTTCAGAATGGTCATATGCCTGATTTTCAATGGAACCTCTCTAAACCGGTTTAGAGGGGTTTCACTGTATATTATCTGTACCGATACATACCTGTGGCATTGAATTATACTACCTTACCACCAAGCTATTGCAACGATATCAACATAGTTAGAAATGAGCTAAAGTGGAGCTTTTCTCAATGAACACAGAGAATACTCAGGACATGTTAACAAGGCATCGTGCCAGCAGGAACACCGCCTTGGAACGATCAGTAAACAATATCGTATACAGGGGCGATTGAACCTGGCGATGCAAACATCCGGCTTACTTCATCGCCGTAGCTACAGTTCAATAAAACATTCATCCTAATGATTACAGTGTAGATTGGGACCATTTCTTCAGAATCTGCATTCTGTTGAAATAATTCATGATTTAAAAAACATGTTTTACTTGGGGTCAGTGGAAAACGGGGGCAAACTACATTTATAGTTTAATTACTAAAGGGTGAAATGACTTACCTGAATTTGTGCTTATATCTTTGTTTTTGGTTTGCGGTTCATCCACACCAAAGTGTTTGTCGCATGCTGAAATGGGAACACATGATCTGAATGCGTTATTCTCAAAGAAATGCGTTGCCGCGTGCTGATTGTTAACTGGGTTTACAAAAACCGGGGGTGGGTTACAAAAACCGGCTCTACACACGTGTACTGAATGCGATATCATCCCCGAAATGTGTGTTGTCGCCTCCTCAAATTGGCGCTCACGTGAAGGTGTATATCTTGTAAATTTAAAAGCTTTATTTCGTTATGTTGAATATTGAACAACATCTAGAGAAAATATAGCTTCCATGGGAAAATGAATTCCCTGTTCTATTATTTTATTTCAATTTACTAGGTCTACATCAAAGATTATTTGCTTAACGCTATAAAATATACAGCCTACTAAAGTTTGACCTACATGAAACAGGTTTGGGTATGCACTTCGGCTGCTCGCAGTTTTTCAATGGGTGAACTTGTAGCCGTAGATAACATATCGTAGGCGAATTATTGTAACTAGTGTGCTGAATGCGAGAAATGTGTGTTGTCGCCTCCACAAATTTGCGCTCATGTTCTGAATGCGGCATACTACCCCGAAATGTGTGTTGTCGCCTCCTCAAATTTGCGCTCATGTTCTGAATGCGACATTCTCCCCCGAAATGTGTGTTGTCGCCTCCTCAAATTTGCGCTCAAGTTCTGAATGCGACGTTCTCCCCGAAATGTGTGTTGTCGCCTACTCAAATTGGCGCTCACGTTCTGAATGCGACATTCTCCCCGAAATGTGTGCTGTCGCCTCCTCAAATTGGCGCTCATGTTCTGAATGCGACATACTAACCCCGAAATGTGTGTTGTCGCTTCCTCAAATTGGCGCTCACGTTCTGAATGCGACATTATCCCCGAAATGTGTGTTGTCGCCTCCTCAAATTGGCGCTCATATTCTGAATGCGACATTCTCCACGAAATGTGTGTTGTCGCGTCTCCTCAAATTTGCGCTCACATTCTGAATGCGACATTCTCCCCGAAATGAGTCTTGTCGCCTCCTCAAATTTGCGCTCACGTTCTGAATGCGATATTCTCCCCGAAATGTGTGTTGTCGCCTCCTTAAATTGGTACTCATGTTCTGTATGCGACATTCTCCCCGAAATGTGTGTTGACGTCTCCTTAAATGTGAGCTCACGTTCTGAATGCGTCATTCTAAATGTGTGTTGTCGCCTCCTCAAATTGGCGCTCTTGTTCTGAATGCGACATTCTCCCCCGAAATGTGAGTTGTCGCCTCCTTAAATTGGTACTCATGTTCTGTATGCGACATTCTCCCCGAAAAGTATGCTGTCGCCTCCTCAAATTTGCGCTCACGTTCTGAATGCGACATTCTCCCCGACATGTGTGTAGTCGCCTACTCAAATTGGCGCTCACGTTCTGAATGCGACATTCTCCTCGAAATGTGTTGTCGCCGCCTCAAATTGGCGCTCATGTTCTGAATGCGACATTCTCCCCGAAACGTGGGTTGTCGCCTCCTCAAATTGGCGCTCATGTTCTGAATGCAACATTCTCCCCGAAAAGTGGGTTGTCGCCTCCTCAAATTGGCGCTCATGTTCTGAATGCGACATTCTCCCCGAAAAGTATGCTGTCGCCTCCTCAAATTTGCGCTCACGTTCTGAATGCGACATTCTCCCCGACATGTGTGTTGTCGCCTCCTCAAATTTGCGCTCAAGTTCTGTATGCGACATTCTCTCCGAAATGTGTATTGTCGCCTCCTCAAATGTGCGCTCATATTCTGAATGCGACATTCTCACCCAAATGTGGGTTGTCGCCTCCTCAAATTGGCGCTCATGTTCTGAATGCGACATTCTCCCCGAAATGTGTGTTGTCGCCTAATCAAATTGGCGGTCACGTCCTGAATGCGACATTTTCCCCGAAATGTGTGTTGTCTCCTCCTGAAACATTCTCCCCCAGAAATGTGGGTTTGTCGCCGCCTCTCAAATTGGCGCTCATGTTCTGAATGCGACATTCTCCCCGCCGAAAATGTGTGTTGTCGCCTCCTCAAATAAATGTGCGCTCACATTACCTGAATACGAAATTCTCCCCCGAAATGTCTGTTTGTCCCGCCTTCTCAAATTGGCGCTCATTTGTTCTTGAATGCGACATTCACCCCTCGAAATGTTGGGTTGTTGTCGCCTCCTCAAATTGGCGCCTCAAGAATGCGACAATTCTCCCTGAAAATGTGTCTTGTCGGCGGCCTGAACTTTGGTCGCTCACGTTTCCTGAATGCGACATTTCTCCCCGCCCGAAATGTTGTTGTTGACATCCTCCTCAAATTGGGCGCTCCACAATATGTTTTTCTGGAATGCGTCCCATTCTCCCAGAAATGTGGGTGCTGTCGTCTCCTCAAATTGGCGCTCATGTTCTCTGAATGCTACATTCCTCCCCTCTCCCCCGAAAATGTGGGTTGTCGCCTCCTCAAATTGGCGCTATTGTTCTGAATTCGACATTCTCCCCGAAATGAGTGTTGTCGCCTCCTAAAATTGGCGCTCACGTTCTGAATGCGACATTCTGCCTGAAATGTGTGTTGTCGCCTCCTCAAAATGGCGCTCATGCTGTGTATGCGACATTCTCCCCGAAATGTGTGTTGTCGCCTCCTCTAATTGGCGCTCACGTTCTGAATGTAACATTCTACCCGAAATGTGTGTTCGCATCCTCATTGCGCTCATGTTCTAATGCAACATTCGCCCCCGATATGTGTCTTGTCGCCTCCTCGAATTGGCGCTCACGTTCTGAATGCGACATTCTCCCAGAAATGTGTGTTGTCGGCTCCTCAAATTTGCGCTCATTTTGTGTATGCACATTCCCCAGAAATGTATGTTGTCGCCTCCTCAAATTGGCGCTCACGTTCTGAATGCGACATTCTCCCCGAAATGTGTGTTGTCGCCTCCTCAGATTGGCGCTCATGTTCTGAATGCGACATTCTCCCCAAGTGGGTTGTCGCCTAATCAAAGGCGCTCGTTCTAATGCGACATTCTCCCCCGATATGTTTTCTGTCACCTCCTTCAAATTGGCGCTCATGCTGAAATTTCGACATTCTCCCCCGAAATGAGTTTGTCGCCTCTTCGAATTGCCGGCTCACTTCGAATGCGACATTCTCCGAAATGTGTGTTTCGCCTCCTCACATTTGTGCTCACTTTTGAATGCGACATTCTCCCCAAAATGTGTTGTTCGCCTCCTCAAATTGGCGCTCACGTTCTGAATTGACATTCTCCCCAGAAATGTGTTGTCGCCTCCTCAGTGCGCTATGTTTTCTGAAGGCGACTTCTCCCCCGAAATGTGTTGTTGTCGCCTCCTCAAATTGGCGTCCACGTTCTGTATGCGACATTCTCGAAGTGTGTTGTCGCCTCCTCAAATGTGCGCTCATATTCTGAATGCGACATTCTCACCCAAATGTGTGTCGCCTCCTCAAATTGGCGCTCATCAGAATGCGACATTCTCCCCGAAATGTGTCGCCTAATCAAATTGGCGGTCACTCCTAATGCGACTTTTCCCCGAAATGTGTGTTGTCTCCTCCTGAAACATTCGCCCCGAAATGTGGGGGTTGTTTCGCCTCCTCAAATTGGCGCTCATGTTTCTGAAGCGACATTCCTCCCGAAAAATGTGTTGTTGTCGCCTCCTCAATGCGCTCACATTCTGAATGCGAAATTCTCCCCCAACCCCCGAAATGCTGTTGCGCCTTCCTCAAATTGGCGCTCATGTTCTGAATCGACATTCATCCCCGAAAATGTGTGATGTCGCCTCCTCAAATTGGCGCTCAGAATGCGACATTCTCCCTGAAATGTGTCTTGTCGCGGCCTGAAATTGGCGCTCACGTTCTGAATGCGACATTCTCCCCGAAATGTGTGTTGACACCTCCTCAAATTGGCGCTCACGTTCTGAATGCGTCATTCTCCCAGAAATGTGTGCTGTCGTCTCCTCAAATTGGCGCTCATGTTCTGAATGCGACATTCTCCCCGAAATGTGGGTTGTCGCCTCCTCAAATTGGCGCTATTGTTCTGAATTCGACATTCTCCCCGAAATGTGTGTTGTCGCCTCCTCTAATTTGCGCTCACGTTCTGGATGTAAAATTCTCCCCGAAATGTGTGTTCTCGCCTCCTCAAAATTGCGCTCATGTTCTGAATGCGACATTCTCCCCCGATATGTGTCTTGTTGCCTCCTCAAATTGGCGCTCATGTTCTGAATGCGACATTCTCCCCGAAATGTATGTTGTCACCTCCTCAAATTGGCGCTCACGTTCTGAATGCGACATTCTCCCCGAAATGTGTGTTGTCGCCTCCTCAGATTGGCGCTCATGTTCTGAATGCGACATTCTCTCAGAAATGTGGGTTGTCGCTTCATCAAATTGGCGCTCACGTTCTGAATGCGACATTCTCCCCGAAATGTGTGCTGTCGCCTCTTCAAATTGGCGCTCATGTTCTGAATACGACATTCTCCCCGAAATGAGTGTTGTCGCCTCCTCAAATTGGCGCTCACGTTCTGAATGCGACATTCTGCCTGAAATGTGTGTTGTCGCCTCCTCAAATTTGTGCTCACATTCTGAATGCGACATTCTCCCCAAAATGTATGTTGTAGCATCCTCAAATTGGCGCTCACGTTCTGAATGCGACATTCTCCCCGAAATGTGTGTTGTCGCCTCCTCAAATGTGCGCTCATGTTCTGAATGCGACATTCTCCCCCGAAATGTGTGTTGTCGCCTCCTCAAATTGGCGCTCATGTTCTGAATGCGACATTCTCCCCGAAATGTGTGTTGTCGCCTCCTCTAATTTGCGCTCACGTTCTGGATGCTCTTCACCCGAAATGTGTGTGTCGCCTCCTCAAAATTGCGATCATGTTCTGAATGCGACATTCTCCCCCGATCTTGTGCTTGTCACTCCCTCAAATTGGCGCTCACGTTCTAATTCGACATTCTCTCCGAAATGTGTGTTGTCGCCTCCTCAAAGTGCGCTCATATTCTGAATGCGACATTTCTGACCCAAATGTGGTTGTCGCCTCCTCAAATTGGCGCTCATATTCAGAATGCGACATTCTCCCCGAAATGTGTGTTTCGCCTAATCAAATTGGCGGTCACGTCCTAATGCGACATTTTCCCCTAAATGTGTGTTTGTCTCCTGAAACATCTAAATGGGTTGTCGCCTCCTCAAATTGGCGCTCAGTTCTGAATCGACATTCTCCCCCGAAATGTGTGTTGTCGCCTCCTCAAATGTCGCTCAAATATTCTGAAATGCGAAATTCTCCCCCGAAATGTCTGTGTCGCCTCTCAAATTGGCGCTCATGTTCTGAATGCGACATTCACCCCGAAATGTGTCGTCGCCTCCTCAAAATTGGCGCTCAGAATCGACATTCGCCCCCGAAATGTGCTTGTTCGGCCTGAAATTGGCGCTCACGTTCTGAATGCGACATTTTCTCCCCGAAATGTGTTGACACCTCCTCAATTTGGCGCCTCACGTTTTTCTGATGCGTCATTCTCCCGAAATGTGTGTGTCGTCTCCTCAAATTGGCGCTCATGTTCTGAATGCGACATTCTCCCCGAAATGTGTGTTGTCGCCTCCTCAAATTTGCGCTCATGTTCTGAATGCGACATTCTCCCCCGAAATGTGTGTTGTCGCCTCCTCAAATTGGCGCTCATGTTCTGAATGGTGACATTCTCCCCGAAATGTGTGTTGTCGCCTCCTCTAATTGGCGCTCACGTTCTGAATGTAACATTCTCCCCGAAATGTGTGTTCTCGCCTCCTCAAATTGCTCATGTTCTGAATGCAACATTCGCCCCCGATATGTGTGTCGCCCACCTCGAATTGGTCCTCACGTTCTGAATGCGACATTCTCTCAGAAATGTGTGTTGTCGGCTCCTCAAATTTGCGCTCATTTTCTGTATGCGACATTCTCCACGAAATGTGTGTTGTCGTCTCTCAAATTGCGCTCACGTTCTGAAGCACATTCTCCCGAAATTGTGTTGTTGTCGCCTCCTCAGAAATGGCGCTCATGTTCTGAATGCACATCTCCCCCAGAAATGTTGGGTTGCGCCTCATCAAATTGGCGCTCTCGTTCGAATCGACATTCTCGATAATGTTTGCTGTCGCCTCCTCAAATTGGCGCTCATGTTCTGAATTCGACATTCTCCCCGAAATGAGTGTTGTCGCCTCCTCGAATTGGCCCTCACGTTCTGAATGCGACATTCTGCCTGAAATGTGTGTTGTCGCCTCCTCACATTTGTGCTCACATTTTGAATGCGACATTCTCCCCAAAATGTATGTTGTCGCCTCCTCAAATTGGCGCTCACCTTCTGAATGTGACATTCTCCCCGAAATGTGTGTTGTCGCCTCCTCAGATTGGCGCTATGTTCTGAAGGCGACTTTCTCCCCCGAAATGTGTGTTGTCGCCTCCTCAAAATGGCGCTCATGTTCTAAATGCGACATTCTCCCCCGATATGTGTCTTGTCGCCTCCTCAAATTAGCGCTCATCGATGCGACATTCTCCCATGAAATGTGCGTTTGCCGCCTCCTCAAATGCCTCATGTTCTGTATGCGACATTCTCCCCGAAATGTGTTGTCGCCTCCTCAAATTGGCGCTCACGTTCTGAATGCGACATTCTCCCCGAAATGTGTGTTGTCGCCTCCTCAAATTTGGCGCTCATGTTCTGAATGCGACATTCTCTCAGTGTGGTTGTCGCTCATCTAAATTGGCGCTTCACGTTCTGAATGCGACATTCTCCCCGAAATGTTGTGCGTCCGCCTCTTCAAATTGGCGCTCATGTTCTGAATTCGACATTCTCCCCGAAATGAGTGTTGTCGCCTCCTCAAATTGGCGCTCACGTTCTGAATGCGACATTCTGCCTGAAATGTGTGTTGTCGCCTCCTCAAATTTGTGCTCACATTCTGAATGCGACATTCTCCCCAAAATGTATGTTGTAGCATCCTCAAATTGGCGCTCACGTTCTGAATGCGACATTCTCCCCGAAATGTGTGTTGTCGCCTCCTCAAATGTGCGCTCATGTTCTGAATGCGACATTCTCCCCCGAAATGTGTGTTGTCGCCTCCTCAAATTGGCGCTCATGTTCTGAATGCGACATTCTCCCCGAAATGTGTGTTGTCGCCTCCTCTAATTTGCGCTCACGTTCTGGATGTAAAATTCTCCCCGAAATGTGTGTTCTCGCCTCCTCAAAATTGCGCTCATGTTCTGAATGCGACATTCTCCCCCGATCTGTGTCTTGTCGCCTCCTCAAATTGGCGCTCACGTTCTGTATGCGACATTCTCTCCGAAATGTGTATTGTCGCCTCCTCAAATGTGCGCTCATATTCTGAATGCGACATTCTCACCCAAATGTGGGTTGTCGCCTCCTCAAATTGGCGCTCATATTCAGAATGCGACATTCTCCCCGAAATGTGTGTTGTCGCCTAATCAAATTGGCGGTCACGTCCTGAATGCGACATTTTCCCCGAAATGTGTGTTGTCTCCTCCTGAAACATTCTCCCCGAAATGTGGGTTGTCGCCTCCTCAAATTGGCGCTCATGTTCTGAATGCGACATTCTCCCCGAAATGTGTGTTGTCGCCTCCTCAAATGTGCGCTCACATTCTGAATGCGAAATTCTCCCCCGAAATGTCTGTTGTCGCCTTCTCAAATTGGCGCTCATGTTCTGAATGCGACATTCACCCCGAAATGTGTGATGTCGCCTCCTCAAATTGGCGCTCAGAATGCGACATTCTCCCTGAAATGTGTCTTGTCGCGGCCTGAAATTGGCGCTCACGTTCTGAATGCGACATTCTCCCCGAAATGTGTGTTGACACCTCCTCAAATTGGCGCTCACGTTCTGAATGCGTCATTCTCCCAGAAATGTGTGCTGTCGTCTCCTCAAATTGGCGCTCATGTTCTGAATGCGACATTCTCCCCGAAATGTGGGTTGTCGCCTCCTCAAATTGGCGCTATTGTTCTGAATTCGACATTCTCCCCGAAATGAGTGTTGTCGCCTCCTAAAATTGGCGCTCACGTTCTGAATGCGACATTCTGCCTGAAATGTGTGTTGTCGCCTCCTCAAAATGGCGCTCATGCTGTGTATGCGACATTCTCCCCGAAATGTATGTTGTCGCCTCCTCAAATTGGCGCTCACGTTCTGAATGCGACATTCTCCCCGAAATGTGTGTTGTCGCCTCCTAAAATTTGCGCTCATGTTCTGAATGCGACATTCTCCCCCGAAATGTGTGTTGTCGCCTCCTCAAATTGGCGCTCATGTTCTGAATGGTGACATTCTCCCCGAAATGTGTGTTGTCGCCTCCTCTAATTGGCGCTCACGTTCTGAATGTAACATTCTACCCGAAATGTGTGTTCTCGCATCCTCAAAATTGCGCTCATGTTCTGAATGCAACATTCGCCCCCGATATGTGTCTTGTCGCCTCCTCGAATTGGCGCTCACGTTCTGAATGCGACATTCTCCCAGAAATGTGTGTTGTCGGCTCCTCAAATTTGCGCTCATTTTCTGTATGCGACATTCTCCACGAAATGTATGTTGTCGCCTCCTCAAATTGGCGCTCACGTTCTGAATGCGACATTCTCCCCGAAATGTGTGTTGTCGCCTCCTCAGATAGGCGCTCATGTTCTGAATGCGAGATTCTCCCAGAAATGTGGGTTGTCGCCTCATCAAATTGGCGCTCACGTTCTGAATGCGACATTCTCCCCGATATGTTTGCTGTCGCCTCCTCAAATTGGCGCTCATGTTCTGAATTCGACATTCTCCCCGAAATGAGTGTTGTCGCCTCCTCGAATTGGCCCTCACGTTCTGAATGCGACATTCTGCCTAAATGATCCTGTTATTTGTGGGCGCCTCCTCAAAGTTGGCGCTCACGTTCTGAATGTGACATTCTCCCCGAAATGTGTGTTGTCGCCTCCTCAGATTGGCGCTATGTTCTGAAGGCGACTTTCTCCCCCGAAATGTGTGTTGTCGCCTCCTCAAAATGGCGCTCATGTTCTAAATGCGACATTCTCCCCCGATATGTGTCTTGTCGCCTCCTCAAATTAGCGCTCATGTTCTGAATGCGACATTCTCCCAGAAATGTGTGTTGCCGCCTCCTCAAATGCGCTCATGTTCTGTATGCGACATTCTCCCCGAAATGTATGTTGTCACCTCCTCAAATTGGCGCTCACGTTCTGAATGCGACATTCTCCCCGAAATGTGTGTTGTCGCCTCCTCAGATTGGCGCTCATGTTCTGAATGCGACATTCTCTCAGAAATGTGGGTTGTCGCTTCATCAAATTGGCGCTCACGTTCTGAATGCGACATTCTCCCCGAAATGTGTGCTGTCGCCTCTTCAAATTGGCGCTCATGTTCTGAATACGACATTCTCCCCGAAATGAGTGTTGTCGCCTCCTCAAATTGGCGCTCACGTTCTGAATGCGACATTCTGCCTGAAATGTGTGTTGTCGCCTCCTCAAATTTGTGCTCACATTCTGAATGCGACATTCTCCCCAAAATGTATGTTGTAGCATCCTCAAATTGGCGCTCACGTTCTGAATGCGACATTCTCCCCGAAATGTGTGTTGTCGCCTCCTCAAATGTGCGCTCATGTTCTGAATGCGACATTCTCCCCCGAAATGTGTGTTGTCGCCTCCTCAAATTGGCGCTCATGTTCTGAATGCGACATTCTCCCCGAAATGTGTGTTGTCGCCTCCTCTAATTTGCGCTCAACGTTTCTGATGTCTTCTCCCGAAATGTGTGTTGCCGCCTCCTCAAATGCGCTCATGTTCTGTATGCGACATTCTCCCCGAAATGTATGTTGTCACCTCCTCAAATTGGCGCTCACGTTCTGAATGCGACATTCTCCCCGAAATGTGTGTTGTCGCCTCCTCAGATTGGCGCTCATGTTCTGAATGCGACATTCTCTCAGAAATGTGGGTTGTCGCTTCATCAAATTGGCGCTCACGTTCTGAATGCGACATTCTCCCCGAAATGTGTGCTGTCGCCTCTTCAAATTGGCGCTCATGTTCTGAATACGACATTCTCCCCGAAATGAGTGTTGTCGCCTCCTCAAATTGGCGCTCACGTTCTGAATGCGACATTCTGCCTGAAATGTGGGTTGTCGCTTCATCAAATTGGCGCTCACGTTCTGAATGCGACATTCTCCCCGAAATGTGTGTTCTCGCCTCCTCAAAATTGCGCTCATGTTCTGAATGCGACATTCTCCCCCGATATGTGTCTTGTCGCCTCCTCAAATTGGCGCTCATGTTCTGAATGCGACATTCTCCCAGAAATGTATGTTGTCACCTCCTCAAATTGGCGCTCATGTTCTGTATGCGACATTCTCCCCGAAAAGTATGTTGTCGGCTCCTCAAATTGGCGCTCACGTTCTGAATGCGACATTCTCCCCGAAATGTGTGTTGTTGCGTCCTCTAATTGGCGCTCACGTTCTGAATGTAACATCTCCCCGAAATGTGTGTTCTCAGCCTCTCAAAATAATTTTGCGTCTCATGTTTCTGAATGCGACATTCTCCCCGATATGACAAATTCTCCCCCTGATAGTGTCTTGTCGCCTCCTGCAAATTGGCGCTCAGTTCTGAATGCGAAATTCAAATTCTCCCATGAAATGTGTGTTGTGTCGCCTCCTCAAATTGGCGCTCAGTTCTGTATGCGACATTCTTCCCCACGAAATGGTAAATGTTGTCTTTGCCTCCTCAAATTGGCGCTCACTTCTGAATGCGACATTCACCCCGAAATGTTGTGGTGTTGTTCGCCTCCTCAAATTTGCGCTCATGTTCTGAATGCGACATTCTACCCCCGAAACCCCGAAATGTGTGTGTCGCTCCTCAGTTTTAAATTGCGCTTCATGTTCTGAATGCGACAATTTCTCCCATTGGATGTGTTTTGTCTCCCGCCTCCTCAATTGGCGCTCAGTTCTGAATGCGACATTCCCCCCGAAATGTGGTGTCGCCTCCTCAAAATTGGCGCTCATGTTCTGAATGGGACCATTCTCCCCGAAATGTGTGTTTGTCGCCTCTTCAAATTGGGCGCTCCACGTTCTGAATGCGACATTCTCCCGAAATGTGTGTTGTCGCCTCCTCAAATTGCCTCATGTTCTGATGCGACATTCTCCCCGAAAATGTGTGTTGTGCCTCCTCAAATTGGGCGCTATGTTCTGAAATGGCAATTCTCCCGAAAATGTGTGTTGTCGCCTCCTCCTAATTGCGCTCACGTCCTGATGTAAAACTTTCCCCGAAATGTGTGTTCTCGCCTCTCAAAATTTAGCGCTCATGTTCTGAATGCGACATTCTCCCCGATTGAAATGTGTGTCGCCTCCTCAAATTGGCGCTCAGTTCTGAATGCGACTCTCCCCGATAAGTGTGTTGTCGCCTCTCAAATTGGCGCTCATGTTCTGAATGCGGACATTCTCCCCGAATGTTTGTTGTCGCCTCTCCAAAATTGGCGCTCTGTTCTTGAATGCGACATTCTCCGAAATGTGTGGTTGTCGCCTCTCAAAATTTGCGCTCATGTTCTGAATGCGACATTCTCCCCCGAAATGTGTGTTGTCGCCTCCTCAAATTGGCGCTCATGTTCTGAATGCGACATTCTCCCCGAAATGTGTGTTGTCGCCTCCTCTAATTGGCGCTCACGTTCTGAATGTAAAAGTCTCCCCGAAATGTGTGTTCTCGCCTCCTCAAAATTGCGCTCATGTTCTGAATGCGACATTCTCCCCCGATATATGTCTTGTCGCCTCCTCAAATTGGCGCTCATGTTCTGAATGCGACATTCTCCCAGAAATGTGTGTTGCGCCTCCTCAAATTTTGGCGCTGTTTTTCTGTATGCGCATTCTCCCCGAATGTAAGTTGTCGCCTCTCAAATTGGCGGCTCACGTTCTGAATGCGGACAAATCCTGCCTGAAATGTTGTGTTGGGTTCGCCTCCTCCAAACTGTGCTTTACCCAAATTCTCCCGATGCGAACATTCTCCCCAAAATGTTTTGTTGTCGCCTCCTCAAAATTGGCGCTCACGTTTCCGAATGCGACATTCTCCCGAAAATGTGTGTTGTCGCCTCCTCAAAATTTGCGCTCATGTTTCAGAATGCGACATTCTCCCCCGAAATGTGGGTTGAAATGGCGCTCATCTTTAAATTGGCGATTTTAATGTGTTGTTGTCGCCTCTCTAATTGGCGCTCACGTTTGAAATGTAAATCCACGAATGTGTGTTCTCGCCTCTCAAATTGCGCTTTGTTCTGAATGACGACAAATTCTCCCCGCCTGAAATATTGAAAGGTGTGTGTTCGCCTCCTCAAATTGGCGCTCACGTTCCTGAATGTTACGATTTCTCCAAAATTGAAATGTTGTGTTGTCGCCTCCTCAAATTGGCGCTCTGTTCTGTATGCGACATTCTCCCGAATGTAATGTTGTCTTCCCTCCTCAAATTGGCGTCACCGTTCTGAATGCGACAATTCACCCCGAATGTGTGTTTGTCGCCTCCTCAAAATTGCGCTCATGTTCAGAAGCGACCATTCTCCCCGAAATTGTGTTGTCGCCTCCTCAAATTGGCGCTTCATGTTCTGAATTGTGACATTCTCCCCGAAAATGTGTTGTCCGCCTCCTCTAATTGGCGGCTCAGTTCTGTATGCTACATTCTCCCGAAATGTGTGTTCTCGCCTCCTCAAAATTGGTTTGCTCAAAGTGTTCTGAATGCGAACCAAAATTCTCCCCCACAGAAATATAAAATGTTTGTCGCCTCTCAAATTGGCGCTCACGTCTGAATGCGACATTCTCCCGAAATGTGTGTTGTCGCCTCCTCAATTTTGCGCTCATGTCTGAATGCGGACATTTGCTCCCGAAATGTGTTGTCGCCTCCTCCAAATTGGCGCTCGCTCACGTTTATGAATTTGGCACGGTTAATTCTCGAAATGTGTGTTCTGCCTCCTCAAAATTTTTGCGTCAATTGTTTCTGAATGACTTTCTCCCCGATATGTTGTCTTGTAGCTCTCAAATTGGCGCCTCACGTTCTGAATGCGACATTCTCCCCGAAATGTGTGTTTGTCGCCTCCTCAAATTGGCGTCATTGTGCTGATTTGCGAAATTCTCCCTGAAATGTATGTTGTCGCCTCTCAAATTGGCGCTCACGTTTTCTGAATGCGACATTCACCCGAAAGAAATGTGTGTTGTCGCCTCCTCAAATTTGCGCTCATGTTCTGAATGCGACATTCTCCCCCGAAATGTGTGTTGTCGCCTCCTCAAATTGGCGCTCATGTTCTGAATGGTGACATTCTCCCCGAAATGTTTGTTGTGGTCGCTCTTCTAATTAGGCGGCTCACGATTCTGAATGTAACATTCTCCCCGAAATGTGTGTTCTCGCCTCCTCAAAATTGTGCTAATGTTCTGAATGCGACATTCTCCCCCGATATATGTCTTGTCGCCTCCTCAAATTGGCGCTCACGTTCTGAATGCGACATTCTCCCAGAGATGTGTGTTGTCGCCCTCCTCTAATTTGCGCCCTCACGTCCTTTGAATGCCACCATTCTCCCCGAAATGTGTGTTGTCGCCTCCCTCAAATTTTGCGCTCATGTTCTGAATGCACATTCTCCCGAGAAATGTGTGTTGTCTTGGCCTCCTCAAATTTTGCGCTCATGTTCTGGTAAATGCGATTATTTGTCTCCCCGAAAATGTATGTTGTCGCCTCTCAAATTGGCGCTCACGTTCTGAATGCGACATTCTCCCCGAAAATGTGTGTGTCGCCTACGCTTAAATTGGCGCCTTTCCACGTTCTGAATGTAAGTCTCCCCGAAATGTGTGTTGTCGCCTCCTTTCAAATTGCGCTCACGTTCTGAATGAACATTCTCCCCCGATGTGTGTCTTGTCGCTCCTCAAATTTGCGTCTGTTCTGAATGCGTAATTCTCCCCCGAAATGTGTGTTGTGCCTCCTCAAAATTTGGCGCTCCTGTTCTGTTTAATGTGACATTCTCCCCGAAATGTGTGTTGTCGCCTCCTCTTAAATTGGGGCGCTCACGTTTCCTGAATGTAAAATTTCTCCCCGAAATGTGTGTTTTCGTCCTCAAAATTGCGCTCTTGTTTCTGAATTGCGACATTCTCCCCCGTTAATGTTGTCTTGTCGCTCCTCAAATTGGGCGCTCATGTTCTGAATGCGACATTCTCCCCGAAATGTTGTAGTTGTCGCCTCCTCTAAATTGGCGCTCAGTTCTGAATGCTGAAACATCTGCCCCCTGAATATTTGTGTGTTTGTCGCTCCTCAAATAGAAGTTGCTCACATTGCTGAATGCGACATTAAATCCCCGAAATGTAAAATGTTGTAAGCCTCCTCATTTAAATTGGCGCTCACGTTCTGAATGCGACATTCTCCCCCTTTCCGAAATGTGTGTTGTAGCGCCTCAAATTGCGCTCAGTTCTGAATGCGACATTCTCACGGAAATGTGTGTTGTCGCCTCCTCTAAATTGGCGCTCATGTTCTGTATGCGACCAAATTCTCGAATCCCATGTGTGTTGTCGCCTCCTCTTATTTGCGCTCACGTTTCTGATGCGACATTCTCCCCCAGAAAGGTGTGTTTTCTCGTTCAAATTCCTCCCCAAATTGGCGCTCATGTTCTGTATGCGACATTCGATCCGAAATGTGTCTGTAGCCTCTCTTAATTGGCGCTCACGTTTCTGAATGCGACATTCTCCCAGAAATGTGTGTTGTCGCCTCCTTCTTAAATTGGCGCATCAAACGTTTCTGTATGCGACATTCAAACACGAAATGAATGTTCTCGCCTACAAAATTCAAATGCGCTCAAATGTTCTGAATGCGACTATACTCCCCGCCCGATGGTGAGTCTTGTCGCCTTTCTCAAATGTTGGCGCTCATGATCTGAATGCGACATTCTCCCAGAAATATGTGTTTCTATGGTTGTCGCAAAACTCAACCATTGGCGCTCATTCGTTATGTTTCTGAATTCTCCCCGAAAATGTGTGTCGCCTCCTCATTGGCGCTATTGTTCTAAGCGACATTCTCCCCTAAATGTGTGTTGTCGCCTCCTCTAATTGCGCTCACGTCTGAATGTAAAAACGCTGAAATGTGTGTTCTGCCTCCTCAAATTGCGCTCATGTTCTGAATGCGACATTTGCCCCGATTATATGTCTTGTGCCTCCATCAAATTGGCGCTCTGTTCTGAATGCGACTTCTCCAGAAATGTGTGTTGCGCCTCTCAAATTGGCGCTCATGTTCATATGCGACATTCTCCCCGAAATGATGTTGTCGCATCTCAAATTGGCGCTCGTTTCTGAATGCGACTCTGAAATGTGTGTTGTCGCCTCCTCAATTGGCGCTCATGTTCTAATGCGACATTCTCCCCCAGAAATGTGTTGTCGCCTCCTCATGGCGTCACGTTCTGAATGTCATTCTTCTCCCCGAAATGGTGTGTTGTCGCCTCCTCTTAAATTGTCGCTTCTCGACATGAGTGTTTGTGCTCTCTAAATTGGCGTCATGTTGAATGCGACATTCTCCCCGAAATGTGTGTGTCGCCTCCTCATTGGCGCTCATGTTCTGAATGCGACATTCTCCCAGAAATGTGTGTTTTTGCCCTCCATCAAATGCGCTCTTTGAATGCGACATTCTCCCCGAAATTGTGTGCTGTCGTCTCATGCGCCGCTTTGTTCTGAATGCGACATTCTCCCACATGGTGTGTCGCCTCCTCAAATTGGGCTCAAGTTCTGAATGCGCATTCTCGTTAAATGTGTGTTGTTCGCCTCCTCAAATTGGCGCTCATGTTCTGTGCGAACATTCTCCCGAAATGTATGTTGTCGCCTCCTCAAATTGGCGCTCACGTTCTGAATGCGACATTCTCCCCGTATGTGTTGAAATTTCGCTCATCATTCTGATGGCGCTCATGTTCTGTTAATGCCATTCTCCCGAAATGTGTTGTCTCCTCAATTGGCTCACGTTGAATGTCATTTTTTTTTTCTCCCCGAAATGTGTGTTGTCGCCTCCTCAGATTGCGCTATGTTCTTAAATTGGCGACATCTCCCCCGAAATGTGTGTTGTCGCCTCTCAAATGCCTCATGTTCTGATGCGACATTCTCCCCGAAATGTGTGTTGTCGCCTCCCTCAATTGGCGCTCACGTTCCTGAATGTAAAAGTTCTCAAATGTGTGTTCTCGCCTCCTCATTGCGCTCTGTTCTGAATGCGACATTCTCCCACCCGATATGGTGTCTTGTCGCTCTAAATTGGCGTCATGCTGAATGCGACTTCTCCCCAAAGAAAATGTGTGTTGTCGCCTCCAAATTGGCGTCACGTTCTGAATGACATTCTCCCCGAAATGTATGTTGTCGCCTCCTCAAATTGGGCTCACCGTTCTGAAGCGATTCTCCCCCGAAATGTGTGTTGTCGCCTCCTCAAATTTTGGCGCATGTCTGAATGCGACATTCTCCCATGTGTGTTGTCGCCTCTCAAATTGGGCGCTCACGTTCTGAATGTGACATTCTCCCCGAATGTGTGTTGTCGCCTCCTCAAATTTGCGTAAATTGTTCGTGAATGCGACATTCTCCCGGAATGTGTGTTGTCGCCTCCAGGGCGCTCATTGTTCTGAATGCGACATTCTGAAATGTGTGTTGTGTCGCCTCCTCATGCATTGCGCCTGATGTTGAACATTCTCCCGAATGTGTGTGTAGGCTCTCTATTGCGCTCAAACGTCTGGATATAACACTTCTCCCGAAATGTGTGTTCTCGCCTCTCAAATTGGCTCATGTTCTGAATCGCTTCTGAAATGTGTCTTGTCGCCTCCTCAAATTGGCGCTCATGTTCTGTGCGACATTCCCAGAAATGTGTGTTGCGCCTCTCAAATTGGCGCTCATGTTTTGATTCGACATCTCCCCGAATTGTGTTGTCGCCTCTCAAATTGGCGCTACGTTCTGAATGCGACATTCTGCCTTGAAGTGTGTGTCGCCTCCTCAAATTGTGCTCCACCCGTTCTGAATGCGACATTCTCCCCCCGAAATGTGTTGTCGCCTCCTCAATTGGCGCTCACGTTCGAATGCCCACATTCCTCCCCGAAATGTGTGTTGTCGCCTATCATTGCGCTCATGTTCTGAATGCGACATTCTCCCCCGAAATGTGTGTTGTCGCCTCCTCAAATTGGCGCTCATGTTCTGAATGGTGACATTCTCCCCGAAATGTGTGTTGTCGCCTCCTCTAATTGGCGCTCACGTTCTGAATGTAACATTCTCCCGAAATGTGAAGTTCTCGCCCTCAAATTCCTATTTCATGCGGACTCGAAATGTGTTCTGTTCGCCTCCTCATGCGCCTCAAATTGGCCTGTTTTATGCGACATTCCCCCGAAAAAGTATGTTGTGCTCCTCAAATTGCGTCAGTTCTGAATGCGACATTCTCCCCGAAATGTGTGTTGTCGCCTCCTCAGATTGGCGCTCATGTTCTGAATGCGACATTCTCCCCCGAAATGTGTGTTGTCGCCTCCTCAAATTGGCGCTCATGTTCTGAATGGTGACATTCTCCCCGAAATGTGTGTTGTCGCCTCCTCTAATTGGCGCTCACGTTCTGAATGTAACATTCTCCCCGAAATGTGTGTTCTCGCCTCCTCAAAATTGCGCTCATGTTCTGAATGCGACATTCTCCCCAGATTTGTCTTGTCGCTCTAATGGCGCTACGTTCTGAATGCGACTTTCTCCCAGAAATGTGTGTTGTCGCCTCCTTAAATTGGCGCTCATGTTCTTTATGCGACATTCTCCCCGAAATGTATGTTGTCGCCTCCTTAAATTGGCGCTCACGTTCTGAATGCGACATTCTCCCCGAAATGTGTGTTCGCCTCCTTAAAATTGCGCTCTGTTGAATTCGACATCTCCCGAAGTGTTGTCGCCTCTCAAATTGGCGCTACGTTCTGAATGACATTCTGCCCTAAATGTGTGCTGTCGCCTCCTCAAATTGGCGCTATTGTTCTGAATTCGACATTCTCCCCGAAATGTATGTTGTCGCCTCCTCAAATTGGCGCTCACGTTCTGAATGCGACATTCTCCCCCAAATGTGTGTTGTCGCCTCCTCAAAATTTGCGCTCATTGTGATGGATTCTCCCCCGAAAGTGTGTTGGGTCGCCTCCTCAAATGGCGCATCTGAATTGGCGCTTCACGAAAATTGTCGTGAATGCTAAAATTCTCCCGAATGTGTGTTCTCGCCTCAAATTTGCGCTCTGTTTCTGAATGCGACATTCTCCCCGAAATGTGTGTTGTCGCCTCCTCAAATTGGCGCTCATGTTCTGAATGCGACATTCTCCCCCGGAAATGTGTGTTGTCGCCTCCTCAAATTGGCGCTCATGTTCTGAATGCGACATTCTCCCCGAAAATGTGTGTTGTCGCCCCCTCCTAAATTGCGCTGTTCTGAATGCGATTCTCCCGAAATGTGTGTTGTCGCCTCCTCAAATTGGCGCTCCATGTTCTGAATGTGACATTCTCCGAAATGTGTGTTGTCGCCTCTAATTGGCGCTCACGTTTGAATGTAACATTCTCCCCGAAATGTGTGTTCTCTCGAAATGTAAATCTTCTCCCCCGATTGTGTTCTTGGCGCCTCTCAAATTGGCGCTCATGTCTGAAATGCGACATTCTCGATAAGTGTTGTGTCGCCTCCTCAAAATTGGCGCTCATTCGTTAAATGAAATGTGACGTTCTCTTTCGAAATGTTGTTGTCGCCTCCAAATTGGCGCTCAGTTCTGAATGCACATTCTCGAAATTGGTGTTCGCCTCCATCAAATTTTGCGCTCATGAATGTAAACGTCTTCCCCGAAATTTGTGTGTTCGCCTCTCAAATGGCGTCATGTTCTGAATGCGCTTCTCCCAAATGTTGTTGTCCTCCTAAATTGGCGCTCACAATTCTCCCCAAAGAATGTTGTTCGACGCTCTACGTAATGATGCCTGTATGTTGCTGTGCTTAATCGACTTCTAAATAAAAGTCACGCTTCATGTCTAAATTGCGCACATCTCGAAATGTGACTCTCTCAGAAATTGTGTGCTGCCTCGGCTTCAACTTAATTTGGCGCTCACGTTCTGAATGTAACGCGATGTTTGTGCATTCGCCTCCTCAAATTGCGTCATGTTCTGATGCGACATTCTCCCAAAAGATTGTGTTCTGTCGCTCCTCAAATTTGCGCATCAACGGTCGTGCTACCTCAGAAATGTTGTGGTCGCCTCCTTGGCGCCAATGCTTTATGCACATTCTCTTCTGAAATGTTATTTGTGTGCTTAAAGGCGCTCGTTCTGAATCCGACTTTCAAACCCTTGGAAATGGTTGTCGCTCCGATCGTCATGTTCTGAATATCCTTCTCCCGAATGTGTGTTGTCGCCATCTCATTTCGCTGTTCGAAATGTGCAAATTAATCCCCGAAATGTGTGTTGTCGCGTTGCGACATTTAGGCCCTGGGCGCGTTAGGGTTGTCGCTACCATCCGAGCGCACCAAATATTTCTGGTGCCAATGTGTTTAGACACATATACTTTATATATTTCCGCATGATAGACTTTTCAAAGTAGTAGCTTACGCCCACTATTTTGCATAAACAAGATGGCCGCCTGTGGAAAAAGCATTGGCTACCGTAGGATATATATTACATTGTGGAACCAATATTAGAAGGGTCATATTGGCGCATCTTAATTATTTAATAGCTAATACATTATCGAATATATAACAATCGATATAAGCTTGAACCGAGCTTGTGAAAATCCAAGATGGCCGCCATTTTACAGGAATTTCCTAAAATATGTAAATAAATTGACAAATACGTGCTATCAATGTGGGTACCAAACACTAGTTATGAAGTAATACGGCCATCATCTATATGTATCCTGAACATTACATGTGTTAGAAGCATCATGGCAGTCGTGCAAACTTGTTAAGTTCCACAAACAAGATGGCAGTAATTGTTGAAAATTACATTATTTTATCGAATTTTTCTCTCTAGATGTATCGTACATGCATAAACGAAGGGAATTTACCAACCTACTTCGGATAATTAATAAATATAATGCATCCACCGGTTTACCAGGCTATTTTTGTGATATCTACATGTTCAATAAATCCAAGATGACCGCCATTTTATACAAATTATGTTGAGTATGCTGATCAGTTAGCACACACTGCCTGTCATGAACAGCTTCGCGGCAAAATAGACGGGCTCACAAGATGACTATACACAATCGTGCTAACAATGGCATATGTCAGAAGATAATTAATGATTAAATATACATGTATATGAAAAAGGGTGGCGGCCAGTGTTAATCTTCTAACAGAAATTGCATCATTTTGTACCATTAATACCAGAATGGAAATGATAAGAATTTCTGACACATATGAGGTGACACATTGCAAAAGATTTACTTCTCATATTTTAAAGGAATATAATTATAATTTGTATAAATCAAAGATGGCCGCCATTTTACAGGCATTTTGTCATGTATGTACAAGTACATACATTGGCATACTCACTATATCTGGGTTAATTGATAGGCCCTGACTATATCAATGAGTACATCATGTTCCCGTCTGAAATTAAACGTTGCAATGCTGTTTAGACTGATATGTCGTAATCATATACGTTGGAAGTATTAGTTGTATATATATTACATTACTGTCCGCCCGTCTTTAAGATAATTATAAAAATATTAGTCAATAATTCTACACCCAGAAAGGTCAGATTTTTAATACAACATTTGTTAATCGAGTTGATATGTTGGACACATCTACTGTTTGTATTGTATATTGTATATTAAACTGTTTGTATTAATATATGTCTGCACAAAACACGGTTGCTACCTACGTATTGCATTGTTTAATATTTAAAATATATGTACAGCCGTTGTGTTGTTACAAGTACGCTATGTACGTATACATGTGTAGACTAATGGTGCTTATATGGAGCCCGACCCACACATTTGGATATTAATATTTTGCCGAAAATAATATCTAATGCAGCTTTCATGGAATCAGTATCTGCTATATATGCATGCACAACGGTCCGGTTATTTAAAGTGTTTATGTAATAGTTTTAATACTCTATATTTATTATCAGTTATTAAATTAAGTACTCATTTGAATTTTCCTATCAAAAGTATACCATCCATCCTCGTTTAACGGCAATTGCTCGTTCAGCCAATTCTACTAGTATGCGGTCGTAATATGAATACAGTAGACATCAATTTGGTGTACAATGGTGTATGCGTTGTATATTAATGGCAAGGTACTTTACAAATAAACAATATAAAACTAATATTCTCACATCAATGGATAATCCCGGCCGCCAATTCGATTGACGAATAGTATACTAACGCAAATTTTGCCAGAAGCTTTAGCGCAAACGTCAATTGACTTTGACTATTGGCCTTGGGGTGGTAGCTATAGAATGAAATCATGTATCGCGAATATGCAAACAGTATGTCATGGTTAACAGAAAATACAACACATTTACGAAATATTACAATTTATCATGTTTATGTTCTCGGCGGAATTATGAAAATAAGCAAAGAAACGAAAAGGAGATTGTGTTACCCCTTGGCATTCTGCACATACTGGGTGGATATTATATTATAATAAAATAGTTTTGTTTTGATTTTAGTAGTATTAATGCGCACTGTCAGTACTTGCTGTATCCTGGTTGGGGCATCAAACCTAGAGCTGAACATATACTACTTCTACTTTCTACCTGTCCAAAGTTAGCTGCTGTACTGCTTGCTTTATTCAGAATATTGACAATATACCGAAATGAGACCACATATAACAGACCACACTGTACATTGGTCATAACAGAAAAGAGGTACACTGTATGACAAGCTGTGTGTGGAAAACCAAAGTATGGTGATACATTATATCTACCACATGTCAGCATCCACCATAATGTGTCACGAGAAATTAGTCGAAACATATATGTCAACATAGTGGTTTATCCAGCATCATTATTCATTGTGCCTATAAGTCTTCATGTTTCATGATACAAGTTCATACATGTATTGCTAGTTCTGTTTGTTATCTTTTCAGATATGATAAACAACCCATGTGGATAAATTATTTCTGTGGCCGTTTCATAAATGTTTCGTTGGACAATATATTACAAGATACCATAAGGAGACACATGAACCTACATGTATACTAGAAACGCAATACATCAGGTTAAACACATAACATGCACATAGCGGCTGAGCTTTGAACGTGGCACAAACATGCATTCCACGACCAGCAGTTGGAGTACTGATTTATTTTATATTGGTTTACATGCAATATTTACTTACAGTTCTGAATCATTCATGCATATTAAAAACATATACCATTCCAGAATGTGTTTATGTAGTTGCAACTAAAGGGACTTCTTATAGTGAATTTGTTTGGAATTTGTATCATTGTACGCGGCATGCAAGTCGAACAATTAACATACATATGGTTGGTTAGTCAGAAACTCGCCTGTGTATACACATAGTTTATGTCCATGAATGTGCTACATGAGCGAATGGCATATCAATTCCATATTGGGTTGTAATTATTAATAGCCCATCTGCACTAAAACTAAGACATATATTGATCAACTTAAGTTCGGTTAAGCATGCATGTGCATGGAAAATAGAAAATAATACATCCGATAGACCGAACACCACTTCCTGGCCTGGAACATATGTATAATGTGTCAAATACGTGCATGTAGGTCGAGTATTGAATTGGCACTAACGCGGATTCCATGATTAGCGGTACACAGTCCCACAAATACACACTCAGGCAATCAGCTAGAAATAGAACGTGAACCGCTTAGTATACGTTGTTTCGATATACGTGTTCGGCGATAGTCGTGGGGATCTTGATATTGTTTGTAATGTTACTGATCAAAACACACATGCTACACCCTCTTGCTTGCTTTGCCGTCATGTTTCCCTGAGGTCAGTAGTCAACATAAAGTAAGCAATGAGTAAGGACAAACTATTAAATGAATGAAGTGATACAGAGTGGCCTGCGGTTCTCTTATCAGGCGAATTGCAATTCCTGGAGCGCAGGATTACAATTCGCGTTCCCATTAATTACAATTGGACCGCAATCGGACTGCAATAATGTGACTGTGGTCCAAAGAGTTGGTTGCGGAATTGCAATACTTATAGCGCAGTTAGCGCTGGGCTCCGCTTTTAATTGCAGTTTACGCTCCTTTTTTTCTTTAAACTGCGAAAGAATGACCGCTCTGCGGTCAAACCAACGGACCGCTCTGCTTGATCAATGCGGCAATAAAATCGAAATATTTGACAAACGTATCCGTGTTCCAATCCAAAATTTTATCCCATCTATCTAATTCAAAGTGACTAGAAAGTCAGCGGTATTGGTGATCTGTTTTTTTGGTGCGCAAATATAAATCGGCGGGTTATTGCGAGACAAACAGTGAAACATTGACCTTGAGAATTTCTTGGACAAAACAAAATGTCGTCATTGTCGTTCCGAATATCAAGAACAAATTAATAGACACCACCATACTCACAATATATTTATTTTCATATAAAAAACTAAGCATCAATTTTGCGTTTTGTTTACTTTTTCGTCGGTATCAAATTACGTTTTCCTATTCTGTTAACATTATTTCGACGCGATCCTATAGTCGACATGACAATTTCTGAGATCAACACAACTTTTCATAATGTCTTTCAATTTCAAGCTGCAAGGAGACTGTGAATTGCATATTAACCATAATAACATGGTGAACATATTGATAATAATTTTAAAAGAAAAGCATATTTTAATTTTCGAAACCTGATCATAAAAAAAACGTTAAAAATTTATTTTGGAATTAGATTTCTCTCTACTGCAAACGTTCTGTTTTGGCTGTTGATTTCTATTGGCCCGAATCAAATTTTGTGAAGATAATATTTATTCTGGTGATAGCCATTTCTTTAAAATAAAACGGTTTACTTGTGTCACAGAGTGAGAAAGATAAATAACGGCCCGGAATCGAACCAGGGACCTCATGTGTACCGTACCATGCCCATGGCTCTACCGAGCAAGCTAGCAAGGCACAGATCATACACACTTCGTCCCCATAGTCAGTTGCGTACTGTGACATTCTTCTCCGCCAAATTGAAATTCGTCCTCGAATTCCATATTTAATTTTTGTCTCCGAATGTCACATGTCTGGGTACAATTTTGGGAGTATTTATCAGTTGCTGTCCTTCGTTGGGCAACAATTGTCACTGGGGCAGAAATATGTCCACCCAGAATTCCATATTTGTGGAATATTTCTTCATCAGTCACGACTCCACGTTGGGAGTAGTTGCGGCAAGTAACTGCAGAATTCTGAATTATCGTCCGTACCCAGAGTTACGGTGCTCCATAGGTTTTTCCTGCAGAGTACCGAATCTGATCTCATTCGCGATTTAGCTGTTAATTGTGACATATTGTTCTGTACTTATTACACATAAATGAATAAGTATAATACTGACATTTCTTTCAATTGAAAAATACAGAAAATATGTCGCAATTAACAGTTGAAGTGCAAATCAGATGTGTTTTGGTACTTTGCAGGGGAAACCTACGAAGAGCACCATAACTATCGGTACGGACGATGCGGGAGTATTCGGCAGAGTTACTTCCCGCAACTACGTTGGGCGCTAAATGTCACAGGGTGAGAAAGATGCGCACCAGCCCGGAATCGAACCGGGGATCTCTGGTTTACCACACCATCGCTCTACTTACTGAGCAAACCGGGCACAAATACACACTTATTCATCATAGTGATCACTTCATTCAACCAAAAATTCACAAACTAGAAGTTATGCCAACTTATTACAGTCAACGTCACAGATTATGCTCTTGGCGACATTAGCGGACACAAATTTGTCCATCAATTTGATCAAATAAACAACGGAATCTGACAGATAACACTACGACGGCGCATGGAAACATCATTATTCTGGTACTTGGAATCAAAATTGTGGATATTAAGGTCAATATGTGAGGCGCTGACAGAACCTTTAACATTTGTTATCACGATAGCAGCTACAGGGATTGTTGGACGCATTTATTTAGAGAAAAAAGAGATTACAACCGGCATTGGATAATATACTAAGTGACATTTTGTTCTAACGTACACCAATATAGAGGACTAAATTTGCGACAATATTGGTTTCTGTATTTTGTGGACAGGTGACAGAAATCGGAGTTGGATAAGAACCGACAGACGTGATTCTGAATATGCGTGCTTGGTCTGTGGTTATTCTTCCAGATCATGTCATGCATGTTTTAATTTCACGTCATGTCAAAGCAGCACTATTGAACATAATGAATAACTTTAATATTCTACACCAGAATTAAAGTTCATTCATCGTCTGATGTGTAACTGATGAATTAAGGTAAGTTACTTGTATATGACAACTTTTGCCTCACTCATTTTTATGCCCCACCACGATAGTGGAGGGGGAATTTAGTGTTACCCTTGTCCGTTCTTCCGTCCGTCACCAACCTAGTAACTCGTAAAACTGTTAAACCGTAATAGCTACAGACCTGAAACTTGGTACATGTATGTTTGATTCGTCCCCATGGTCATGGATTATCTCCCCCTTTTCAAGTTAGAATTTTCCAATTTTGGCTTGTAGCTCGTAAAACTTTTAAACCCTAATAGCTACACACCTGAAACTTGGTATATAGCTTCCTTATTATGAGTAGATTTGTAAAGTTTATTTTGATTCGACCCCCGAGTCATGGATTATCTCCCCCTTTTTTAATTAGAATTTGAAAATGTTGCCTTGTAACTCTTAAAACTTTTGTAATAGCTACAGCACTGAAATTTGATATGTAGCTTCCTTATGATGAGTAGATGCGGAAAGTTTATTTCGTATTTTGATTCGAACCCCGTGTCATGGATTATCTCTCCCTTTTGGACACTGAAATTTTGACTTGTTTACTATCAAAGCGATATGTGGGGTATCCGTGTTCTATGAACACATTTTCTAGTTTAGTTATCTCCCTTTGTTTTTTCGCGCACTGATTTGTCCGGAGCATAACGCGAACACCCTTTCAATATTTTTTATGAAACTTAACACATGCATAGGTCTCACGGGACAGTGCGGAGCTAGCGTTAAAGGTACATGCCCACTCAGTAGGCACAAAATGTTCTTTATGTCAGAGACATCATTGGAGACATTTTCTGGCCAGATAAACAATCATTTACCATTACCCACGTATTGTTTGGCATTACTATATATTTTATATCGGAAGAAAATTTCCACATTGATATAAGGGACGATAACCGTGTTTCCTTAAAATGTTAACGGACATTACTATTTATTCTCTGTATTTATTTTTTGATGTGCAATGATCATACTTTATAATCAGTCAAATTTTGTTTCACTTGATGCATTTAATTAGTATAAATACTTATAAAATATCATGCCCCATTTGCACATGAAAATACAGATACCACCGCGCGTCACTATCAGTAAAATAAATATTACTAAATGATTATATCTGTATAGCGGGCACTCCTAATGTTTATAACTAGTGGAATAGTGACAATTCTACACTTATTTAATTCCCATAAAGAGCATTTTTAGCATGCAACTCTTAAAAAGGGGTTGGACAATTTTTGTAGCGACCACCTGCGGACAGTGCGATATAGTCTGCGCATTGACATCCATCCGTATTTTTTTTGCCGAGCCTGCTTGCGAAAAGCGAGACTTAGTGATCACAATAACGTCCGTGCGTCAGTCCGTGCGTCAGTCCGTCCGAAATCGGTGTATGTTTTTAAATACCATATCCTAAGTCACATTGACTTGAAACATCAAATGCTTATTAGTCCTCATCCATATATTCATTCTGTGTCCCACTCATGCGGCCCCTGTGCCCCAAGGTCGAGGTCAAATGACTTTGAAATTTGTGTTAAAGTTTTTGCATACCTTATTTCTCCACAATACTTACTCAGATTTGCTTCAAACTTCAGATAATTCTTTATTATCATCCATATTTTCATATTATAGCCCACGCATGCGACCCACATGCCCAATATCAAGGTCAAATGACTTTCAAATTTGTGTTAAAGCTTTTACATACCTTAATTCAAACTTCAAATAAATATACTCCGAGACCATCAAATGCCTCGGTGGGCTCGACATGCGGGCCATGGCCATCTGGTTTTTATTTACCGTAGGTTAAAGTTTTTAAGAACACTATATCTCAGAAACAGCTTCGCCAATTCACTCGAAGCTTCACTTGTGTGTTTATCATCATCCATATTTTCATTCTGTGCTCAACCCCTGTAACCCCTGTGCCCAATATCAAGGTCAAATTACTTTGAAATTTACCACAAAGTTTTTGACATACCTGCATGTGGACAATGCGATATAGTTGTCACATTGGCCTCCATACGTACGTACATGCATATGTACGTCACTTCGTGCGTCCGGTTAAATTTTTTTTAATTTAAGGTTAAAGTTTTTAAAGGTACATGCCCACTCAGTAGGCACAAACTGTTCTTTATAGCAATTAAATAAGTGTATAATTGTGTCACTATAATTGTGTCACCAGTTCTAAAATTACGTGTGCCCGCTATCCATATATAATCATTTATTAATATTTATTTTACTGATAATGACTAGCGGTGGTATCAAGCTATTTTCATATTCAAATGAGGCATGACATTTTTTAATTATTTATGCTAATTAATGGTATATACCCACTGAGTAGGCACAACAATTAAAGTAATGTGTATTCTCAGTTATTTGTAAGAATTAAATAAGTGTATACTTTTGTCACTATTCCACCAGTTCTAAACATTACGAGTGCCCGTTATATAGATATAATCATTTAATAATGTTTATTTCACTGATAGTGACAAGCGGTGATATCAGGCTATTTTCATAGGCAAATGGGGCATGATCTTTTTTAATTACTTATACTAATTAAATGTGATCCCCTGAAAAAATGATGTTTTCGACAGATTATAAAGTATGATCATCGCACATCAAAAAATAAATAGTAATGTCTTGGTAACATTTTAAAGAAACACGGTTATCGCCCCTGATAGCTGTGTGGAAATTTACGTCTGATATAAAATGTATAATAATGCCAATAAATTTGTGTATTAATTGTGAATTAATGTTTATTTTGCCTGAACATGTCTCAGATGATGTCTCTGATATAAAGAACATGTTGTGCCTACTGAGTGGGCATGTACCTTTAAGAACACTATATCTCTGAAATCGCTTCACTAATTCACTCGCAACTTCACATACTGTGTATTTGTCACCCACGTTTTCATTATTATTTATATGTGCCCAATGTCACGGTCAAATTACTTTGAAATTTCCCTTAATGTTTTTGTTGGGCCCGCTTGCAGACAGAGCGATATAGTCGGCACATTGGTGTGCATTCATGATAAAGTTTTTGCAAAAAGTGCTTTTTTTAGTGAAAGTTTTTGGGTATACTATCAAAGCCTAGGCGGGTGCGGCATGTTTTTACGTCAACGGGCTAAAGCTTTGTTGCAAGCAAAAAAATGTTTGTACTATCAAATGCCTCGGCGAGCACGACATGCAGGACATGGCCATCTAGTTATTATGGCATGCGATTTGATCAGTCGGCCATCGCACCATGACTAGTTTAGCACTTGATCAGTCGGCCATCGCACCAGGACTAGTTTAGCACTTGATCAGTAGGCCATCGCACCAAGACTAGTTCAGCACTTGAGCAGTAGGCCATCGCACCAGGACTAGTTTAGAACTTGATCAGTCGGCCATCGCACCAGGACTAGTTTAGCACTTGATCAGTCGGCCATCGCTCCAGGACTAGCTTAGAACTTGATCAGTCGGCCATCGCACCAGGACTAGTTTAGAACTTGATCAGTCGACCATCTCACCTGGACTAGTACAGCACTTGATCAGTCGGCCATCGCACCAGGACTAGTTTAGCACTTGATCAGTAGGCCATCGCACCAGGACTAGTTTAGCCCTGGATCAGTCGGCCATCGCACCAGGACTAGTGTAGCCCTTGATCAGTCGGCCATCACACAAGGACTAGTATAGAACTTGATCAGTCGGCCATCGCACCAAGACTTGTTTAGCCCTTGATCAGTCGGTCATCGCACCAGGACTAGTAGAGCACATGATCAGTCTGCCATCACACCATAACTAGCATAGCGCTTGATCAGTCGCCCATTGCACCATGCCCAGTATAGCACTGGATCAGTTGGCCATCCCACTATGCCCAGTATAGCACGTGATCAGTCGGCCATACCGAGTATAGCACTTGATCAGTCGGCCATCACACCAGGACTACTTTAGCACTTGATCAGTACGCCATCGCACCAGGACTAGTATAGCACTCAATCAGTCGGCCATCACACCAGGACTAGTTTACAACTTGATCAGTCGGCCATCACACCAGGACTACTTTAGCATTTGATCACTCGGCCATCGCACCGGGACTAGTTTAGCCCCGGATCAGTCGGCAATCGCACCAGGACTAGTATAGCACTCGATCAGTCGGCCATCGCACCATGACTACTTTAGAACTTGGTCACTCGGCCATCGTACCACGACCAGTTTATAACTTGATCAGTCGGCCATCGCACCAAGACAAGTATAGAACTTGATCAGTCGGCCATCGCACCAGGAATAGTTTAGCACTTGATCAGTCGGCCACGTCATCCTGCGTTACAGACAGAAGTGGTGGTCGGGGGGGGGGGGGGGGTGGTGTAGTGTAGTCATAGATAAAAACTGGTGGTGATGGTGATACACATTGTTCCCACTGTGGGATATAGACCGGAACTTTTAAGACGCCAAATGTAGATGGCTGGTGTGTGTGGGGGATCATTATTTTGTGTCCCCGGCGGTGGTGCGGAGTACAATGATGAATTACTGATGAATTACTTTATTGAACCCACATGTATATGCACTGTGATACCGTACTTCACAATCCTCAGTTCTAAATTGTTTCTGTATCGTAAAATTGAAAATGTATTCATTTTAAAAAAAACTTAAAATTGTGGCAGATGATCGAAATGAAAACCGGATGTTTACATGCGAAATTAACCGGTGCATCGGTATATTTTAACCGCACGATGACCCACTGTATATTCATACCATATCCATACGGATATATCGTATATACGAACGGATATCGTATGTTTGTATAATATTCGTATAGTACGTTTGTATACTGTAAACAAACTGTACTATACGATGATACGGTAAGTTTTTACCGCAAATAGCGAAAGAATGACCGCACAAACAGTATCGCGAAAGAATGACCGCACAAACTGGACCGCGAAAGAATGACCGCACAAACGGTATCGCGAAAGAATGACCGCAAAAACGGGAACGCGATTGGACCGCAATTAGACTGCAATTTCAGAGGGGACGAATTGCAATTCAAGGACCGCTGGATTGCAATTCTTGGTAAGAGAATCGCAGGCGGGAGTGTAGCTAATGTTCGCTACGTGTTCAAACAGGTATATCAGCGTCATATACTCTTGATATTCATAGCACATGTTGGTTGCATGGATTGTCATCTTTATTACATATTTACGTACACAAAGCAGTAATTACAGACCAATGTACAACAGTAGTGTAATGGTGACAAGTCTAACTTTTGCTTAGTCGTAGTTGGCGGTAACTTTGCGCATAGATTAAATTGCCACTGAAACTGCATGCAGGATGTGTGTTATATTATATCAATTGGCTATGTTACATAATTTCGCTTAAATTTTATTTTGTCATATGAATTGTGTACAAGTTGTTACTCATATAAACGTTTCTTCTTGCACAGTATGCAGTGCATGGTAATGCATGAGACAAAATACAAAATGGAATAACACATGATACAATATGTTCCAATCTTAAAACAGATATATTATTACTAATGAGCGTTGGCAGTGGATATTACACTTTTGATTAAAAAAACACAGGTGCAATGATAAACACAAAGTACACTATATTGTAAATGTAAAAGCAGGTATGTAGTACCGCTTCTAATCATAATAAAGCAGATATTTAATACATAATTATAATTGTTATTGCTACAGCTGCTACACTCCCGCCTGCGATTCTCTTACCAAGAATTGCAATCCAGCTGTCCTTGAATTGCAATTCGTCCCCTCTGAAATTGCAGTCTAATTGCGGTCCAATGGCGGTCCCGTTTTTGCGGTCATTCTTTCGCGATACCGTTTGTGCATTCATTCTTTCGCGGTCCAGTTTGTGCGGTCATTCTTTCGCGATACCGTTTGTGCGGTCATTCTTTCGCTATTTGCGGTAAAAACTTACCGTAACATCGTATAGTACAGTTTGTTTACATTATACAAACGTACTGTACTATACGAATGTTACACAAACATACGATATCCGTTCGTATATACGATATATCCGTACGGATATGGTATGAATATACAGTGGGTCATCGTGCGGTTAAAATATACCGATGCACCGGTTCATTTCGAATGTAAACACCCGGTTTTCATTTCGATCATCTGCCACAATTTTAAGTTTTTCAAAATGAATAAATTTTCAGTTTTACGATACAGAAACAATTTAAAACTGAGGATTGTGAAGTACGGTATCACAGTGCATATACATGTGTGTTCAATACAGTAATGCATCAGTAGTTCATCATTGTACTCCGCACCACCGCCGGGGACACAAAACAATGATTCCCCACACACACAAGCCATCTACATTTAGCGTCCTAAAAGTTCCGGTCTATATCCCACAGTGGGAACAATGTGTATCACCACCACCACCAGTTTTTGTCTATGACTACACTACACCACCCACCCCCCCCCCCCCGACCACCACTACTGTCTGTAACGCAGGCTGACGTGGCCGACTGATCAAGTGCTAAACTAGTCCTGGTGCGATGGCCGACTGATCAAGTGCTATACTAGTCTTGGTGCGATGGCCGACTGATCAAGTGCTATACTAGTCGTGGTGCGATGGCCGACTGATCAAGTTCTAAACTAGTCATGGTGCGATGGCCGACTGATCGAGTGCTATACTAGTCCTGGTGCGATGGCCGACTGATCAAGGGCTAAACTAGTCTCGGTGCGAAGGTTGACTGATCAAGGGCTAAACTATTCCTGGTGCGATGGTCGACTGATCAAGTTCTAAACTAGTCCTGGTACGATGGCCGACTGATCAAGTTCTAAACTATTCCTGGTGCGATGGCCGACTGATCGAGTGCTATGCTAGTCTTGGTGCGATGGCCGACTGATCAAGGGCTAAACTAGTCCCGGTGCGATGGCCGACTGATCAAGGGCTAAACTATTCCTGGTACGATGGTCGACTGATCAAGTTCTAAACTATTCCTGGTGCGATGGCCGACTGATCAAGTTCTAAACTAGTCCTGGTGCGATGATCGACTGATCGAGTGCTATACTAGTCCTGGTGCGATGGCCGACTGATCAAGGGCTAAACTAGTCCCGGTGCGATGGCCGTCTGATCAAGGGCTAAACTATTCCTAGTGCGATGGTCGACTGATCAAGTTCTAAACTAGTCCTGGTGCGATGGCCGACTGATCGAGTGCTATGCTAGTCCTGGTGCGATGGCCGACTGATGCAGGGCTAAACTAGTCCCGGTGCGATGGCCGACTGATCAAGTGCTAAAGTAGTCCTGTTGTGATGGCCGACTGATCAAGTTCTAAACTAGTCCTGGTGTGATGGCCGACTGATTGAGTGCTATGCTAGTCCTGGTGCGATGGCCGACTGATCAAGTGTTATACTCGGCATGGCCGACTGATCACGTGCTATACTGGGCATGGTGAGATGGCCAACTGATCAAATGCTATACTGGGCATTGTGCAATGGGCGACTGATCAAGCGCTATACTAGTTATGGTGCGATGGCAGACTGATCAAGTGCTCTACTAGTCCTGGTTCGATGGCCGACTGATCAAATGCTGTACTCGGCATGGCCGACTGATCACGTGCTATACTGGGCATGGTGAGATGGCGAACTGATCAAGTGCTATACTTGGCATGGTGCAATGGGCGACTAATCAAGCGCTATACTACTTATGGTGCGATGGCAGACTGATCAAGTGCTCTACTAGTCCTGGTGCGATGACCGACTGATCAAGGGCTAAACTAGTCCTGGTGCGATGGCCGACTGATCACGTTCTATACTAGTCCTGGTGCGATGGCCGACTGATCAATGGCTACACTAGTCCTGGTGCGATGGCCGACTGATCAAGGGCTAAACTAGTCCTGGTGCGATGGCCGACTGATCAAGTGCTAAACTAGTCCTGGAGCGATGGCCGACTGATCTAGTTATATACTAGTCATGGTGAGATGGCCGACTGATCAAATGCTAAACTAGTCCTGGTGCGATGACCGACTGATCAAGTTCTAAACTAGTCCTGGAGCAATGGCCGACTGATCAAGTTCTAAACTAGTCCTGGAGCGATGGCCGACTGATCAAGTTCTAAACTAGTCCTGATGCGATGGCCGACTGATCGAGTGCTAAAGTAGTCCTGGTGGGATGGCCGACTGATCAAGTGCTATACTAGTCCTGGTGAGATGGTCGACTGATCAAGTTCTAAACTAGTCCTGGTGCGATGGCCGACTGATCATGTTCTAAGCTAGTCCTGGAGCGATGGCCGACTGATCAAGTGCTAAACTACAGGGGTCCTACCAATTATCCGGACAATCAATTTATCGGACAAATTAAAATAGCTGTTAATTAAACGCATTCATTTGATCCGATTTTGCAACGAACCCATCTAAGTCACTCAGGGTCTTGCTGTTTCCATGCCAGTGTGAATAATATATCGCCAAGGTAAATATTTTAGTAAAATTTGCTGAAAGCATTCCCCCAACTATGTCCACAAGTTGTTTACAACGTAAAACGTCGCGCGGGGGCTTGTATCTGTCACTGCGCATGCGCGTAATTTGAGGCCCCCTATAGAGTTTTTCAATACTCTGTTGTGTGAAGTATGTAGACGATACGATGCATTCCTCCAATATAATTTGCAGACTGTTTAATACACAATGTACAATACAGAGCAGATAGGAAGGAATGCGAAAATGTATCATGATAGAAAAAGAACGAAGAGCTACTTATTCAAAAACAAATAATAATTGTTTCAAGGCCAAATCACCCCAAGCCATTTCGGACCCAAGCCATTGCACACCATTTCGCACCCATATTAATTCGTGGGTGCGAAAACACCAGTGTACGAAACGATCATTACCGCGGATTTTCCACCAAATTATGAAGAGCTCAATCGAGTGCACCCATTACGTCATTGCAGAGTTGTACTATAAATAGAATACATTATATAAATACGATGTTTTTCAAGAAGCGAATGGTGATTGTTTTTTCTGCAAAACAACACAATGATGTTTATACTGGTTTTCAGGCGATACAATTATGATTTGAAGGTGAGAATACAAGTTATAAGACGGTTATACATTTGTCCGCATAATTGATTGTCGATGTTAATTTTGGGGCAATCTTACGACTGATGATCTGACCCAATTGTAAGTGAGAAAGATGGCACAGTTTGCTCAATAGTTTGCATGCGTTGAGAAAGCAAGAACCGACGATTGTTCTGTGAAAATGTTATGCCCGTAGCTGCTATTTCAAGAAAAATATCATAAAAAACAGACATTTTTGTCCGATAATCTAGAGAACCCCTGTAGTCCTGGTGCGATGGCCGACTGATCAAGTGCTAAACTAGTCATGGTGCGATGGCCGACTGATCAAATCGCATGCCATATTAACTAGATGGCCATGACCTGCATGTCGTGCCCGCCGATGCATTTGATAGTACAAACAATTTATTGCAACAATGGTTTAGCCCCTTGACGTAAAAACATGCCGCACCCGCCGAGGCTTTGATAGTATACCCAAAAACTTTAACTAAAAAACACTTTAACCAACAACTTTATCCTGAATGCACACCAATGCGCCGACTATATCGCTATGTCTGCAAGCGGGGCCCAACAAAATCTTTAAGGGAAATTTCAAAGTAATTTGACCGTGAAATTGGGCACATATAAATAATAATGAAAATGTGTGTGACAAATACACAGTATGTGAAGTTTCGAGTGAATTAATTGGTGAAGCAGTTTCAGAGATATAGTGTTCTTAAAGGTACATGCCCACTCAGTAGGCACAAAATGTTCTTTATATCAGAGACATCATCTGAGACATTTTCGGGCAAAATAAACATTAATTCACCATTAATGCACATATTTATTGGCATTATTATACATTTTATAGCAGACGTAAATTTACACATTGATATCAGGGGCAATAACCGTGCTTCCTTAAAGTGTTACCAAGACATTACTACTTATTTTTTGATGTGCAATGATCATACTTCATAATCTGTCGAAAACATTATTTTTTCAGGGAATCACATTTAATTAGTAAAAGTAATTAAAAAGTATCATGCCTCATTTGAATATGAAAATAGCTTGATACCACTGCTAGTCATTATCAGTTAAATAAATATTACTAAATGATTATATATGGATAGCGGGCACACGTAATTTTTAGAACTGGTGGAATAGTGACACAATTATACACTTATATAATTGCTATAAAGAACAGTTTGTGCCTACTGAGTGGGCATGTACCTTTAAAAACTTTAACCTTCAATCAAAAATTGTTAACCGGACGCACGAAGTGACGTACATATGGATGTACGTACGTATGTAGGCCAATGTGACAACAATATCGCACTGTCCACATGCAGGTATGTCAAAAACTTTGTGGTAAATTTCAAAGTAATTTGACCTTGATATTGGGCACAGGGGTTGCAGGGGTTGAGCATAGAATGAAAATATGAATGATAATAAACACACATGTGATGCTTTGAGTGAATTGGCGAAGCTGTTTCTGAGATATAGTGTTCTTAAAAACTTTAACCTACGGTAAATAAAAACCAGATGGCCATGGCCCGCATGTCGAGCCCACCGAGGCATTTGATGGTCTCGGAGTATATTTATTTGAAGTTTGAATTATGGTATGTAAAAGCTTTAACGCAAATTTGAAAGTCATTTGACCCTTGATCTTGGGCATGTGGGTCGCATGCGTGGGCTATAATATGAAAATATGGATGATAATAAAGAATTATCTGAAGTTTGAAGCAAATCTGAGTAAGTGTTGTGGAGATATAAGGTATGCAAAAACTTTAACACAAATTTCAAAGTCATTTGACCTTGACCTTGGGGCACAGGGGCCGCATGAGTGGGACACAGAATGAATATATGGATGAGGACGGACTGACACACGGACGTCATTGTGATCACTAAGTCTCGCTTTCCGCAAGCAGGCTCGGCAAAAAAACTACGGATGGACGTCAATGCGCAGACAATATCGCACTGTCCGCAGGCGGTTGCGACAAAAATTGTCCAACCCCTTTGTAAAGGTGCATGCCCACTCAGTAGGTTAAAATGCTCTTTATGGGAATTAAATAAGTGTATAATTGTCACTATTCCACTAGTTATAAACATTACGAGTGCCCGCTATACAGATATAATCATTTGGTAATATTTATTTTACTGATAGTGCTGCGCGGTCGTATCGGTATTTTCATGTGCAAATGGGGCATGATATTCTATAATTATTTATACTAATTAAATACATCAACTGAAACCATAATTGACAGATTATAAAGTATGATCATTGCACATCAAAAAATAAATACAGAGAATAAATACTAATGTCCATTAACATTTTAAGGAAACACGGTTATCGTCCCTGATATCAATGTGGGAATTTTCTTCTGATATAAAATGTATAATAATGCCAAACAATACGTGGGTAAAGGTAAATGATTGTTTCTATGGCCAGAAAATGTCTCCGATGATGTCTCCGACATAAAGAACATGTTGTGCCTATTGAGTGGGCATGTACCTTTAACGCTAGCTCCGCACTGTCCCGTGAGACCTATGCATGTGTTAAGTTTCTTAACAAATATTGCAAAGGGTGTTCGCGTTATGCTCCGGACAAATCAGTGCGCGAAAAAACAAAGGGAGATAACTAAACTAGAAAATGTGTTCATAGAACACGGATACCCCACATATCACTTTGATAGTAAACAAGGCAAAATTCCAGTGTCCAAAAGGGAGAGATAATCCATGACACGGGGTTCGAATCAAAAATCGAAATAAACTTTCCGCATTTACTCATCATAAGGAAGCTACATATCAAATGTCAGTGCTGTAGCTATTACAAATGTTTTACGAGTTACAAGGCAACATTTTCAAATTCTAATTAAAAAAGGGGGAGATAATCCATGACTCGGGGGTCGAATCAAAATAAACTTTACAAATCTACTCATAATAAGGAAGCTACATACCAAGTTTCAGGTTTGTAGCTATTAGGGTTGAAATTTTTACGAGCTACAAGCCAAAATTGGAAAATTCTAACTTGAAAAGGGGGAGATAATCCATGACCATGGGGTCGAATCAAACATACATGTACCAAATTTCAGGTCTGTAGCTATTACGGTATAAAGGTTTTACGAGTTACTAGGTTGGTGACGGACGGAAGAACGGACAAGGGTAACACTAAATGCCCCCTCCACTATCGTGGTGGGGGCATACAAATTAGTGAGGCAAAAGTTGTCATACAAGTAACTTACCTAAATTCATCAGTTACACATCACACGATGGATGAACTTTAATTCTGGTGAAGAATATTAAAGTTATTCATTATGTTCAATAGTGCTGCTTTGACATGACGTGAAATTAAAACATGCATGACATGGTCTGGAAGAATAACCACAGACCAAGCACGCATATTCAGAATCACGTCTGTCGGTTCTTATCCAGCTCCGATTTCTGTCACCTGTCCACAAAATCCAGAATCCAACATTGTCGCAAATTTAATCCTCTATGTTGGTGTACGTTAGAACAAAATGTCACTTAGAATATTATCCAATGCGGGTTGTAATCTCTTGTTCCTCTAAATAAATGCGTCCAACAATCCCTGTAGCTGCTATCGTGATAACAAAAGTTAAAGGTTCTGTCAGCGCCTCACATATTGATCTTAATATCCACCATTTTGATTCCAAGTACCAGAATAATGATGTTTCCATGCGCCGTCGTAGTGTTACCCATCAGATTCCGTTGTTTATTTGATCAAATTGATGGACAAATTTGTGTCCGCTAATGTCGCCAAGAGCATAATCTGTGATGTTGACTGTAATAATTTGGCATAACTTCTAGCTTGCGAATATTTGGTTGAATGAAGTGATCACTATGGTGAATAAGTGTGTATTTGTGTCCGGTTTGCTCAGTAGGTAGAGCGATGGTGTGGTAAACCAGAGATCCCCGGTTCGATTTTGGGCTGGTGCGCATCTTTCTCACCCTATGACATTTAGCGCCCAACGTAGTTGCGAGAAGTAACTCTGCAGAATACTCGCGCATGGTCCGTACCGTGAGTTATGGTGCCCTCCGTAGGTTTCCCCTGCAAAGTACCAAATCACATCTGATTTGCACTTCAACTGTTAATTGCGACGTATTTTCTGTATTTTTCAATTGAAAGAAATGTCAGTATTATACTTATTCATTTCTGTGTAATAAGTACAGAAACATATGTCACAATTAAAAGCTAAATCGCGAATGAGATCCGATTCGGTACTCTGCAGGAAAAACCTATGGAGCACCGTAACTCTGGGTACGGACGATAATTGAGTATTCTGTTGCCCAACGAAGGACCGCGACTGATAAATACTCCCAAAGTTGTACCCAAATATATGGAATTCGGAGACAAAAATTAAACATGGAATTCGAGGACGAATTTCAATTTGGCGGAGAAGAATGTCACAGTACGCAACTGACTATGGGGATGAAATGTGTATGATCTGTGCCTTGTTAGCTTGCTCGTTAGAGCCAATGGGCATGGTACGGTAAACATGAGGTCCCTGGTTCGATTGCGGGCCGTTATTTATCTTTCTCACTCTGTGACATAAGTAAACCGTTTTATTTTAAAGAAATGGCTATCACCGGAATAAATATTATCTTCACAAAATTTGATTCGGGCCAATAGAAATCAACAGCCAGAACAGAACGTTTGCAGTAATAGAAATCTAATTAAAAAATAAAATTTTTAATTTTCTTTTTATGATCAGGTTTCGAAAATTAAAATATGCTTTTATTTTAAAATTATTATCAATATGTTCACCATGTTATTATGGTTAATATGCAATTCACAGTCTCCTTGCAGCTTGAAATTGAAAGACATTATGAAAAGTTGTGTTGATCTCAGAAATTGTTATGTCGACTATAGGATCGCGTCGAAATAATGTTAACAGAATAGGAAAACGTAATTTGATACCGACGAAAAAGTAAACAAAACGCAAAATTGATGCTTAGTTTTACAATATTATACCGTAGACCACACATTATAATTTTATTTTATATGAAAATAAATATATTGTGAGTATGGTGGTGTTTATTAATGTGTTCTTGATATTCGGAACGGCAGTGACGACATTTTTTTTGTCCAAGAAATTCTCAAGGTCAATGTTTCACTGTTTGTCTCGCAATAACCCGCCGATTTATATTTGCGCACCAAACAAACTTATCAACAATACCGCTGACTTTCTAGTCACTTTGAATGAAATAGATGGGATAACATTTTGGATTGGAACACGGATACGTTTGTCAACTATTTCGATTTTATTACCGCATTGGTCAATCAGAGCGGTCCGCTGGTTTGACCGCAGAGCGCAGCGTAAAGCGGTCATTCTTTCGCAGATTAAAGAAAAAAAGGAGCGTAAACTGCAATTAAAAGCGGAGCGCAGCGCTAACTGCGCTATAAGTATTGCAATTCCGCAACCAACTTTTTCGACCGCAGTAACATGATTGCAGTCCGATTGCGGTCCAATTGCAATTAATGGGAACGCGAATTGCAATCCTGCGCTCCAGGAATTGCAATTCGCCTGGTAAGAGAACCGCAGGCCACTCTGTATCGATAAAATATATATGGGGGTTTAGTTTCATTGCTACACATATTGTACGAAATGGCGGCCATTTTGAAAGTATGCAAATTATATTTGCCTCAAATGGGTATAGAGAAACTTCTTTAGGCATGCCAATGGTTTAATCGACGAAGCTGATAGGTTTGCTCTTTTCTGATATGTTAGTTATGTGTAATACGTGAACTAAATTCCAGAAATTGCTGTTCCAATTTTACAGTAATGGATATCTTAAATATGCGAATTAATATGTGTATGTTCCTTTTCATGCTTTTAGTAAGCTGTAGATCAAAGAATGTGTATAAAATGCGTTGGTCTTTGCAGTTTTGAACGGGTATGTGGTACCGACATTGATATCAAAGTTATAAGTATAATTTACGAATAATTCATATAATTCGTGTAAAATGGCGGCCATGTTGGTCTCTGTACGTCATATTCCTAAAAAAATGGATTGATAAACATTTAGACGTCTATGAAGCATTAAATGCCTGAAGTTTAGGGGTATTTGTGCTTTAAAACTGCTTCCACAACACGATATGCCCCTACATGTAGTAACGTACTTTTTCATTGGCGGCCATCTTGGTTATGCAAATTACTAGGCTTAAGCTACTACTTCTGGAGGTCTATCATGCGGGAATATATAGAGTAGATATGTATAGTCACTTTGGTAACAAAAATCTTTGGTGCGCAGAGATGCTACTAAAAACCTATTTTATGCCGGTAAGCCCAGGACATAATTCTCCCCGAAATGTGTGTTGTCGCCTCCTCAAATTTGCGCTCACGTTCTGAATGCGACATTCTCCCTGAAATCGGTGTTGTCGCCTCCTCAAATTGGCGCTCACGTTCTGAATGCGACATTCTCCCCGAAATGTTTGTTGTCGCCTCCTCAAATTTGCGCTCATGTTCTGAATGCGACATTCTCCCCAAAATGTGTGTTGTCGCCTCCTCAAATTGGCGCTCACGTTCTGAATGCGACATTCTCCCCGAAATGTGTGTTGTCGCCTCCTCAAATTTGCGCTCATGTTCTGAATGCGACATTCTCCCCGAAATGTGTGTTGTCGCCTCCTCAAATTGGCGCTCATGTTCTGAATGCGACACGCGCAATAATTTACGTCTGCTTGTAATTTGGAAAGATTCGACGTTTTTGTTCTCCGATCGGTAGGTGTTAAAACTTTCTAAATCGTTACATTAACGATACACAAAACATTAAAAAGATCATACTATAGCCAAATCATCTGGAGAAACATGGTACAAGTACTGGTTCATGCGCAGGTCCCGATAATTGCAGTAAAGTGTTTGACTTTTGTTACCCCACCCACTTCGTTGACCTTCGTAATCTGAAACCACCGAGTGCTGACAAAGATAACACCACAGACCTAGAATAAATTCTAGGTCTGTGATAACACAGGGATGTGACTTGTAAATAGTTTTGTTGTGTGGCAGTTAACTTTGTTGCTCATTGTATGTATCTGTTTTGGTAGATCTTTGGGATTCTCTTTTGTCTTGAAAACAAAGTGTGTTCTAGACGTTGCAAAAAATGTCTGCAAAATTTTCGTCATATATTTGGCAGTAACCAGTAGTCGGACTGTACCAATAGCCGGACAAAAATGATTAAACTTATCAGTGGAAGTCTTTGTCAATATAATATACTATTTATAACTGATTTTTTCTAATTTCTCCTTGAAAGTATATTATGTGACCACCATTTGAACCGTCTCGTTGAGACGGTTGAAATGAGTGGACACAACATATACTTTCAATGGGAAAAATAAGAAGTAAATATTTGGAAAATGTTCATAATGTAAAGGGTTAAAGACACATGCAGACTGCATGCATAATTGCTTATGTATTTTATATTTGGAAAATACTCAGAATGTAAAGGGTTAAAGACACATGCAGACCGCATGCATAATTGCTTATGTCACGGTACGTAACTCACTGTGGGGAGGAAGTGTGTATTCGTGCCCGGCTAACTCAGTCGGTTAGAGCGATGGTACGGTAAACCAGAGGTCTAGAGTTCTAGCCCCGGGCCGGTGCACATGTTTCGCACCCTGTGACATTTGGCACCCTGTGACATTTGGCGCCCAACGAGGGACCGTGACTGATATATAGTATACTATCCAAAATCTACCAAAAATATGGAATTTAGAGACTAATTAAATATAGAATTCGTGGACGAATTCCAATTTGGCGGGGGAGTATGTCACGGTACGTAACTCACTGTGGGGAGGAAGTGTGTATTCGTGCCCGGCTAGCTCAGTCGGTTAGAGCGATGGTACGGTAAACCAGAGGTCCCGAGTTCGATCCCCAGGCCGGTGCACATGTTTCTCACCCTGTGACTGTTATGTATTTTATATTAAAGTATTTATATAAATTATATAGGGTAAAGTGTCGATACTAAATTTATACATTACGTGCTTTAAATTCATTAATTTAGCAACTTTGTTTTGGGCGAGTGTGAAATACCAGAGTCTAGCCAGCGATATATAACCTTCCGATAGATAGGCTCTTTCGGTCTTTCTGGCAAATTCCGGTTTAAGTGGCTCAGCAACTGAAAGGAATTCTGCATAAATCGTGTATTATTATCATTTTCACAATGTAAGTTCAACAGAATTACACAGAAATAGGTAATTTAATAATTGATTAAGCACTTTTTCTGAGTACATAACTCTATTTACATTTCACTACATAAGAGTTATGACGTAGTTGTATTTGTAAATGTGCCGTTTTAAGGCAAGTCGAAATAATGGTGTTTTTAATACGTATGATGCTCAATTTACATATACATAGTGAAGTATGTTATACTTTATAAACCCAGGGATTCCGCTGGGGAAATTTTTTTTTTATCGCCAATTGTTTATTTTTATCGCCAATTGCGAAAGTGGCGATCGCCAGCGGAATCCCTGAAACCATATACCGGTATACATGTGACACAAGTAATAATTCATAAAAATGGTTCTACACAGCAATTTCATTGATAAATTGAGATGTTTACTCTGGATTGCCAGTTCTTCTTACATTGCCCGGTGTCCGTATAGTTTCCTTCCTGCTGATCTATATATAACTTTGAGGGCGTTTCGGACCGTAACAGATTCGTTATTTATGTTTTATTTGTTTGTCCCAAGTTTAAACTTAATGACATATTAACAGTGAGCATGCAAAAGGTTCATATATCATATGTGATAAGAACTTTCGCGTATATGTTGATTACGCATAGTAAAACATAGCAAGGTTGTCCCGAAACGGTTTTGGTTCGAGCTTGCTAGCGTCCGAATCGCTAACATACTATAAATTACTGATTGAGGCATCGGTATGTCGTAATGAAATTGAAACACTTTATATTTTCAATGCATTTTAAATCTTAATTACATATTTAAATTCTGTAGTCTAAAAGTTGAGCAAGAAAATGGTTTAAAGGAGATATAACAAGATTCTGTTTTCGCGATACGCTTATGTATTCATCATTTATATATCAAATAAAACAAATTTCACAGTAATCCGACCAGAATATGCCGTTCTTTTACGGATTTCATATTCCGGACAGCGGAGCCAGTTTTTGCAGCCGTCACTGCATGACAAACTTCCCCTTATTTTGCTTACCACTAGGACAGATAAACAAAATGGATTCAACCAATCAGCATAGAATAGGTGTGGCTTCGTTGAATTCACAATACACCTGTCCCAAAGTCCACTTCCCTATTTGCCTCCGGTCAAATCATCGGATAAGTTGTTTGTTATGCAAAACTATTAATGACCTCCGGCGGCATCTGTTTGATCGTAACTACACACGCGTGTCACTGATTATTTCAGCTCAAATTCCATTTTTTTCTGATTCTGGCTCAGCTGTCTGTTTAACCGTGAATTACAACAGAATTCCGACGGATAGTCATCGCCGACCGTACGATTGCAATCAACGTAAGTCCCATTTCTCTAGTCAGTCACATATCACACACGACATGTGACTTTGTACCTTCGGACATCTGCGTAATTTCAGGAAATATATTAAAATATATTTACAGAAAATGTAATATATAGAGGATATTATGAATATTCTATTTATTATATACCGCTCCATGGAAATTGGCAGTTTTTTTAGACTGTATACGGTAATGAATGTGTATTTGCAGCCTATTTGCAGTCCGGCACTGCAGGTGCGCGTTATGATAGCGGAAGTAGTCGTATTTTCACCGGAAGATGTTTATTTCGTCGATGAGAACATATGACTTTTATTTACATCACATAACTGTGTATTTCATGGGTAGGTATATAATAAAATTATGTTCTGTTTACTAAAGAAAACTATTGTAGATCTAGATCTAATTTTTCTACATGTATTTATTGAAATTACGCAGATGTCCGAAAGTACAAAATCCCATGGCGTTTCTCATTTGACGCATGTGTGATCCATCTCCCGCCATATTGAAGATGCTCTGTTTACTTTCTGCTTCGTGTGAGATTGACCTTAGAATTTTGTTAAGGCCTATCAAAAAAAATTGTTTGTTTAGGGGCACCCGACCCTACCTGCTATTTCATTAACAAAATGTGCCGACCTTATTTTTTTTTCCACATTTCAGAGCAGAAAAAATGTTTTTGTCTATTTTGTTAATTTTGTTAGTTTGTATCCCTCTCCTTGTGACTTATGTCTCGCACCCATGCTATGTTTCATGAAAATTACATTTTAATACCCAATATATTAACAACCCATCTGTGTTTACACTCGCGACCGTCTTACGACTCTAGGTGCGGCGAAAACGAAGCGCCGGGACATGTATTGCGGTACCTGCAGAGGTTATACGAATATACAATTGTGTCCGGTGATTTCGCGCGTCCGGTCATTTCGCGCACCTCTTTAAGTCGCATTTTCAACCTCTCGCTACCTGCTGTCGGTATATTAGAAGTCAACCTTTTCATAAACGATACAACTTCTGACGATATTTGGCCAGTCTATGTATATTTGGTGAATACAAGTTGTTTTTTGTGTCAGTTTTACTCTTCGTATCCTAATACATGCATACGTTTTATTTCTCAAAAAAAAAAGATCACATTTTGCAGAAGACATGGTCTGTCAAAACCATGCTTACTTCTGTTTTGTGAATGAAATAGTTGGCCCCGGATCGAGGATATTAAAACATACAAATGACGTCATTGGGGAAACTACTACACAATGTTCAATGTATGGAAGCCCAAACTTATTAGAATATTTTGTTTGTAGTATTTTGAGTACTTGCATTAATCTTGGTATTAATCTACGCTGGATGTGTTAAACTGTCATTAATTTCTTCCTTGACTGTAATTTATCACATGTTGACTTATTGACCCCCTTCCCTGAACGTAGACATGACAGTCATGTTGGCGTGTATTGGCCACCATAGACAAATATAATTTACTGACGTTACTAAAATCGCACTGCGCAAGTACACCGGACATCCAGATTTTCGGGGAATACCCAACGGGAGTTCACAACGGTTCGTCTTTCTGTTCGTCTTTCTGAATGTAGGCATACATCTATGTTTATAAGTAACAAGATGCGTGTCTCACTAGACGAAACCCCAAGCCACCGTGCCAATACACCAAGTTACAGTTTGCCATATATGGTCATTGTTGTTGTTGTAGATTTTGCGCCGCACGAACGTTGCATGTAAATAAACCGCTGTCCCATTGACTGCCAGCCAAAATGTGCTATTTTCATTTTGCTCCCTAATCTATAATATTGAATTTTTTTAATCAAACTTACATTCATTTTTTCAAATCGACCTTCATTTAGCATTCATAAGTTTAATTAAACAGATCACAGTATATACGCACTGTAACTTGGTGTATTGGCACGGTGGCTGGGGTTTCGTCTAGTGGGACTCGCATCTTGTTACTTATAAACATAGATGTATGCCTACATTCTCCAGAAAGACGAACATTTGACATTTTCTCTTGTTCATCAGTGTTTGCGGACATGATACCATTGCTCACATGTAGAAATCAGGCATCAGCTCAGGATTATTCTGATTTCAGGGCTGAATATATAGTTGTCTTATTGTAAATATTCAGTTCTGATTTTTGGATTTTCCCCCATTTGTACAGGCAATATATGGGATTTAGTACTAAACCCATTGACCCGGCCTTAAATGACATTAGCTGTTGAAAGGCCGTTAAACTACAAAAAGACAAACAACCAAACACATGTGCATCAGCGTCTTTGGCATCAAACCATGGATTATGTTTTGGGTCAAGTCTTATTTATTCTCAACACTAGTTCATGTGCATTTACCATGTCTACAGATGGACTTTGGGTTTGAATTATACACTACAATTGATATTTTTTTATAAAATATATTATATTCCATGCAGGATGTACAGTTTCATGTGCATTCTGTGTGTTCTTTTGATTCAAAATATCAACCACAATACAATTATGAGCTTAATTAATATTCATACTACAACTAGTAGTATAGAGGGAGTCAAAATGATATCAGCTCTATAACCTATAGTAAAACTCTGGCAAAACCGTCGTAAAACTTGTCTAAACTTTTTGTTTTACATTTTACAAAATATTTACAAAAAAAAAAAATGAAATGTTTTTCGAAATTATATTTCAAGTAAGAGACGGCGCGTCCGCGCGTGATAGCTCACAAACCCGGGACGGTTTATATATTGTCTTCTATATATAATCCGTCCCCGATAGGAACGCCGTTGTCATGCAGTTGTTTACCTTAGCGATCTCGTTTGTAAGGATATAAGTCAAAAAAGGTTTTAGGTCCGGCCGCGGTTCGAACTCACAACCCACGTCTCTATAGAGTGTCGCCTTAGCCCACACGACCACGAAGGTTGTTATGAAATATAAACCTGAAGATAAACACTACCTAGTGTTGTACAATAACCGATTTACACAGACGGTGTGTACACAGGTTATTTATAAACACTTAGAGAGGTTATATAGTTCACGAATTTCCGGGATGGTTCGTTATTTTATTTTTAATAATTTAAAGCTGAACACCCCCTATTGCATAGAAAACATAATAATTAATTAATTAATTAATATAAGAAAACAAATAACAAAAACAAAACTATTAATTTCCACCAGTAAAGTTAGGCTTTGCCGGTGCGAGTTCAAATCTCGGCTGGACCTAAAACATTTTACTTTTTTTTATATTTTATTTTTGTCTGGCTAAGCGCGTTATTAATGTTCAATATGTATTCATAATTAATCAACCACCAATATTATTTGATTAATTGGATTATTTAAATTGTTTACTGCACCAATATTATTGTATTAATAAAATTACTGATTATTTACTGCGTATTACGGACTATGTATTTAATTTTCTTAAAATTGATTCAGCAACATTTCATCAAATACTTAAAAATTTTATAATTAATTTTATAATTTTCTTAAATTATAAAATATCACAATTCCCTGCAAGTGTCCAACCCCAATTCATCAACACCCCAATCGCGATTGGAGAAATTGGATGGTATTGGATTCAACGGAGTTGAGGGAGGTGTTGTTGTAACTTTTCCCCCCACTTTATCTCCCAGTTTTAACCTAAATTTATCCCAATCAGTATTCTCAATCTTGAGAAGGGTGGCGCGTGCCTTAGTTCTAATAGTATTTTTTAAATCCTCATATCGAGACATCTCCTCCACCACCGACTCAAATTCAGCGTCTGATATATTGTTATCGGCCAACGCTTTGGACACGATAACGTCGATGATATTTTTCTTAGACCTCGCGAGAACCGATATTCTGTCGTGCTTTCTACTTTTATTTTCGAATTTTCTCCCCACTACTCTAAACGCCATACACGACAGTCCTGCCCCAGTGGCTACACCACACAAACCCGCGGCAATAGGAATTGCCACGACTGTAGATAACAATGCAGCGGTTCGGCCCCACCCAGTATAGAAATTGCTGCCAGCACGGTGCTCACCCCCTCCACTATATTTGCCGCTCGTCTATGTTTTTTAGCATTTACCCTCCGAGTTTTCCCCCTCTCGTTTTAGCATATCCTGCATCTCTACGATATTTTCCAACAGGAAATCTGAACTTCTTTCGCCAAAACCAATCGAGATTGGAAGCGTGCTCAGGAGCGGTGATTCGTTCATATTTAAATTTTACAAATCATGTTCAATTAACAATGTGACAATAGTGGAAGAATTCGCTGGGTCAGTTAATAACACTACCTTCGGAAAGTCGAATTGGATCGTCACCGGTGAACAAAATCACAGCTGAACTCTGTCCAGCGAGTTTAGTGACTCCAATCGCCCGTTCTTCACCATCCAGTACGAGATTCACGGCGACCGCGCCCACAGATTTACCATTATAATTAACGGAGCAGACCGCCATTCTGAGAAGTGTACCTGGAGCTGTCATGGCGTATCCCCCATATATATTGCTCGCTTTGGCGCCGAACGAATATTCATAGATCCCCTCATTCAATGGGCCCTGCTTCTCAGCCCAAACTGTGATGACACGTTTTTGTGTTTGCAATAACTTAAACTGCTCTACAGATGTGTCCAACAATGTGGCAAGCTGCGCGATGGCGGTATGGGCCTCAACACGAACCTTTTCAGAGGTCTCCTCAAGTGCTTTGTTCGCGGCTCTACGAACACGTTTCAATTTATCGGAAACTTCCATAAACTCTGTATGGGTCTCTTCCCGAAATTCAGTAAGTGCTGCATGATCCTCTTCCCCAACTTGGATTATTTTTCCGCCGAGATCCTTAAGTCCTGTATGTGCCTCTTCGCGAACTAGTGCAGTCGCCGTCAGGACGTCTACTCTAAGCTGTGCTATACTCTTGCGAATCGCATTTGTGGCCTCCGATATATTCGTATTGATCAAGGCCTTTGTTTTTCCGGTAGTTAAAAAATCGCCTGTGGGGTTGGATCCGTCGGGAACATCATTGTTACTCGGATTCTTTGAATTTATATCTGTCACCCAATCTCGATTGGAATTGGAAGAACTACCTGGTCCGTATGTACTCATAATGTTGGTTGTTATAAATTATATTACGAACATGCGTTTAATTCTATGAATTAATTTGAAATTACTAGGACGACCGAAATCGGGTAATAGTTATTCAACTTTCTCGCTTGATCATCAAGAATAGAGACCGTAAATTCGTGGATATGTCCCGATTCCAAAACTTTCATCTCGGGGTATGGGAAGTCTAAGGTCACAGTCTCCCAAAAGAAACAATCACTGGCTTGCACGGTTTTCAGTAATGTGCTGGGGGATCCGTCTACCATGTTGTACGATGTGTTCACTCGATCCAGGTGCACCCTGAGAGTTTTCGTGAAGGCGAAGTCCACCGGGTTATCACCGACGTACTCACCCGGGGCAAACAATCCTTTAATCGCGGAGTATGTCTCTCTAAAACCGAGTCGAATACCCAACGTCGAGGAGATTCTTACCCGGCTGTCTGGGCCGATGGTCATTGTTGCGAGCCCGGTAGCCTTCGGTACTGTGAGGTTGGCTTTACCGTCAAGCTCTGAGGTGACAAAATCTTTGACCTGTCTAAAACTCCACAGTCCGGGAGGCAGCTTTACACCTACTGAGCGTTCATCCTTCACATAGCCAAACCATTCGCTCTTCCACACATTCTCCCATCCAACCGTGAAGGTGATTGATCTGAGGCCTACCTGGCGTTTTCCGCAGCAGTTGTCGATTGACTTTTGAAGTTAACAACTCTCTTTTTGAACATTAGTGATAGTAGCAAACATAATAATATCTTTCAATGGATACCAAAGCATTTAGCTTTAATTCTAATGCAAAGTACCTGCTCGAAGGTGTATACACTCAAAAGAACACCATTGGTGGGCTTGTGCACCCCCAAATAAGAGCCAGTTTGGGCCTGGGTTTCAACACCAATTTCCCTAACATGTTTGAAAAGTACAGACTTCCTAAAACCATTACGCAGGATGTCATAATAAATTGGAACAACAACCCTATGCAGTTCTGGCAAAACCAACTAAATTTTGCCGTGTGGTGTGCCACAACCGGGTGTGGCGTCTCTTTCAGAGACCACATAAAATACAGGAACAGCATGCTGAGCAGTAGCGTCTACAACTTTCATGTGTATTATACTATTAGGAGGATTCTCAAAGAACTAGGTACTCCACTACCTCAAGACGACGGCTGGAATCCCATTTCCAACACATACAACCGTAATGCGTTCGAACGGATATGTGACGAATTTAACGTTTCAAAAGATTCGAATTGGAGACAGAAAGTATAGCCGAACAGCAACAGCCTGGGCACCGTTCATCTTAGGGGTTTAGAGTACGGGACATACTATGCCAGAACGAAACCTAATTTTACATGGTTGGCGGTCGGGGGTTATACTCCGAGTTACACAGTACCACCACCATTCAGAAACACGGTAAATTGGACAGAAAACAATTTGAATACCTCCAACATGACATTCGGGGCTGAAGTAGCTAGAGGGCACACGTGCGATTCCAAATACTGTACATGGTTATCACCATCAAAGGCTCACGTACAGTATATTTTACAAGACAGAAACGTGCAGAAGGGTATAGAAACCTTTATATTGGACGACGGTCTAGGGTTTACGCAGGCCGGTGTTACCCGACTCAACGACTCCATTCACACATACGTCTGGACCATCCTCGGAGCACAGAAGCAAACTCGCAGTCCTATACTGGGCACTGGAACGGCGTTTGAAGCGCACAAACAATTATTGGCACTTGTAGAGGACGCCATCTCAGCTAAGGTGGACCTGGAGAAGGCGATTGAGAATTATCAAGACGTTTTGCAGAATGCCAGCACCCCAGTAGACTATGTATTTGGAATAGGTCTTAATATGGCGCCGAGCAATATGATACTACGAGACGACCCGGTTGACGGTTACAATAATCAGATCGTAATCACCACCGTCAATCAAAAAATCGGCCACCACGGGAACGTGAACGCGGATATCATCAAGCGCACCCCCAACATGCTCGTGTTCAACAGTGGAAGTGGAACCGATTTTATAAAACCCCCAATTCACGAATTGGATACACCCACTCCAGTTCCAATCCAATCGCGATTTGAAGAATTGGATGCACCATCAAGTTCCCCCAGTTCCAGATCAGGAGCGGGAACTAGTGTCTCATCAAGTTCCACCAGTTCCAGCTCAGGAGCTGGAACTAGTGTCACAACCCACGAGGAGGAGAAATTAGGCCTCGTCGTTGCCCTCATGGCGTTCGGACTATTTGCGCTTTGGTTTTAGGAACTCTCGTGCGGAGAATAGTAGGAGACCGGCGATCGCCACGATTAAAGTCCAATCATTCTCGGCGAGCCATCCGGCCGTTTTTGATAATATAGATAACAAGTAGGAGACGAGACCCCCGATCAGCCCAGGCAGCGCGGCAGCCGCCTTTTTGGCTAATTTAGCCAGGAGACTGGCGAGGGCTTTTATATGTTATTTTACCCACTCCTTGGCTCCACCGGATGGCGTGGGTGCTGGCGCGGGTGCTGGCGCGGGTGCTGGCGCGGGTGCACCCTCCACACCTCCAGTGAAAGCTACAACTATGGTTGATATAGTCATGCCGAAAGCTGTGAGGATGCTTACTATTGTGACGCGCTGCTCTCTGAACAGAGTGCGAATACGCTCACAGAGTGTCGTCTCCTCGTGCAGGACCTTCGAGATTGTTTCGTGGATCCGACTTATTTGGGTGGGGAGCGTCTCACGGTTAGTCGAGGCAGACTCCAAGCGAGCTTCTCTTTCATCCCGCAAAAACCACAGTCGTTCGGTGATCCGCTCAGTAGATTCTCTATCGCCACGGTCTTTCCCAAGTTTTCTTTCTTCTAGCGCGATATGTTCATCCAGCGCCGTGAGTTTGGAGAGGTTATGGACCAATTCACCCCGGACCGTTTGCATAGCCTTATCGCGTCCACGGAGTTCGCGAAGAGGTAACGGTGGGTCATCGTTAGACCCTTGGTCGAGGTTCAGTATTTCGTCTAGATCGCTTTCGCTGATCTCCATTGTGCGAATAGCGTCGGTGGCTACACGAGGGACCTCGCTGAGCTCGACAGTTTCTATCGCGGCGGCCGTCTTCGCCATCGTTTCGTCGGTAGACTGTAGGGTCTCTACAACGTGGGCCGGCACAATTGTTTTTACACGCTTCCAATCCGTGAATCCGAGTTCGTCCCTTATGATTTGGCCACCGCCCCGGGTTTTTCCGGCAATGGTGCTCAGCGCTAGGGGTTTTCCGGTCTTCATGTTGACGATCTCGACATTTGATGCTTTTAGCCGCAACATACCACTCAGATCTAATTCGAACTTGGAGTAGTAGCGGCCGACAGACGGGACCATACCTTTTTCTGTAAAACTGTTGTTGTAGTCGTCTACAGTTGACTTGACTAATTGCTGACTTAGACCAACGGTGTCGGTAGCGCCACCTATTTCTCCCAATTCATCCAATCGCGATTGGATTGGAACTGGAGTCTCTATGACGGGTGTTTCGTCGAAGGTCGTGAGGGAATCCTCGAAGTTATCATCCTCATCGATGTCATCATTTCGCACATCGTCTCTGCCGAATTTGTCCATGCCAATATCGTAATCAGCCATCTTTAACGATGTATTAAAGACAAAACCATACGGGTTTAATAGAGGTATTTAGTTTCACTGAAAATATGTCTTCGAGTCAATACAGTCGCAAACTCAATCCATACCGCAGACTGCGGCAGCCCCTCGGGGCGAAAGGCGTGAGACAGAGCGTCGTTATTACAAACAACCCATCGACGATTGACCAGAATCAGCAGCTCTTAGCCCGCTTCCCCAACCTCGGAGCTAACGACGTCATTGTGCCGGGACTGTTCGTCTCGCTTTCACTATTTCGCTGACGTCGACAGACGCGGACAGAACCGTCGTTCAGAACCTGGGTCACGCCATCGTGAAGAAGACCACGATAAATATTTCTGGTAATGAGGTGATGTCGATCGACGACAGCGACGTCTACAATTGTTATCAGGACCTGTGAAAGACGACACAAGAGCGCGAAGACGCGGGCTATCAGGGTATTGACACTAGCCGAAATTGGAACGTAACCAGACTTAGAATCGGGGCTGGTAACAAGGCAGATAACAACGCGAGCGACAACGCGATCGCGGCCGCTTACGGCAACCGCTTCAACATCCCGCTCGACTTTGAGTTGCTGGAGAGTCACATGCCCTACTATCAGAGCGCTTTGGCTGACCGCCTCGAATACGAACTAACGTTCAACGACTACGGCAGAGTTATCATAGCCACCGACATAGCATCGACGTATACGATCGACAATTTTTCGTTGGAGTACGACATGGGCACGATGCCCGAACTCGCGCGATTGATCAGAACCCAGTACGCCGGGCGCGTTGCCATACTTTACGACCGAGTTCTTCGCCACCTCAAGATGACGAAAGACAAAAGCGACACATTGTGGAATATTAATGTCAACGTACCCACCTGCTCGATGAAAGGTATACTGATGCTGTTCGAGAGGGTAGATTCGCGCTCGGAGCTAGAAAAACCGACACATTCTATAACCCCAAAATCACAAAGGTCGAGGTGACGATCGAGGGAGTCCCCAATCAACTCTACAGCCAGGGCCTTCGCGCGCACCAGCAGTGGGACGAAGTCAGAAAGCAGTTTGCTGCCGGCTCTAAGCGCTCCCCGGAGGTTGCAGCGAGGTTGCAAAGACCTGCAGCACTCGGACGTCTCCTTCGCGGAGTTCCTGACTACCAGATACGCGTTATGGCTAGACATCCGAGTCAGCGACGACGACCAAATGCACGGTAGTGGGCGCCAAGTTGAGAACGCTAGCGAGGGTGTGACGATCCAGATAACCAAAGAGGCGGATGGAGCTGGCGCATTGAACGTGTATCTATATATAATCACAGACGCACAACTCAACATCGGAGATGGTCGATACGTCTCAGCACTCTACTGAAACTCTACCGAAAGATGCCCACTCTGCCATAATATGTGGGCAGACAGGATGTGGAAAAACGGTTTTCATCCTCGACTTGCTCGAGGGGTCCTACCGCAATGCCTTTCGCCACATTGTGATCCTGTGTCCCACTGTGCGGCACAACGAGACTTATCAGCGGCGCCCGTGGATATGGACCGACCCTGAGGCATACGTCGTTGACCCCGGCGACAGGCTTCACGATAGGTTGCGTGGTTTATACCAAAGATTCCAGGGCGAGCGTACCCTATACGTGATTGTCGACTGCTCGGCCAAGGCGGCGATGACCAAAAAGAAGGACATGCTCTACGAGCTCGAATTTTCGGGCCGGCATGCGGGGCAAAGCATATGGATCTCCACTCAAAAATACAACGCCGTCCTCAAGGATCTGCGAGAGCAAACGAAATGGGTCGCCCTCTTTCACTGCAAGGACCGAGACTCATTCGATGACTGTCTTCGAGAGAACGACGTTATCCCAACGCGCGAGGAGCGCCTGGTATACAGGTTCGACAGATGCTTTCGGAAACTAAGCACGCCAAGCTTCTGCTAAAGACTGATCAACCAACTGCTTACAAAGTAATTAATGGATTATTGAGCAATTATTAAGCAATTGCTTAGATTGTGTTTAACGCTCGTTAGTAACTGCTGAACAATGCTTAACAATGCGGAACAATGCTGAGCAATGCTGAACAATGCTTAACAATGCTGAACAAATGCTTAGCAATTGCTTAATAATTGTTCAGCAAGTATTGCTTTGTTGCGAGCATAACGGTGATCATAAGTATCGGGTGGTGCACTTGACAATATGTTAAACTTATGAGGCTTGTCAGAATAGTACACCCAACACCCAGAAGAGTGCACACAATAATGAACTGCGACGAACTTCTCGATCAGCTAATGGAAGAAACACTCGTGCCGACTGTGGGTACGACTGCCGACACGACTGAAACTTCTTTCCTGAAAGATGGAACACCTGTTGGCACGACTGCCGATACGGTATCTGCCCAACCGCTCCAGCTCATGAGCGGCAGTGGGATGAAATAAAATGAAAAGGCGGCGCGACGCGAGCGGCGAACTGCGCTGGTTGCTGGGGGACAATCGGAGCATTATCTCGGTAGGCGTCTCTCAGTATGTCAGGTGGATAAGATGTCAGATGCGGAGATTGATAAAATGTATGCGCGATACGAATCTAGGTTAGGTGCAGAAATGACGAAAACTCTTGGGGCGGCGGCTATTCATTTGTACGATACCGCTGTCAGTGCAATTCTCCCTATACCAAACACCGCGGGGTTGATTGGTGATCTAGAGACTGACCCTTTTGTAGGACACACTCTTAGAACAGCCTGCTGCTCAATTTATCACAAGTTTGGTATGTACTTAGCTCCGCTGACAACCGCGTTGACCACGGCTAAGCACTGTCAATTTAGACATATATGCCCACAAACTATAAGCTCAGAAAATGATGACACAAGGCGCACCCGTGCAAGCACCTGCGAGAGTGACGGAACCGCAATCCCCGATTGCTCCAACACAGTTGAACCCGATTGCAGCACTTCCACTCCGATTGATCCTCCAACGGCGTTGGGGGAGAAAGCTCCACAGGAACAAACTCCATAGGAGCAAGCTCCGGTTTCACGACATAAAAACCCAAAAAGACAGGCAGCTGGGCGGGCAGCGGCTGCCACCTGAAAAGTTAAACAAGATAAAGTACTCACCGAGCTTCGAGAGGCCAAACAGTCGTTATTTGTTCCAGCCGCTCCTGAGCTGGAGCCCCAATCGAAATTGGAGTTGGGGACAGAGACAGCAAAACATCCGAAGACAGCTACAACCAGACCTGTGCAATTGGAAGTGCAATCCCCGATTGCTGTAGCTCCTACCTGGATCATCCCGTGGGTTGTTGGTGGTGGTCTGGCAGTTGTGCGCACCCTGTGTGTGCTGAACTACCTTTCGAAACAACCCCCAACCACACCTGTGCAGTAGGAGGCGGTTCCAAAGAAAGTTACGAAAACGATTGCGCCCCATTTAAACATTGATCGCGATCCCTTTTATATGCAATAATTATAGATATCAACAATGGCTGAAAACCATGGTAAAATGATAGTGAATGCGCTTTACCACGCCGTGGTGATATCGGGTCTCAGTATCGGGTTTGCTCGACTATCAAAGATGGCCTTCGGAGGGCCCGCTCCCAAATTGGACATGACTGTGAGAGACGTAGGGCTCGTGACCTTGAATGTAGCGGCCGCAGTTGGGACTCGAGATTATCTAGTTAAAGCTGGAATTCTACCCTCTAATATATGGAAATAATGGCTTCGATCGCCATAATGATAGGTGGTGCAGTCGTGAGCGCTGTGGCGTTCGGCGGTAAAACTATTTATTCTCGTTAATAGGAAAATCGGACGCGGATGAGGAGCGCAAGTTTCACGATTTAGCTGCAGAACAACTCAAGAGCGCAGACGCAGCATGGTCGAAAAAACGAACCGCCCATCTGGACTGGGTCAATGAAGAGCTTCGCCGCGAGAATCACGCCGCACAAACTTTCCAGAACGTTGAAGAAGCCAACCGCGAGTACGCGCTGGCATATCCACAGAGAAGTCTCGCGGCGCTGGATCCCGAGCCCCAACTTTCAGATTTCTATGTACCGTCAGATGCCCAAAAAGACTGAGAGATCGCATTCATCGTCGTGGGAATGGCTGCGACGGGTCTCGTCAGCTACTATATTGGAAAAGCAATAAGAAAAAGCAATAATTATTTTAATTTTATATAATATATATATATATATAGAACGATGTTAGTTGACGAGCTTTATTTTGCTTTGATCGATGTAGGCTACACGGCCCTTAAACACCGTTTAGCTGGCGCAAAGGGTCTGATTCGTCTGGCCCAAGATTCTCTTGAGATGTGGCGCGAGGACGAAAAAGCGGCCACCCTTTTCGCAAAGCGGATGTCAGATTCCTCCGAGTTAGATTCCTCCGAGTTAGAATCCCCCGAGTTCCTTCAGAACTTAACCGGCAGCTGCAGCGAAACTTCAAACAAAGGTTTAGTATCGACGACGCAGTTACCGGACGATCTGGCGAGGGCATGTTGGAGACTGCTCGACCTACTAGAATACCTCGCATACGATGTACACGCTCAAGCTTGATACCAAACTATCGGTTCGCCTAGCGCGCAAGCTAGCGAACACATACTACAGCCCCCGCGGCTACTGGAAGGGACTCGCGGCCATCAAGAACCTCGCCGCGGCGACCAAGGTTTCCGAAAACGCTGCCAAGGAATGGCTCAAGAAGCAGGCCATCTGGCAGATCTATTTACCCGCACCTCACAATATTCCGCGGCCGAACTTCGACGTGCCGGTGCCAAACGAAGTCCATCAAGCTGACCTCCTGTTTCTCCCTCACGATCGCGTCGGTCACAAAACTTACAAGTACGCACTGACAATAGTTGATGTAGCGAGTCGCTATAAAGGGGCTGAGCTGCTGGCCACGAAAGAGTCTAAGGAGGTGGCCTAGGCTCTTTCCCGAATATATAAGAGGAGTCCTCTCAAATGGCCGAATCTTCTCCAGGTCGATCCCGGCCGAGAGTTCAAGTGCGCGATCTGTCATCTATTGGCTAAACACAACGTTTCTGTTAGACGCGGCCGCATCAACATCCACCGGGACCAAGGGATCGTGGAGCGGTTCAATCTAACCCTGGCTGAGAGGCTGTTCGGGCACCAATATGCGAAAGAGCTTGTAGACCCTCATACGCGATCGACCGAGTGGGTGACCAGGCTGCCCGCCGTGGTCTCCGCACTGAACGGCGAGGTGACCAGATTGATCGGTAAAAAGCCCGTATATGCCATCAAGTCTAAAACAGTGGCGCACAAGCACTCCGCTGTCTCGCGCGGGCGACCCGTTGGTCTAGCGGAGAAACGGCTTCCATCGGATGTTGCCGTCCGGTACCTCTATCAACCGGGAGAGCTCGAAGGTGGTCGCCGACGCGCGACTGATCCCGTGTGGTCTCTCAATGTATATCATCTGGATCGATCTATTACCAAACCCGATGAGCCCGTGCTCTACTATTTTAATGATGGTCCATCGCGCGGGTTTGTTCGCGAATAACTTCTTGCAGTGCCTTCTGACACCCAGCTACCCCCGGACCGTCAGAGTCTTTAGTATTCTCCCCTTTTTTCAGAGTCCTCTTCTTTTTTTTACCTATGTTAGAGGCTCTGTGTGTACCCCGTCTTCTATCACTCTCCTCTTGTCGTAGTACGCCGACAACCCCAGTTTACTCTGGGTGTATGTTTTCATTACTCCACCGTTCATAGGGAACCCTATATTTTAGCCACGTCTCTATGGCCTTCCAACGCGTTCTTATATCTATCCCAACTCACGCTGTTGGTTCTCTTACTCATTCCCCTAGAGGAATGCTTCACTACGCCCGGGGTTTCAAGTCTAGTTGGTTGTGTGGTCAGCGCACGTCGTTGGTGCCTGGCCGGATGCCACTTTGAGTCTTCGCTCTCAGCCAGCTTTTCTACGAAGTAACACTTACTGGATAGCGCTATAGCTCTATCTCCTTGGAACTCCATCTTGAACAGCCCAGGTTCCCTGTTACTCATTGGTCCCATGCGAGCCAGTTGCGCTTATCTTTCTCGTATGTCGCACGTTGTCTATGCTTCACCAGCACGTCTAGGCTTTCATCGTTAGATGTACTATCCGGCTTAGCACTCACACCTAGCTGTCTGTATTCATCTGAATTAGTTCAAAGTCCTTTCTCGATACGTACTTGTCTAGGAAGTCGTAATAGAACTCTAACATTCTCAGCTTGGCTAGTTGGTACACGGCTATACCACGGTGGAACGGTCTCTTAACACCACACTTATCCTTCCTACTAGATATCTCATACGCGTCTCCGATCTATTCCAGATCTTCAAAGAACGCTGAGCGTAGTGCTTTATCCACACAGCTCTCGCTTTTAGTGTACGTAGTGTTAAGGTGTCTCTCTGGTGCCTCAATCATCTTACCACAACACGAATTACCAACCAACTTCATTATTTCAGCAACCGGCTTCTTCGATTCATCGACGTCTCCGGTCCTCCTAGCCGCAGTCACCTCTTTGACAAACCACACGAAGGGTTTTCCAGCTTCGTAGTCTAGGATCCTGTGGAGGCCTGTTATCACTAGCCCGTGCTCTAGATACCACTTCAACAGCGGGGCGTACAGCAGCATCTTTTTTGCCGACAACGTGCCCACTAATTTTGTTCAGTCTCCTCGAGTTCTGCCTGTGTTTTTTTCAGATACTGGAGCATGTGGGCTGAAACCTGCTCCTCTTCAACTACCCTGTTTATGAACAGCGGAGACATCTCTTCAAACTTTTCTCTCATGCTCTTTGGGACTTCTATATCCACCTCGGCGAACCCGAACCAGTGTGGAATATGGTGGTTGAAGAAGGCCCCAGCACACTATGTGTACCCGTTGGCAGAACTTGTCTATGATATTTTGGTTGTGGGGTGTCTTATTGTGGTGTATAGATCCTTACCGCACGGCATCCCTTTTTTGAGTGTCGACAGTTACAGGCGTTAGGGTCGTACCCGAGGACTGCCTGACACGGTTTCCCTTCACCCTTACTGTTTGTGCGTATCTTAGAAACATCTGCATCGGCGTATCTGGTGAACACGATAGACTGTCCTCCGACTAGAGCTCCCTGTAACATCTCGTACGTCTCTTTCTCTGGGACATACAGCTGGTCAGTCTTCGGTCCGGATCCAGCTTTTCCTGGGATACCAGCACTTGCCGACGCCGTTCCTCGCATCAGATATTGGATGGCTACTCCTGGCAGGGCAACGGCGTCTTTGAATATATCTACCCCTCTATGTTTGTAAAAGTCACACATCTTACCTAATGCTACGTCGAGATCGTTGTAGTATCTCACCCAGTCCTTAAATGTTCTCATTCCTTTCTCCTCGAAAATTCTCCTGCACTCCTCCAGCTGCTCCTCGGTTACCAGCATCTCACATCTGAGTTTGGAATACAAGTGTTCTATGTCAGGGAGCCCTTGATAGTCCTGTTTGTCAACAGAATCAAACCACTCAAACGGGAAGAAGGACTTTTGAGATGAGCAGTCGTATGCCTTAATCCACTTATCGTAACTGACTCCCGGACCAAGGTACAGGAGAACGTCCATGAATCTGAATTGCGGAGTGAATAGGAATATGGTGTCGTTAGTCCGCTTGCCTACCATAACTTTCGTGGTCGTGACTGCCAGCTTGCCCACCAGATGTTTCTTGATGAGGTTGATGTCATACCTACTGCAGTTGAAACCCAAAACTGGGACCTGATCTGTCCACCTGTTTGTCTCATCCACTTGGCGAGGCCTGAGGTGTTCCGTGTCCTCGAACCTGTACCGGCGACCCACTTCTTCGCGAATGTCCCTACCCCTCTCCTGCAGATCTTCTATGAACTTAATTACCAGTTTGGCAGGATCCGTGTCACAGATGTGAGATACGGTTCCGGACAGGCTGTCCCCTATGCTAACGCTTACGGGCACGTGCTCTGTCTCGTACGATAGGTCTGGCGTTTGGTCGGTCCTCCCTTCCTTACTCAGATACGCTTCAAAATCGTATACTATCTGGTACGGGTACAGTGTGGTGGGACATCCTGTCTTAATCTTAGCGCCGATTCTGTTATACTTACACTCCCACATTATCACTAGGTTAAATCCTGCGTTACGGATCTCTTTATCCCGCTTGTTGCTGGTGCGAAACTCGTGGGATCTCATCGGGTGATGTTTCGGACAGCCGTGCCAGAAACACCCGTGATACTGGTACACCGTGTTATTTTCCTTGCAGTATCCATCTACTGGAGATCCACAGATCCACCTCTCCCCGCCGTGCCCACACTGCTCGTGGTGGATGTGCACGTTCTCCTCACTCTCAACAGACGCCATCCAATCAAGTGCCCCTAGGCTTCCAGCACTCTTTGGGTAGAAGGCCTTCTCGAACGCGGAGCGAGGGCGCTCGAGAACTTTCCCTTCGCATACGGCTTGTGTCTCACCCTTCATGCACTTAGGTCCGTGCCGTGTAACGTTACTAGCCTTCGTGAACCTCTGTTTGCAAGTGTTGCAGGCGTACGTTTTCGACAGACCTTTTAGGTTTGTTATCAGGAACGCGTGGTTTTTGTAGATGCCTATCGTCATGTGCTTCGTACCTACCTCCTCATAGTGTGCTGGGGCCTTCTTCAACCACCATATTCTACACTCGGTTGACTGATATACTTCTATACCCACCTTAAACTTCTCCTCAACCTTTTTCAGCTCTTCTAGTGGAATAGGCCCGTGCTCTCTGTTACCGAAATACTTAGCGCTCAACGTTTCAATATTACCCTCCTTTTTTGTTGCGTTTATCAGCTTATTTAACCCAGGAACGCGCAGACGATTGCTATAGACAATGCCAAGAGATTTAGCCTCGGCTCTCAACGTTTCAATTTTAACCTTATTCATTATGGTAATCATTTTCTATATCAGTATATTTTTGGTATATATACTTTGGTGCGATATAACCTATGACATTTGTATGTTCAATTGGATGTCACAATTACATAAGATAATTGTTACATCCAATTGAACATATATATACATATACGTATATATACATATACATATATACATAATGGAGTGTGTTACATGTTATAAAACTTTTGCGCGACCAGACAACCTGCGAAGGCATCTAGCAAGGCAGCGGAAAGCTCCTTGTGTCGCTCCACATTTCCAATGCCCCAGATGCCCTTGTAAATTTGTTAGTGCCCAAACTCTTTGTAGACACAAGCAACTGCGCTGCCACGTGGCTAAAGGTGAACGTGGTAGACTAGAGCTGGTAGAATTAGTTGCTGATCTACGAAATAAATTAATTATATTGGAGAAGGAAAATGCGGTGTTGAAATGTAAACTATCGGATTTTAAATAATTTTACAAAAATTAAATTACAAAATATTTTTTGAAACATTTTATATTTGTTTATAAAAATATGAAAATGAATAAAATGTAAAACCAAAAGTTTAGACAAGTTTTACGACGGTTTTGCCAGAGTTTTAATATAGGTCATAGAGCTGCTATCATTTTGACTCCCTCTATACTACTCAACTAATGGCATGTAAAGTAAACACGATACATGTTGTATTTAACGATGTACAGCTTCATTTATAAAAAAAAAAAGTCCCTACCTAACCTACATACATATTTTGAGCCCGTTCCCCTAAACAAACAATTTTTTTGAGAGACCTAATCAACATTTTAATAGGTGAGTTTGTGATCATATTTTCGTGTCATATTGGAGTATAGTCTATCAATAACAATATAGCGAAGTATGAATGTCAATGCCCTGCAGGTTTTTTCTATATTTTAGTGCGCGAATTGTAAATGCTATTACGCACATTTTTACTATGCAGCGTGGTGTAGCGAATAGGACAACATGTTGCCTATAAAGTGTACCGGTGCATATTTTAATTATTTTTTACATGTGTACGTGTATATACACAAGCTTTATAAAAATTAACATTGTATTGAATTTAATAATGTTGTGTTTATCGGTTTGGTCAGGCCTTGTAGTGCAGCGGCTAGCATACTGGTATGCATACTAGTGACCTGGGTTCGAGTCCCAGTGGGGCCCATTCTGGTTAAACAAGTATTGTTATTTTCAATACTACTGGTAAACATATTATAGGGTGCTTTTTTTGCGGGTGTATTGTGTTAGTCCGTTTTTCACTGAATGCAACAACTATAGCTTGTACCACAATAACGTGCTGCAGTGTGTGTACATAAGAAACTGATGTATATAATTTGAGATACCTGTGATCTATAATACCTATGTTTTATGCATGATTGACAAAAATATCGCGAAAGTGAGCAACTGGTGATCTGAGGATCCCCATTGCAACCCCTTAAGGGGAATGTGACGGCATGAACACATGTCTATATTGTCCAGTATATATGTCTGAATAACACACACTTCAGTGGGGGTACTTCTCCCTAAGAACGTGTACAAATAAGCCGTGTTTCAGGTATCCCGACCGACCCTGTTTGTTTTATGTGGTCATAATTTTTTTCATTCATTTAAAAAAAATAAAGAAATAAATTGTTACTTTCATATTTTTTATGCAAAAAGTATATTTAACTGTCATTGTTATGCACAAAAGGTGTTTTAAACCAATACTGTAAGTATAGCTAATATTTAAAACAATATTTGTTAGTTTTCACTTTCACAAAAATATAATATATATAAAAAAAATTGACAACCTACCGACCAAACTTTTTTTCAGCATGTAACCTGAAACACAGCTAATTTGTTTAGGCCTTATTAGTTAATACTGTCTGCTATTGTAATTTAGCGATCATTTTATTGTCGCGCCCGCTTAAATTTCGGAAAGCGCGATATAGCTTGCAAGTCGTTTCTTTTCTCTTCAGTGTGAACTTGTAAACAGTTTTGGCGTTGCATTATTAAAACTGAACAGTGTAGATAATATCTAGGTTTACTCCAGTGTAAGTGAATGGGATTGATCCATGATAATTCTCCGGCCAATCCATTCGTCAGAAAAAGATTTTCACACTAGTCCGTTTATTAAGAGTTTGTTTTTTTTAATATGAAAATACAGTGCAGATCCTGATGAGACAGTTCGTAAGCCGGCTCATCTGGAACTACATAAAGTTTGCAAATATTGCTGTAGAGTCTGTGGTGTTAAGCATGTTAAAAGGGTTAATACCGGTATGTGGCTATTGACCGCTGTTCCCTTTGATGCCCAGCAGATATGTTGGCAGTAATACACCCTTTGTCATCTGCTGTTTTGAATATTTCAAATATTTTCCACTAAAGCTTGTTATTCCAACATAGAATCACCTCATCGATTTCGCCAAATACAGTTCATGCTTTGCATGACATTTCATTTGAGTTTCGGATTTCTCGCTTTCGCATTGTGCACTCCTTCAGGGTGCACACACAACAGTAAATATCACATTAAATTAACACACATGGTACATTTATTCATTGTATGAGCACATCACAATACACTGTAATTATACTAATTTCCAATAACCTCCGGAGGGAAGCACATTTAATACACATTGTTTTAAAGTCACACTTTTTATTAAATGTTCGACCACATGGTTTTTATCAAAATACATGTAGTGTTAGCGTGAAACTGTATTGGCAGTCATATATGACGTTCATAGTGTAGCAGTAAGCCGTATGTACTGCTACAATATGGACGTCACATAGGACATGTGGTCGAAAATTTAATAAAAAGAGCGACTTTAAAATAATGTATAATTATACGGAGCCCCGCAGGGGACGTATAATTCTTTGTTTTATTAATTCGTGGGAACGAATTGTTAATTCGAAGGAACGAATTGTTATATTGAGGGAACGAATTGTTAATTCCAGAGAACGAATTGTTAAATGGAGTGAACGAATTGTCATTTCGTGGGAACGAATTGTTAATTCGAGGGAACGAATTGTTATAAATTGAGGGAACGAATTGTTATTTCGTGGAAACGAATTAATAATAAAAAATCCATGTCCCCTGCGGGGCTCCGTATAATTATACTGATTATATACCTAACGTGATTCCTACAGCGATTACATACAGTGGAACCTCTCTAAACCGGACACAGAGAAAGGCTAGTTGTGCTATTGACATTTAACTCCGATTATAATGTCTGTTCATGATCACAAATAAATCACGTGTGTCTTGAAGTAGGCATCTGCATGTTGTACAGTGGTACATCTCCAAACCGGACACCCTGGGGACCTGCCAGGTGTCCGGTTTAGAGAGGTTCCACTGTACATATATGTGACTGTAACTGGAGAAATTGTGCTTATGACATGTCTAGCCCATGTTCTGCCATCGTGTTCAGTCCACTCTATATATGGACATTATGCTGTTTGTCAGAAGCATGACAGTGGTTTGAATGACGTTTCTGTGACTGAATGGCGAACGGTGCATATTATGTTCAGACTGCGTTGATTATAAAAACGGTCACACTGAAATTCAAAGCGAAATGATAAAAAATGTGTTACTCTTGTATTTGTCCACTGAATCAGACAACCATTCGCAGCAAATATACCGGCTGTACATGTACGGGAAAGTGTCCACCTCGCAACAATCGTCGAATTCGGCACACCTTAGCTATAACGGTTGTCCATGATAATGATAATCACTACTTTGTGAAATATAATTTCTACACTTTTGAAAATGACATACGTTAACAATTGTATTTTTGGATTTGAAACTTATCGACTTTGAAAGTAGTGTCCGTTTTTTTATATCAGAGTATTTTCATTTTATAATTTCAAAATGGTCCGAAGTGAGTATTACGTGTATTTGTATTATTTATGCCACCGTTATATCACGGTTCGTCAGCATGTACGAGGAAATAATCCGCGAGCTTTAGCGAGTGGATTATCTCCTCGTACATGCGGACGAACGTATCTAACTGTGTTAGCAGATCCTCACGTCCATACATTGCCCATGCGCTTTGTAAATGCAGAAACAAAACTCGATAAGGTATCAAAGGTGTGATACTGGTTATGTATTTACTGTTTACTTGGAAAAGTCGCTGGAATACTGGACGAAGGCCGGAAGGCCTCGTCCAGTATTCCCACGACTTTTCCAAGTTTATATCCCCGATAAATTCCACAAAAAGGCCATTCATTCCTTATAATTCCAGCATTTGAAATAAATTCATCAATAAAATGTGTTTATTTTGACAGACGGCAGCCATTTGTTTACATTGACAGCACTGACAGCGCACCTGTAGAAATTAGTTCGGCGTGGGAGTTTACTAGGATATAAATTTTGGACAGAGACTTGCTACGGATCAATCAAATGTTAAAGAATTGTGTAAATATTTTTGTGCTGGAATTATTTACTGTTTAAAGCAGAAACGTAGCTCCATTCATCAGAAATAAATTGTATAAACATATTGTTAATTTGCTAAAATAATAAGCCGACTAGACATAGAGGTAACTATGACCAACGACACACATATTGATTTGTATCTAACGTATTATATCTCATGTTAAGTTAAGCAAACGGTGTGAATCAAAGCAATAAATGCCGCCTGCTCCAAAAGCAACATCTTATAGCAACAGCATATTGGCGCATGCATGAGAAAACATCATGTATACTGTATGCCTTATAACGCATATGATTTACACCAAACAAAACAGCCAAATGTGTTTGCTACTTTCGTAATACATTCTCTGTATGCCCGCGCCACATGTCTTTTTTTTTGTAACGACCCTTTGCAACGTCAATAGTGAGGAACATTAAGGATGAGTCGGACTATAAAACAAGTGCACACCAATACAACAATTACCATCTTAAAGTATACGCACACTATTATTACAGCGAGAATAAGTGCAATTGTGCTTGTTTAAATGTACGCGATAATGCCTTTACGTATTTGTCACGTCATATCATTGGCATGGGTCACAGCAGAAATATAGAAATTAATGTTTTTGGTCACCGCAGTCATGAACAAGCATCGTATTCGTATCCGGAAAACATTAAATATTAAAATGGTATGTTCTATACGGACACTTTTGGTACCGTCCGATTAAACCTTAATACACTGTGTTATTACATTGCGAAAGACTAGGCACTTTGTGGTATGAAAGACAAACGCCTCTTTAAGTCATACCCAATTTTACTCCGATATTAAATATATACAAGGTACGACACTCGCCATTTTTGTCAACCAACGGAAGTGGTTCTAGTGTGCCTTGGGCCCGGCTCTGTAATTCGCCCGCAGCGTCCCGGCATTTGCGTGTGCTACAATTACTGCATTAACAAGCGGGACACAAGGTAAATAATCCACTTCCGTTAGTTGACAAAAAACGTAGAGTGTCGTACCTTGTAGATATGTAATATCGAAGAAAAAATTGGTATGCTTTAAAGAGGCATTTGTCTTTCACACTACACATTGCCTGTGTACGAAAGCACATGTGTATGAAATATACGATTTAAGTGAATACATACCCTTTGCATGCCCATTTCTCGCATTCCAAAGCAAATAAATAATGCAACTGTAAACACAAATAAACACCCGACGCCACATCGCTGCCGTAAATACTGTTTTAAAGAATAAAAAATATCGAAAAATCACATCCAAATTTAAGTAAACACTGTGATATCCTGAATCTACATCTTCTAACAATCACACTGAAATTAGCAAGTTTTGCCTTTGCGATCTTTCATAACAATGATTCAAATACAACATCATTGTGTAAAATATGAGTCAAACTAATGTGTAGCCAATCAGAATTCGTCTAACAAACGTACACTCATGTGTTCATCATATGAGCTTCAATGGTTGGCTGGCAGTTATTGGACACCTATCTGATAAAATCGATGTTATCACAAACTTTAATTCTGGCTCTTTCAAAGGATAGACCATACATCCAGCATTTCAAAACCATGTGTGCCGGAACAGGTCCGGCAGGTCCGGCGACTGCCGTATAAATCATTTTGACCACGTATGTTTTTATTGAAATATTTGTAAATCATATATACAAAATATACGGTCAGGAATATATAAAAACAATCTGCCATTTTTCTCCTTTTACATAAAATGTGTATGTTGTTACCACGCAGTATATCAGTATATATCCAGATTAGCCTGTGCATGCACAATGTCTGATCAGGATCTGCACTGTTCGCCATTTCATCAATGAAGCACCCGTCATCGTTCGAACAAGCAGTATAGATCGCTACAAGGATACAGGAGGGCGCTATGTGATCAGGAGCTACACTGGTCACGAATTCCATTAATGAATTAGTCAAAACAGCAGCATGAACCAGTTATTTAGGGGTGAGAAGGTTAAAAGGTGATGGTCGAATATTATCGCACTCTGGTATTTGATATTTGTTTTATTTCATTAAAAACATGTTTTGGTACATGTAGCACATGCAGACGATTCTCATGTGCTGTTAGACGAGTTTTATTGAGGAATATTGAACGTAAGAAGGAGAAAAGAACGCATAAGTATTGTAAGGGTTAAACACGAGACACGTGACTTTTTGGAATATTATTTATTTGGAGCTAGCTCCAAATGATCTAGAGAGCTCTTCAAATGATTTAATGCTAGCTCTAATTATTTACAGCTAGCATTAATTATTTGAGTTTATGTAGAGTTGGCGTTCTATACACAATTGTGTAGAATCCATGACTGCTGTTTGTTTCCTCATCTTTCCAGCAAGTTCCTCAAACACTTCTGAACGCTTTTGAAAACAAAAACCTCAGAAGTTGGCGTGATTCAGTTTATAAAATTGTCCAGAATGTTTTGGGAAACTGGCTCAAGACTCGCTTAGTTGACCAGCAGATGCACTGGTCACCCAGTAAGCCTGCAATGTTTCGTAGCGTGTTAGGAATACATCTACCAGACGAACCGAACTCCCTTCCGCGCGACCTTGGTATCCAGGCGACCATCATTGCAAGGTCAAGCCTCCAGCCACGAGGGTATAGTAAAGGCACAGGGTCTCAGATATGCATAGACATTGATTAAGCGGAATAAGAGAAAAAGGTTTCAAAGTGAATTTGTATCGAATGCCTGATTTACAGTGAAACCTCCCTAAACCGGTTTGGAGAGGTTTCACTGTATTTGGTACAGTATTATCATTTCACAACAAACAATATAGAAAAAGGTTTCAAAGTGAATTTGTATCGTATTTCTGAACCTATTTGTACATACATGTAGAAGTCGCCTGTAAAATATATGGGGATTGGTAAAAGAAATGTTTATGCTGCTGAAAAAGAACTATGTTATTTTTCAGTAGTATAAATATGTTTTTCAATCGATGGTTACTAAATAATTTTATTTACATTGATTACACGGGCATCTATAATTAAAACTTCCGTCTATGCAGTGGATCTCACACATGTGATCTTAATTTTTGATGAGTTTCTTGGTCATTTATCTCAGGTGATAATGTCTGCTCGTGATCGCATAGCACACGACTATAGCTGAGAATGATCAAATGCCTGATTTACAGTGAAACTTCGCTGAACCGGACACAGGGGACCTCACAGGGTGTCCGGTTTAGAGAGGTTTCACTGTATTTGGTACAGTATTATCATTTCGCAACAAACAATGTAGAACATTTCATTATAATTTCTTTACTGGTACACGCATAGCGGAAATGCCTAATTATACCAAGCCAAATTATCGCCCCTGCTTACCACAGTTTCTTAAAGCATGTACTTGAATATAACGCATGTTTTGGGATTGTGATTAAATAAAACGATAAGCTTGATTTATATATGCGATTTACAGTACATGAAGCGAAAAACCAACACACATTGATTCAGGGTGGTGTATTATTCCTTACAATGCTGAATTAAATCAAATTGTCGTCCGCAGTTTATTTTTTTAATTTTCCACTTTCTCAACAAAACACATGGTTTGACAACACATCTGAATCATTTCCAATGAAATTGATTGCAATGTGCTGTCAATCCATGATTAATTGAGATTGAAGACAAACTATGAAACAAAAACTTCCCACCCAGTCTGAGAATATGGAAATTTGGTATATTTGAAACCCCGGAACCTAGTCAATTCGACACACTGGCTAATCCCACACATCTATCTCGTCCCAAAATATGTCGGATTAACCAGCTTTCACTGTATTAGATACTCGAGACACTACTTGAGACTACCAACCTCACACCCGGCATTCATCTATTGTGTACAACAACAATCACGAAGTCCTCCGATTATTAGCTTACATTGTACGGCCCGTCAAATGGGCATTTTGTACTTTCGCTGACGTCATCATAAGAAGAATACTTGTTCCGTGATCTATCGAATTCTATTCAAGTCGTAAAATTGCGCTTTTATTAAAGTACACAGTTCTTTTTGCTTTTCTTTGTAATTTGCGTTAGGTGCTATTAACTCGCATAACGCATAGATAATTTATTTTTCCTTGTCCTTTAATACAAATATGTGATGCCCATGTGTGAGTACAATACGTATTGACAGTCAACATACAAATTAAACAAATGGTATTTGAACAATGATTTAATTTATTTCGAATATATAGGTATATAAGTTACAATGGTAGTACACAATGCTGACATTGAATACCAGTTGTGTGTGCACCCGGAAGGAGTGTACAATGCGAAAGCGAGACATCCAACTCAAATGAAATGTCATGCAAAGCATGAACTGTATTTGGCGAAATCGATGAGGTGATTCTAATATGTTGGAGTAACAAGCTTTAGTGGAGAAATATTTGAAATATTCAAAACAGCAAAGGGTGTATTACTGCCAACATATCTGCTGGACATCAAAGGGGACAGCGGTCAAGAAATCTATCTATCTATCTATCTCTTTATACTGCTGCACACCCTCACGTGTAATTTCGAGCAGGTATTTATTTCATATATACATGTACATACAATTCAAATACAATCGAGGTTCCCGGTAATTAGCCGGTACCCATTTACAGCTGGGTGGACTGAAGCGGTATGGATAAAGTGTCTTGCTCAAGGACACAACGCAGCGCCTCCGGTGAGGCTCGAACCCACGACCTTTAGATCAGCAGTCTGACGCTCTAACCACCAGGCCACTGCGCTCCATTAGTAGTGATCATTTGGTCAGTTCTGCCAGCTTTCAAAGGATTTCGCATATTCATGAGAAAGTTAAGAAACAATTATCTACACATGTCTGGCACCTGGAACCTGTGTTGAACCTGCGACTCACGGTTAAAGTTTAGTCTATACGGAAAACCAATTGACCGATTTAGCTGAAAATCTAATCACTTCTTCCAATTATCATTCCTGACCTATGTACCAAATATCTTGTTGTTACACATCGACTCTATTGTTTGTCAGAGGTTGGTAAGCAATTTGAACACCTCTGTAGACAAAAGAAGAGTTTGCATCTATATGCAAACCTGGGCACGAAAAAGTAGTGCCTCACGGCAAACCACACACGTTGTGTGTTTATGGTCATTGTGTGAAGTGATAGCTTGACATAAAGAACACCGGCTAAGAAAAGCGGTATTACGATTGGCTAGCGTAGCCCGGATCAGTCTGCGCATCCGCGCAGTTTGATCATTGCATGTGTTGGTCGCCATTCGATCAATACCATTTCCTATATTTACTACATGTCACCGATGTAGCAGTTGTTGATGTTTTGCGATCAGCGGAATGATTACATGTAGAACATAAAACGCTAATTTGGATGGTGAATGATGATAAAGGTACACATATTCGCCTTACAAATACTGCAATGTCCTTCTCTGTGCCAGTGACGCATATGTAATCACAAATCGTGGCAATGCCGTGGACAGATGTATGAACAAAAATATATATACAGACGGCGGCAGAAATGTCTAAACTATAGTGTAGAACATTGTTGAAATACTTTAAATAAAAGCTTACCTAAAGAATCTCCCACACATAGTCTACAGCATATTTCTGTTTACGCATAGTTTATCAGGTGGAAAGACAATTGTCAACAACAAAAATAGGGATACAATTGAGGGGCGTTCAGTAAGTAACAGAAAAGTGTTATAAACCTACACTCACTCGTGAAGTGGCATGTTTCATCAGGTTTCAAAAACAATGTTATATATATATAGATAATCTTACTAGCGTGATGATGTACTATGATATTTATTAACGAGTTTACTGATGTCATAAGAGGCTATGCTGAGTTTCTTTATAAATCAGTCAAGGAGCTTTAATACATATCATATTACATAAACACAAATATTAGGTTTGCTTTATTGCAGGAGCACATCGTGATACTAAGCATATACGGGTCACCTAATGTGTTTTATTGTACCCGTCTGATTTGCACATTTATTACACTAGTGTATACTGATATTGAATATAAACTAGTGCCGGCCTTTTAGAACATACGAGTCTGACTTCAGCTATGCTTATTGATAACTTGTGATCAGTGCATATTTAAGATACAATAAAATAGCTGTAACGCTTTTTTTGGCTCGAGAACATTGTTCACTTGATCCCAGTTATACAAAAATAGGACATAATATGTTTTACGCTACCTACGAAAGTCAAATGTATGAATTATACTAATAAAATGCATGTACACGTGGACTGGCATACAACTATGATATATTCTGCATTTGACTGAGAATAGTTTTATTATCGTACAAAAGGGCATGTTTCATTGTTGAATGACAACTGCATCAACCACTTAAGTTCAATCATTTATGTTGGTTTATTACTGAAACTGCATGTCAAAATACAGTGGTTAAACATATGAAGGATTCAATTGTTAATTATGAGCACTCTACAAAGACCCAACTGATGATAACAAAAGAGATGTCCTAACGTATTTTAAAGAAACAGTGTCTCACATGATGTTTCAGATGATGTCGAAGATATTCAATGTTCCTTTAATTTTCACTTTATTGACTCCAAATGCCATATACAAGGACTGTGCGTTTTCTTATATACAATGTACTACAATTGACTCTGATGAAGAGGGGAGGTAAGTTGGTAACGCATTTCCGTTCGTTATTTCAGTACCAGGAAGCACACTTTGTGAAATATAACTTTTTTTTTTGTTTGAAATCAAAATACTGTTCCACACATGTAATATGTTGCTATTTATAGACACATGTGTAATTAATTCAACTAAATAAAAATAGTTCCATCGACTGTCAACAAAACTGGCGTTCGCAACGCTATTTATGATTTGGTATAATAAACATATTTTACCAAATACTAATTCTTTTCAAGACGACTTATAAGCACGATTTGGCTAAGACAGTCCATGTAAATCTACCATTAAATTATTGTTACCTTAATTAAACATGTTTCATGACTTTATGCACATAAATAAGACCACGTGTCTTTAAATTTGATTGTTGTTTTAATTATGCTAATAGTTTTCATTCATTAAATTAATGTCATTTCATTTTATTGGGATCATGTATGTGTTGGGAAATTAATTATTGAACACCCCTCGTAAATGACTTTTATAACTGACCATCCAATAATAGATATATGAATTCATATGCTGCACGTGCATGTACAGTTATCCGCTCTGCACCAGGCGATGAGAGGCCCTTCAATTACAAATATATTCTATATGGCCGGGTGCTTATCACTTCGTCGAAGTTTTGACAGAGAACTGCTGAACGTAAACGTGGTGGGCTATGTATACACGTCTAAACCGGACACCCTGGGGACCCCATTGCGTTTCATTTATATGGCATTGGTTGTAGTTTGTTCATGGTTGAAACTGAGAACAAATCTGCATGTACTGTTTAATTATCCCCTTGTCGATAGACAAGAAGGGATATAGCGTTAGTCCATGTACTGCATACGTACGTTAGTAACACCTTTCATTTTTCAAAAACTCATGAACCCCTTCACCGATTTGGATAATATTTTGCCACAATGTGATCGCGCTTTGTTATGCATGCTACCCACATATGATCGCCCAAGGTCAAGATCACTACGCACTTACGTTCACCTTGTTTGTAATAAGACAAATTTGTAAGGCAATACTGTTAACGTCCTTATTTCATTTCAAGGCTGCCAGTATGACCGCCCAAGGTCAAGGTCACAGAGGACTTGTGTTTTCACATAGGGTAGCCTATGTATTGGAATCGCGTCGGACAGTTAGCCACGCCCAGACCCCCCTCAATGGGCTAGTCCGTAGTGATATCTTGGAATAAACATAACAACAAAATGCATTGTGTTACTCAACGTTTAACTGTCATACGCAACCGCTAATTTAAAATAATATTATGAAAAACTACTTGCACTGAACAATATCAACAACGGATGTTCTACGTACAAAAATGCATCGGAATATTTTGTTACGCGTTCAAGTTGTTATCAGTTGTTATTTGCCCCCATTTGCGTCACAAATGGTGCGGTGATCGCTAAATGTAGTAACATGCTATAGTTTTCGGTAGAGTTAGCTCCCCTCCGAATACTCTCCACCGGATAAACACGCGACACGTTCAACACACAAACGATATCAAGGGGTTACAGCTACCTGTTGACCCAGATTTGTTTAATGATCGCGATTGTGTCGCAACAAAACTCGCACGTGTGGGTCTAACTGATGTTAATCTTCATTCTATCGATGGATTTACAGCGGATTTTAGTGACATTCCCAAATTCTGCCTGATTGACATTTGTCTATGGTGGCCAATAACGCCAACATGAGTGTCAATTCTACGTTCTGGGAAGGGGGTCAATAAATCAGTAAGTGATAAATTACAGTCAGGGAACAAATTAATGACAGTATAACACATCCAGCGTAGATTAATACCCATATTAATGCAAGTACTGAAAATACGACAAAAAAATAAATTCTAACAAGTTTGGGCTTCCATACATTGAACATTTTGTCAGCGGTTTCCCCAATGATGTAATTTGTATGTTTTAATATACTCGATCCGGGGCCAACTATTTCATTCATAAAGCAGAAGTAAACATGGCGATGTCAAAGTAATGCAGAAACTTTAACAAAAATCTTGCTACAACATTGTTTTGTACCGACAAGGCATTTTCAGGCGCGACACTGCTTCCGTGGCGGAATTCTTGTAACTATTGCTCTTCAATCAGTTTTCAATATATCTATAATGATCATAGATATCTGAAATCTATATTTATACTTGAATTGATGATGTCTTGATGATGATTGATGTTACCGAATCTTTCTGATATTGCTATGCATAATCTGTAATGTTGTTGAATGTTTTGGTACATACTGTAGCAGTGCATACTGTACTTGTGCCATGTCAATAGTTTACCCCTTAACCTTTAAAGCGCTGAAAAAGAAAATTGCCGTCTGCTCATTTTGTATATTTTATTCTCTTTACAAACCTGTTTTGGCAGCGCAGTAGAATCGTCTCAGTATGTTTTTGAGGAGAAAATATAAAAATATTTAAAACAGCAGACGACAATTGTCGTTTCCTGCGCTTTAAGGGTTAATGAAACTGCAACACCAACAATCAATCAATCAATAGTACCCTTTGTTCAGTACTTTCAGTACTTTGATGTATTATCAAGGCAGACAGCGAGGGCATAAGCTTCGCTTAACGCTGCCATTTATTGTGTGGTACCTATCTAAGCTGGACACCCTGCGGACCTCCCAGGGTGACGGTTTTCGAGATGTTCCACTGTAATGTTTACTTATTTGTTATATGGAAACGAGCTTTGTATTGATCCAATACATACTGACTGATAACATACTACCGTCTAAGCAATCGACCTGATACGAATATCCGGGTTACAACGAATTGAAAAGTGGCGTTCTATTGGACGAACGACGTCACATGACGTTACCGAACGACGTCAGACTAATCACGTAACGTAAACAAGTCCGCATTCTTTTCAACGAAAACTGTTTTGAATTTGATAAAAAAAATATAGTCTAGTGTCTTTCGATATCAAGATAATGAGGTTCGGCTAGGAAACAGTCTCGTCTTGCCTGATAAACTGGTATTTAAAACTACACTAGCCTGGTATTCTTTGTGAATTAGTATGATTTATGCAAGCATGTTCTAATGCATATTTTACAGCATATTGAGTGCTTGCTTGGTATACGTATACATTAGACATGAAGCACTAATAATAATGGAAATGTGTCAATGGGACACGTATAATCCCACTGGCAGCAAGCGTACATGGATGTTATTGATTGGCTGTTCCTTTAATGTCAAATTCAAAATTTCCACTGAATACTAGCCAACGGTAGTCAGTAAGTATATGTGTAAGTCAGTTACTGCCCTAAGCGATGCGTTCATGTGTTTAAACAACCTACATGTGTCAATGAAACACCTCGCTGTTTCGCGGCTCGGTGTTCCATGGGCACATGTAGGTGATTCAAACACATGAACACCTCGATTAGGGCAGTAACTATTACATACATGGCAAAATACGACCTGTATGCCGCGAACAGATTAACAGACACACGGAAAACAGGTGGACCGATTTAGCTGAATATTTACCCACTTCTTGCGATTATCATTCCTGACCTATGTACCAATTATCATGGCGATACATTGAAAAATACGATATGTATGCCGCAGATTAACAGACACACACACAGACAGACAGACAGATAGACAGAACATATTTTACGAAATACTTTCGCCAAATAACAGACAGCGATGACTTGTTTGAGTACAGTTTGGTCAGTGTGGGAGATGCTGCATAGCATGATAACGACCAGCCAGACTGGCACATTTTCCCCAAAACCGACTGCTAGCATTGTGCAATTCCCACTTTTCAGGTAAATATTGTAAAAAATATATATCTTGGTTGCCATGGTAACCAAAAACAAGAGGGCCATGATGGCCCTAATTCGCTCACCTGACTCCATGCACACCAGAGGAGAATGTGACATTGAGTTCATATGTGTTTTAAAAACATTGTGCTATTTTTAGATGGCGGTCATCTTGGATTAAGCGATGACTCTGATTTTAACAAATCTGAAAATGCTTCACCCAAGGATCTTAAATTACTATGAAGTTTGGCCAGCATCGGCCATGTGATTCCTGAGAAAATGACGTTCACAATCTCGAATAAATGGACATTTTGGAGGCCATCATGGATGACATACATTCGGACAAATATTGCACCAGAGCAATCGCCTCATCGATACCGTCAATTTGATATATGACAGGAGCATATTTGGTCAAAAATAAAATTTGACCCCACGGGCCACGCCCATTTTTGAACCCGGGGTCACCATTTTAACACCTTTGAAAGAGTATTCCACGTTGATCATTCCTACCAAGTTTCATCGAAATCCAGCGGGCGGTTCATGAGAAGAAGATTTTTTAAGTATTTGTGCTATTTTTAGACGGCGGCCAGCTTGGATTAGCTACGATCTACGTTTTCACAAATCTGAAAAGGCTTCACACATGGACCATAACTGTGAAGTTTGGCCACCATGGGCCAAGCGGTTCGTGTGAAGAATAATTTTGAAATCTCTAATAAAAGAACGACCTTTTGACCTTTCGGTGGCCATCTTGGATGACATGACCATCCAATTTCGACAAAAAATGTACCAGAGCGATCGCCTCTTTGATACCTTCGATTTGATATAGACCTGACCATATTCGGTCAAAAATAATATTTGACCACAATTTGACCCACGGGCCACGCCCATTTTTGACCACGGGGTCACCATTTTGACACCTTTGAAAGATCATTGTACATCGATCATTCGTACCAAGTTTCGTCGAAAGACAAAGCTGCTTATAAAGATTTAGATTTGGATAATATTTTGGAAAATACGCATGTACCAAAATTAAATGAAACAGAATCAGAAAAACTAGAGGGATTAATCACAAAAACTGAACTAGCCTTTGCACTAAAAAACATGACGAACAACCGTAGCGCAGGTACAAGCGGATTTGCATGCGAATTTTATAAAATGTTTTGGCATAAACTGGGTGATTTCATTTGTAGGGCAATAAATTATAGCCATCAGAAGGGTGAAGTATCTATAACTCAACGGCAGGGTATAATAACACTAATCCCAAAAGAAAATAAATCTCGACATGTTCTAAAAAATTATAGACCTATTTCATTATTAAACACAATTTACAAAATGGCATCAGCATCTATCGCTAATAGAATAAAAACAGTATTAGACAAATTAATAAATGGGGACCAAACAGGATTTATTTCAGGAAGATACATGGGGGAAAACACTAGACAGGTATACGACATTATGCAATATATTGAAAAAAAACAATATCCCAGGACTTCTTCTTCTTATAGACTTTGAGAAAGCATTTGACTCTATATCGTGGAACTATATTCATAAAGTACTTCGTTACTTTAAATTCGGACCAAATATTAGGCAATGGATTACATTATTCTACAAAAATGCTCAACTATCAGTTAATCAACATTGTAACCTCTCACCTTTTTTTTCAATACACCGAGGCTGTCGTCAGGGAGATCCACTCTCACCGTACATATTTATCTTATGCGCAGAAATACTTGCAATCAGAATACGCAAAAATCATAAAATTAAAGGAATTAAAATAAATGGAACAGAATATAAACTAACACAGTTTGCAGATGACATTAGTGCCTTCTTGGATGGATCAAGTGAATCATTAAATGAAACACTTAATGAACTGGAAATTTATGCCCATATGTCAGGACTTAAAGTTAATTTTGATAAAACACAAGTTATTTGGATTGGGGCCAAAAAATTTAGCCAAGACTCAATAAAAACAAAATGGAAACTAAAGTGGGGAAATAACAGATTTAAATTGCTTGGAATTACATTTGACACAGATTTAGAAAAAATTGTGAACATAAATTTCTCAGAAAAAATGAGGCTCATAAAAGAAAAAATCAACAGTTGGAACAAAAGGTACTTAACACCATTAGGCCGAATCACAGTCATAAAGTCTCTTCTTCTCCCATCTTTAAATCACCTGTTTATATCCCTACCTAACCCCAGTCAAACATGTGTTAAAGATATCAGCAGCATTATGTATGAATTTTTATGGCAAGGTAAATCACGAGTAAAAGGCACTATCACATGCAAACAATATGAGGATGGCGGACTAAAAATGCCAAATATTGAGGACTATATATCGTCTTTAAAAACAACATGGGTAAGAAGAATAGTGTGCAACAAATACAAATTTATAAACATTTTAAATACAGAAATTGATACAGATAATATATTTTTAAATTGGGAGATATGTACATTGAACAAAAAATTGGAAAAATTTCAAACCTTTTTTGGCGGGATGTTTTAAAAGCTCATCTAAAATTACAAAATAAGCTTAAGCCGATAAACATGGATGCATTTCTTTCTAGCCCATTATTTTTTAATAAGGACATAAAATGTGGGACAACCTTCTTCAATAAGGCATGGTTTGATAATGGAATATGTTTTATAAATGACATTATCAAAATTGATGGAACATTTACCTCTCAAAATGAACTTAAAAACAATTTCAACATAGATATAAACTTTCTTCAATATTATGGCCTTGTCAAAGCAATAAAAGATTGGGGTAAAAGTTTGAAACTTATCAATATCGAAAAAAAGTTACAAATGCCATTTACTCCATACAAACTAAAAATATACCTAAAAAACAAAACCGGGACAAAAGACATGTACCTCGCATTAAACTCCAATTCTGAAACTCCAGCTGGTAAAATTAAATGGAACTCCACCTATAATTTTAACAATGAAACATGGAAGAAAATATATTTATGGCCGCATACCATAACAAAAGACACAACTCGAAAATGGTTCCAGTACCGAATAAACCACAATATTCTGGCCACAAATTATTTCCTAAATAAGATTAAAATTGTCAGTAGTCCATTATGTACCTTCTGTAATAAGTTCTCGGAAACAATAAAACATTTGTTTTGGGATTGTAAGGTTACACAAAACATATTTAGGGAACTTCAAGAATGGTTAGCGACCAAAAATATAACTATTACAATTAACGAAAAATCATTCATCTTTGGGATTTACGAAAAAACAATAAGTATCTTCAAACAATTAATACTATTAGAAACTAAATACTATCTCTATTATTGCCGGTGTTCAAAAGTAGTACCAAGTCTCAGCATACTGAAGCATCGAATTCAACTATTGTATGAAACATCCAGGAAGGCAGCAATAATGGCCAACAAACTTGAAAACTTTACAAAAATTTGGGAAGACTTTATCATTTCAAAATTTTAATTTATGTAACAAAAATCCCAAATAAGATTTCATCTTCAGCTGAGCTAGTTGCGGGTGCTATAATAAATCTCTGCTTTTGTGCGGTTTTTTTTTCTTCCTTTCTTTGTTTTAACCCCTTCCCCACCCCCTCCCCACTTCCCATTCCACCTCATATTATAGGTTTGGGAAATAAAGACATTATAAATATGAATCTAGTAGAAGAATATAATATACATAGGGTAATACAGGTTCAAGCAAAGACCATGATCTGACGGAACCAGCCGCGTTTTGTTTTATAATCAGTCTGGGGATCGGAACAGATTGTACATTGGTTTGTCAATACATGTTACCAACAACTGTAACATTTAACCCTTTCAGCCCTAAATAACTGGAATGGATTATATATAATATGTTAATTTTCGGTCAATTCCATTCAACACAAAATACTTTTCAAATAATCTATTTATAATTTTTTTTTTTTTTTTTTTTTTTTAACAAATATGAAAACTACTTGCAAAGAGTGCAGATCCTGATGAGCCGGCTCGTCTGGATCTACACTGTTTAAAAACACCTATATAAATGGCTGTAGTGTTGAAAGGGTTAATACACGATTTAAACATGTAGATGCACAGCAGGATTGAACTTCACTTTTTACAGAGTGGGGCTGGTTCAGTTGGATCATGGGTAATATGAATGATAACAAATAATCAATTACATGTATTACATATGCTAAATCAAACTTTGGCTCTTGCAGCGCTGGAGAGTGACATTGTCATATGCGGGTTTATTATAAGTATTACTGTCTTTTTTTTTAATAACACGTGCAACTTTTTATTGAAAATTCAGGTATCTCATTAATGACGATTCTCATGTACCAGTCAACCATGAAGTCTTAATAGAACAGTGATTTCTATCCAGTACTGCAAGAGCAAAAGAGGGTGAATATCTGTAATTGCATGTTTTGTATTTGTATCCGACTATGACATGTATATTATGTACGGTTTGTGGGGGATGGCCCCGACCCACCACAAACCTATTACGGGGAAAATAAATATTTTCAAAAAAAAAAAAAAAAAAAAAAGTTTCGTCGAAATCCGGCTGGCGGTTCATGAGAAGAAGACTTTTTAAAAATTTGTGCTATTTTTAGACGTTGGCCATCTTGGATTAATGACAACCTCCGTTTTAACAAGTCTGAAAAGGCTTCACCCATGGACCATAACTGTGAACTTTGGCCACCATGGGCCAAGCGGTTCGTTTGAAGAAGAATTTTGAAATCTCTAATAAAAGAACAACATTTTGACCTTTCGGCGGCCATCTTGGATGACATGACCATACAATTTCGACAAATAATGTACCAGAGCGATCGCCTCTTTGATACCTTCGATTTGATATAGACATGACCATATTCGGTGAAGAATATAATTTGACCCCACTGGCCACGCCCATTTTTGACCCCGGGGTCACCATTTTAACAACTTTGAAAGAGCATTGTACATCGATCATTCCTACCAAGTTTCGTTGAAATCCGGCTGGCGGTTCATGAGAAAAATATTTTTTAATAATTTATGTTATTTTTAGACGGCGGCCATCTTGGATTAGCGATGACCTCCATTTTAACAAATCTTAAAAGGCTTCACCCATGGACCATACCTTTTAAGTGTGGCTACCGTGGGCCCAGCGGTTCATGTGAAGAAGAATTTTGAAATCTCTAATAAAAGAACGATCTTTTGACCTTTGGGCGGCCATCTTGGATGACATAACCGTCCGATTTCGACAAAAAAAATGCACCAGAGTGATCGGCTCGTTGATACCTTCGATTTGATATATGACACGACCATATTCGGACAAAAATAAAATTTGACCCCTAGTTGACACCACGGGCCACGCCTATTTTTGAGCCCGGGGTCTCCATTTTACCAACTTTGAAAGAGCATTCTACATCGATCATTCCTACCCAGTTTTGTCGAAGTCTGGATGGCGGTTCTTGAGAAAAAAATTTTTGAAGAATGTGTGCTATTTTTAGACGGCGGCCATCTTGGATTACTTAATGACGTAATTTTAACAATTTTGTAATCCCCCTATGTATCGTTCTAGAGCCACCCCGTGAATTGAAAGTGGAAAACGTGCGGCTAAGTCTACACTGGTTGCAAATGTCTACATTCCACTTCTCACAGCCACATACGTTTCCAATATCATGTCTTACTTCAGTTATATAGCAGTGTACATTCACGTATGTGGCTGTGGCTGCAGAAATGGGGCCTATGTAGTTTGCGACCAGTGAATATCCAGATCAGCCTGTGCATCCGCACAGTCTGATCAGGATCTGCACTGTTCGTCATTCAATCAGTGAAACACCCGTCAAGCAATATATGTCGTTATGAGGCTACAGGAGTGTGCTATTTGAATAGGAGATGCACTGGTCACACACTTCATAGGCCCCACATATCACAACCACATATCACTACCACATATCACAACCACATATCACTACCACATATCACAACCAAAATACACTACCACATATCACAACACAATATCACAACCACATACAACACCATATAACAACCACATCACATATAAAAACACAACCCCTACAATATAACAACCACATATAACAACCACATATAACAACCACATATAACAACCACATATAACAACCACATATCACAACCACATATAAAACCACAAAAAAAAAAAAATATAAACAACCACATATAACAACCACATATAACAACCACATATCACACCACATATAACAACCACATAATCAACCAACCACATATAACAACCATATTAACACCACATATAACAACCACATATCACAACCACATATAACAACCACATATCACAACCACATATCAACAACCACATATAACAACCACATATAACAACCACATATCACAACCACATATCACAACCACATATAACAACCACATATAACAACCACATATCACAACCACATATCACAACCACATATCACAACCACATATCACAACCACATATCACAACCACATATCACAACCACATATCACAACCACATATCACACCACATATCACAACCACATATCACAACCACATATCACAACCACATATCACAACCACATATAGCACAGCCACATATCACAACCACTATCCACACCACTATCACAGCCACATATCACAACCACATATCACAACCACATATCACAACCACATATCACAAGCCACATATCACAACCACATATCACAACCACATATCACAGCCACATATCACAGCCACATATCACAACCACATATCACAACCACATATCACAGCCACATATCACAAACACATAGCACAGCCACATATCACAGCCACATATCACAACCATATCACAGCCACATACACAACCACATATCACAGCCACATATCACAACCACATATCACAACCACATATACAACCACATGTCACAACCACATATCACAACCACATATCGCAGTGGAATTGATATTATCCCGTCAACACAGTGTGTATGTTCCGTGAAACACGGTGCCGTGAAACATTTTGACATCCTGTCAATACGACCTAATCACTGCGTATGAATATGTGCGGTTGTCATACTAGTCGATTCTCCGATTTTGCATTTTAAAGCCATTTGTAGGTGTTGACGGGATAAATAGAATAGTAGGTTAGTGCCGTGAATGGGAAAAAATATCTAGCGCTGCACGGAAACGGCATGGACTCGGCAGAGCCTCGCCCATCCCGTTTCCTACGCCTTGCCAGGTATTTTTCCCATTCACGGCACTAACCTACTATTCTTTATAACACCATACAGATTAGTACACACAGCCCATAAAATGCATTTTGACAGTATAATAACACAGTGTAATAACACAGTGTAATAACACAACACAATATAATAGCACAGTGTAATAACACAACACAGTGTACTAACATCAGAGCTAGTGTTATAGGTAACTATGAAAATGAGATCTCTACGGAACACACTTTACATGCATGTAACAGTACACTTTCAATGCATGATGATGTGCTTATACAATAAATATAATCTAACACGTATGTTGATTTAAAGATTTTAATTCCTATAAAGAACATGTTGTGCCTACTGAGTGGGCATGTACCTTTATTATGATATGTATTAAATCGTAGACTGATTTCATAAGAAATTCGGCTGAGCCTCGTTTCGTTTCAAATAAGCAAAGCTTAACTAGTTGATACATTATTAAATCGTCAGTCATGTAAAATATATACATTATATGTATTATTAAAAAGATAGCGAAAACATGTCCTGAACAATTGCACACACCGATTACGGAGCCTCGCAGGGGACATATATTTTATTTTATTAATTCGTTCCCACGAAATAACAATTTGTTACCTCAATTTAGCAATTTGTTCCCTCGAATTAACAATTCGTTCCCATTATATAACAATTCGTTTCCTCGAATTAACAATATGTTCCCACGAAATGACAATTCGTTCCTCGATTTAACAATTCGTTCCCTGGATTTAACAATTCGTTCCCACGAATTAACAATTCGTTCCCGTGGGAACGAATTGTTATTTCGTGGGAGCGAATTGTTAAATAGAGGGAACGAATTGTTAATTCGTGGGAACGAATTGTTAATTCGTTAAATTAGGGGAACGAATTGTTAATTCGTGGGAAGGAATGAATAAAAAAATAATTCTATGTCACCTGCGGGGCTCCGTAATTTTCAACTTCAGGTTGCCTATCTTGTGTTTGACAAACATACAACATGCTGCATAAGCATAGAACCATTTATTATGTGGCGATAACTGTTTGATGAATAAACATACAATGAAAGTTTACACAATGCAAGATGACATACATCATACACACAAAGAATACAAACTATATTAAATATATAGGGTCCAATATCAAGTTTTTCTCCTTATGTACAGTAAATGACATAACATTATATAAATCAATCGCACACATTTATTTGATCAGATTCCCAAAAACATGCGCTATATTCAAGTACATACTACTAGAAAATGTGATAAGATGGGGAGATAATTTGGCTTAGCGTATTTGGCCTTTTCGCTGTACAAGGAAAAGTTGTGAACATGCTTTATTTTTGGTTGTAAAATGATAATACTGTACCAAATTTAGAAAGTGGTTCCCAATAGTGACGCTAGTGTAATTAATTTAAATAAGTGATTTAGTAACCATCGATTGACAAACATGTTTATAATAATAAAATAATAAGGCATGTATATATATTAGATGCAAGTTTTATCGATCTAAGTATAATAAATTCAATTATGAATGCATGTTCTTGTATAACCCGATACGAAAAACATGGCTTATCTCAGAGTTATGGAAGGTAATATCCGCCATAATTCTATGTGACTTGATGCTTGCGTGCTGATGACATTACAACTTATATTCATGTTATTTCATTCGTCATTTGTATTTATTACACTTGAAATCTGCTTGTTGTATTTGTATTTGTCCTTCTTACATTCCATGTTGCTGATTGCTTTGTTCATTCGTCTTATTTACATTACAATTATTGATACGTCCTTATTCGTATCCCTGTTTTATTGCACTAAGCATTTGCAAAAGAAAGTAAGAACAACGCACTTAGCACTTTGAATAAGGCCGAAAGCAGTAAGGACAAAGCCGCAGGAAGTAAGCATCAAGCCACAGTCCGAAAGCGGAAAGCCGCAAGCAGAAAGCATCAAGTCACAAGCCGAATGACGCAAGCAATATTGGTGATATAGTGCCTCATTATGACGCCAGATGGCACTGCTGTCAATGTTAGGAATCCTCCGACGAATAAATAATAGTACGAGATGTGATTGGCTGTTTGAGGCACACCTCCAATGCCGGTGTTGATGTAAGATTTTACCCACAAATTATCACAGTATAGGTTAGAAGACACCAAATAGTTTTACTATATACTGTAACCGAATCCCATCCAATAAGGCCAGTTACTCCTACTTTCACTATTCGTATGGATTTTGTGGGAACTACTTATACATGACCTGCAGCCGGTCTGTACTGGTTCTGCATTAATTAAACAATAGGTTTACTAACTCCTAAGAAAGAAAAATCCAAGCTCGTCATGTCCCCCAATATTGTTTACTTTTTGTTTTTGCCACGGAAACTCTGTTTACATCACATGACCAACATGTTCCTCAAGTGAACCTGGGTAGTAATGGATCAAGATTTGCAAGCAAACTGTGTAATATGTTACATACACTTTGAGACAAACCAAGGTGTTATAGTTATGATAAGTACGTTATAAAACTTGTAGAAATCGGATACGGGGCGACGATACAGTATAGTATAACATATTAGACATTAAGACCAATTATCTGCAACCACCAACATAATTTGGCCACGCAAAATCTCTGAGTTTTGTTATTTTGTCTGTATTTTATCACCACCATGAGGTATGAACAGAATGATCGTCTTTTCTTTCATCAGACCTGCCTTATCTTGCATCCCATATACAAGGTGTATGATCACGTGGTTACAGCAACAACAACAACAAGTACTGAAACTTCCAGAAGCCCTCCGATTCTAAGTACGTATTCTTTTATTTTCTACAGACACGGAAATCGATTCTTCACAAAAACGATATAAGTATGTGCCAAACATAGTTCATCAAAAGCCGTTGTCTATTAAGGAAACTATCACATAATTCTTACTTTGGAGTAGGTGCGCTTTCAACACTTTCAGCCATTGTTGTTGCTGTTGTGACCACGTGATCATGCACCTTGATATACAATACTATGAGAAGAAAAACATATTTGAGTGTGTATGGATTTGAAAACGTTATGTTGTTGGTATAGTAGTTTCACGTTATGTTGTTGGTATAGTAGTTTCACGTTATGTTGTTGGTATAGTAGTTTCACGTTATGTTGTTGGTATTATAATAATAGTTTCATGTTATATCGACAAGTCGTGATAATTAAGTCGACATGTTGCGATAAATTATGTCGACATCTCGATGGAAAATATATGCCAACATACATAAAGTTATATTTCTGAATTGTAAAAAATAGTACCCCTATTTAACAACTTACCTCATCACCGAGAATCGCGTTATCAATACTGTAAGTGAAGACGCCGTACGTGCCCGCGTCTCCGTCCGAGGCAGTTACCGTGCCAATAGTGGTGGCCGTACTGGTAGAATACTAACGTGTAAGTTGCTGGCATAAATATGGGCTTGTTGTCGTTAATGTTATCTAAAAGAGTAAGTGAACGGGCATTACATCCCAGCAACAGCCAATGACATATATACACTGGTGCAGGCGTAACATGTTTCACGTCGAAATGCACCGGTTTCCTGACGAGATGCCACTCAGCTCTTCTTAGAGCTATCACATAAACGCATTTTTGTCTAGTAACTGGCGCCGACTTATGTCGCCGGTTAGTAGATTAAAATACGTTTTTGCAGACAACTCTGCGTGTAGCTGAATGGGAATTCGTCAGGAATTAGGCGCATATTTCCACTGAAACATTGTATGATACATGTACCATGACACCAGAGACACGGACATTCGTTTTTCTACTATTTGTCTATCTATTGTCACACAACCGCATGCGTTAATATTGTCAAGATAAGATGTCAACGTTTCTGAACATCTATCGGCAATCTCAACTCGCAAACAAGCTGTTTGATAGGCTGAGCCGGAGCTGTAGCACAGCTCATGCTCAACCAATCAAGCTGATTGCTTTCAGACAGAATATTCAAGAATTTTCAAATAAAAATAAATTAAAAAAGCAAGATTAGCGTAGGCGGTGGTTTAATACATGAATATAGTAAGCATATTACCGGGCATACATGTATACACCCTCGCCCTATGACATACTCTTATAAGGGTATATAGTCGGTGTCAAAATGTGAACCTGCTGAAATTGTTGCTATAGTCTTCGGAAATGTGTTTTTATGACAGAGTATGTGACATAGTACAAAAAACAAATTGGTACCATTTAGTTCGGTCACATGTTTGGCGGCCATCTTGGATTTTAAAATGGCCGCCATTCAAGATACATATACTCTGTATATCAAGATAATAAGCCCATTTTAGACCACAAGTTAGACACATTATTTATGGAATATATCTACAACAAGAGTGCCGCAAGTCACAAAATACGCCCGTCGAATATGGGCCAGACAGCGAAGATGCAGATATGTGAAGCTGTCGCCACCAAGGCAAGAAACATTAATTAGAATTTGAAACTCTATAGCATTATTTCTTCATCTCGTTCTGCTAAAAATGTACACTAATTTAGGCTGAGATGTGTAAAGTAGAAATGATATTGAATAGGATACAACAATGTAGAAGAAATGGCTAAGTTAAAAAGGTGATATTTGTGTTAACAAATATTTTTCGGCATAAAAACACCAAGGTGCACATCTTCAATATATGTAGAAGACATGTGTATAGTTTCATAACGATCGCCTGAACTGTTTCGGAGGAGTTGTGTACACAAACACTGTACCCTATATAGAATTATATAGACAAATGTAGAAAAAATGGCTAAGTTAAAAAGGTGATACTTTTGTTAACAAATATTTGTTCGGCATAAAAACACAAAGGTGTACATCTTCAATATGTGTAGAAGATGTGTGCATAGTTTCAGATCGATCGACTCAACGGTTTCGGAGGAGTTTTGTACACAAACTCGGTACCCTATATGGAATTGTATATAACAATTTAGAAACAATGGCTAAGTTAAAAAGGTCATATTTTTGTTAAAACATATTTTTTCGGCATAAAAATTCCAAGGTGCACGTCTTCAATATGTGTAGAAGACGTGTGTACAGTTTCAGAACGATCGACGGAACGGTTTCGGAGGAGTTGTGTACACAAAGTCAGTACCCTATATAGAATTGTATAGAAAAATGTAGAAAATATGGCTAAGTTTAAAACGTGATATTTTTGTTAAACAATATTTTTTCGGCACAAAAACACGAAGGTGCACATCTTCAATATGTGTAGAAAACGTGTGTATAGTTTCAGATCGATCGACTGAACGGTTTCGGAGGAGTTGTGTACACGAACAATGCACTTTTTTCTGTCAGCCGTCCGCCCGCCCGCCCGCCCGCCCGCCCGCCCGCCCCGCGGTAAAACGTAATACGTACCGTTTTTTAAAAACGGTCGTATAAAATTGAAATAGTGATTTAATAACAGATATGTGTGCCATTTTAAAATTCAAAATGGCAGCCATAGATTTACATTTTTGTTATTTTCAATTGAATACAAGCAATTTCGTTGTTAAAATGGATACTTATCAACAGAATCATGTAGTAAATGAAATGTGTAATTTGAACATGTATTAATATGTGACGTAATGAAATTAAAGTGTTGTTTATATAGATTTTTATCTCAAAATGGCCACCGTTATAATCAAACAATTATGTAAATAAGATATTAGCAACGGTTTGGACTAGACAGGTGGCTGGTTATGTACGATATTGATTGAAAACATATATATATTTATATTAGCCACATTTGTATGTAATACTACGTATGCCTGTCATTTTAAAATTCAAAATGGCGCCATATGTAGCATATTTTGACGTGTTCCAATTGGGTATCTGTAACTTACATCAGCAAAGCAAGTATTTATTAAAACATGCAGAAAATGTTACTAGTAGAAAGTTTGTGTATGACTATGCAATATTAACATTGATATCTACTTTGCTGTCGTTTGAACATTTATAGTGTTTGTATTCTGTAAAGCAATGGCGTACGTTGCCCCGCTAACCCATACTTGATGGAATTTAAATTGTATAGGACATGATTTATAAAACAATTTTTCTTGATTCAGATTTATGTTTAGGCTGGTGTACCTTATCATATCAATTCACGTTCATAAATTCAATGAATCATGGATGTCGCATTTTAATTACTTCCTATTATTATAATTGGCCCATGGGTATTTATTTAATGGTATCTAACGGCCTGTCAACATATATGTGTCACTTTAGGCCGGGTTATCTGGGTTGAACTCCTTATGTAATCCTGTGGAATATGTACACAATTGTATAACCGTAGTGAAATGTTACACGGAGCTGTCACAATTTCGGCGAAAGCTCTGTATATGGCATCAACAGATTTGGGCAAACATTGAGATACTGCATTAATATATCTCCTGATATGTTAGTCATTGTTCTTTTTCAAGATTCATCAATATATTCCCCAGATGTATGACTAAGCAGCCTGTGTCACCAACCTACTATGTTATGGAAGAAACTGTAATCTTCTCGGCGAGCACCTTATTTTACAGCGAGTGCTCCTAGTCATGTGACCATGAATACATATTATCTACGTAGAACTTCATCCTGGTGCCGTATGTATATCACACCGATGATCATTTAGCCAAATCCACGTTTTCACACATTTTATGATAGTGACAGTGGCGTATTCATGAGCTAAAAAAAAGTCACACACATTAGTGTATACTGTTATGTAGATTTGCATTTATTTTTGCTACATTTTTGTAACCCATGTGTTTTGTCATCTTTAGAGCACGAAAAATAAAACTGGGGTAGTTTACATTTTCTTTTCGACAATTCCTTTGGCCGCCATCGTGGATTTCAAAATGGCCGCCCTGCAATGCTATATTCATTATATATACACTTCTAATACAGGTAGAATATTTATTCTTCTTTTGATCATACTCATCTTTTGACCACACACAACAAAACCCGTGTTATTTTAATGTTTTAAAGGTCCCATGGCGGCCATCTTAGATTTAAAAATTGCCCCTCTGAAATCGCATACAATGTATTGTAATATGATATCTATATTTATAATGATAATTAATAATTTATAATATTTATTTTTTCGGCTATGCATTCTATACTTCAAATAATAAAACTGGGGTTGGTTCCACTTTTTCTGATAACTGGTATGGCTGACACTTTGTTTTCAAAATGGCCTCTATGTAAATAATATTTATTGTGTCTTCACTACGTACTGTCTTTAGTATTTATTGTATTCATAGTTAGGTTGCGTTGACTGTTTTGCTACGTTCTTGAAACAAAAGTTCTTTGTATCATCAATTCTAATAACTGGTAACTGTTAACAACAACGTTCACACAGCATGATATATAAAATTGCCATTGGACAGTTAAATGGATTTACAGTAAGCATGGTGTACCAAGTACACATGTGTCCGATGCAGTCTGCAATTTGCCTACCAGGTATAACTGATGTTGCAAAAGAATGATATTTCCTTAACACATGCACTATGTAGCCATTGTCCAGTGGGTTAGCTGAGCGAACAGTAATCATTGTGAAACACTGTTTCTTAAAATACCTATATTTGGGTACACTGGAATATCGAAACTCCCATAACCGGCACAGAATGGTTATCTGCACAGTTATTGATGGGACAGCGGCTTCTATCCAGTTTACTGACCACTTGTGGACAGGTATTGCCAATACATGTTTCGATTTGTGACAAAATCAGAGTCAGTCATCAACATAGCAAGAAACGCTATGATAAAAGCATAGTAGCTTTAACATTAAAGAGTTAAACATTGGCGACCAAGTTGGACTCAATAAAGACAGCAAATTGTTGAGACCAGTATGCTTGCACAATGCCAGATCTTACATTGTACAGACTGCAGATGGTGCAACATATCGCCGTAACAGACGCATTCTCATGACAGCTAGCGAAACTGTATCAGTCTGTACCTTTGCAATGCAATATACAACACATTAATATACACCTTATTGGATAAAATGGATGGTTTGCCATATTTTATCTTCTTATTTAACCAAGGTATCATTTGAAACATAACTATAAGTCACAACAATACGTATTACATGTACATACGTAATACAACAATACGTAATACATGTAAATCCTTGAGGTGGCAATGTATGTGGCACGCTTATTTCCAACGGCCATTTTGAAGATAATGGTGTCTTGTACTACAGTACTAGTTAGCAGAAGAAACATACAAAATAACACCACTGCATTAAACATGTATACTAAATATTAGATTGTCAAGTTTAAATGGCGGCCATTTCAAAAATAAAATGGTCGCCATTTCAAAATATACTGAAATAATTATGCCAATATTTCTTATCCATAATTAATAATAAAAAGCACCACATATAATGACGTTGACGTTGACGTTAAATATAAATTATTTTCAATGGTGGCCATTTTGAAATTAAAAATGGCGGCCATGCGGCTTTAAGAAATGGAATGTGTTATATGTTGTATATAGATATGTTTTCAAGTAAGCACATACGTTCCAATCACAATATCATTTGAAAGAACATAACTACAGCCACACACATACTGGAATGTATGACAAATCTTTGAGGTGGCGATGTACATAACACACTTAGTTTCGGCGGCCATTTGAAGATAAATGTTAGCAATAATCTAAGCAGACTATGTTCAAGGAAATAAGAGTATAACCAGAATGAAAATACAAACTGCTACCACGACATTCAAAAATGTACAATAAATACTTGATTTCCAAGTTTGAAATGGCGGCCATTTTGATAACCAAATGGCTGGTTTCTCGAAATGTACTCATTCTGCCAATATTTCTTGTCCATAATAATGTTTTTTTCGCTGCAAAAACACCACCACACATAATGACTTTGACCACGAAATATAAATTTCAATTGCGGCCTTTTTTTATTTCAAAATGGCGGCCATAATTATGGCTTATAGAAAAAAATGAAACCAACCCCAGTTTTGTTCTATGTGGTCTATAGATGAAAAAAAAACCTTGGTTTACACAGTGTAGCAAAAAAAATCACAAGACCTAAAATAACGACATAACAGTATACACTACAAGAACTGTGAATATATCTTGTTTTGACACTTGTTTTTAAAATGTGATAGCTTGTCGGTTCCGTCATGTGATCGTGTCACATGACACCAGTTTGCAACTTATATATCTTTGAACTCATATGGCATTATGTGAGCAACACTTGTATTATTTAATACATTGCTATTGTGTTATCCTTATATTCCACTTCAAACATTTCGGAGGAGGGATCAATGACGGAGCTGTTTCTGTCTGTAGATTAACATGCAATACCATCACCTTGGTTATGATATCCTTTTGGTTGGTATAAATATCTGACACCACATAAGCATGTCAAAAGTAGTTATTTCATTACCCCGTTTCAAGCCAATACATATATATATATATAGATACCCATCTTCTGAATTTTAAAAGGAGCATAATACGTATTTATAGGTCTGGCACTTGTGTTCAACCTGCGACTCACGGTTAAAGTCTAGTCTATACGGAAAACCAATCGACTTATTTAGCTGAAAATCGAATCACTTCTTCCAATTATCATTACTGACCTATGCGCCAAATATCCTGTTGATACATGGCAAAATACGACATGTATGACGCGAACAGATTAACAGACATACGGAAAGGTGGACCGATTTAGCTGAAAATTTACACACTGCTTGCGATTATCATGGCGATACATTGAAAAATACAACCTGTATGCCGCGAACAGATTAACAGACACACACACAGACACACACACATAGACAGACATACAGATAAACACACATATTTGACGATATTCTTTCGCCAAATAACAGACACAGATGACGTGTTTGAGTACAGTTTGGTCAGTGTGGGAGATGCTGCATAGCTTGATAACAACCAGCCAGACTGGCACATTTTTCCCAAAACCGACTGCTAGCATTGTGCAATTCCCACTTTTGAGGTAAACATTGTAGGTAAAAAAAATATATCTTGGTTTCCATGGTAATCAAAAACAAGAGGACCATGATGGCCCTAATTCGCTCAGCTGACTCCATGAACACCGGAGGAGAATGTGACATTGAGTTCATATGTGTTTTAAAACAAATATGCTATTTTTAGATGGCGGTCATCTTGGATTAAGCGATGAGTCTCATTTTACCAATCTGAAAATGCTTCACCCAAGGATCTTAGCTTATTATGAAGTTTGGCCAGCATCGGCCGTGTGGTTCCTGAGAAAAAGACGTTCAAAATCTCGAATAAATGGACCTTTTGAAGGCCATCATGGATGACATACATTCCGACAAATATTGCACCAGAGCAATCGCCTCATCGATACCTTCAATTTGATATATGACATGAGCATATTCGGTCAAAAATAAAATTTGACCCCACGGGCCACGCCCATTTTTGACCCCGGGGTCACCATTTTAACACCTTTGAAAGATCATTCTACGTCGATCATTCCTACCAAGTTTCCTCGAAATCCAGCTGGCGGTTCATGAGAAGATTTCTTTTAAGAATTTGTGCTATTTTTAGACGGCGGCCATCTTGGATTCGCGACGACGTCCGTTTTCACAAATCGAAAAAGGCTTCACCCATGGACCATAACTGTGAAGTTTGGCCACCATGGGCCAAGCGGTTCGTGTGAAGAAGACTTTTGAAATCTCTAATAACAGAACGACCTTTTGACCTTTCGGTGGCCGTCTTGGATGACATGACCATCCAATTTGGACAAAAAATGTACCAGAGCGATCGCCTCTTTGATACCTTCAATTCGATATAGACATGACCATATTCGGTCAAAAATAAAATTTGACCCCAATTTGACCCCACTGGCCACGCCCATTTTTGACCCCGGGATCACCATTTTAACACCTTGGAAAATGCATTGTACATCGATCATTGCTACCATGTTTCGTCGAAATCCGGCAGGCGGTTCATGAGAATATTTTTTTTTAATAATTTGTGCTATGTTTAGACCGCGGCCATCTTGGATTAGTGACGACCTCCCTTTTAACAAATCTGAAAAGACTTCACCCATGGACCATAACTGTGAATTTTGGCCACCATGGGCCAAGCGGTTCGTGTGAAGAATAATTTTGAAATCTCTAATAAAAGAACAACCTTTTGACCTTTCGGCGGCCATCTTGGATGACATGACCATCCAATTTGTACATAAGATGTACCAGAGCGATCGCCTCTTTGATACCTTCGATTTGATATAGACATGACCATATTCGGTCAAAAATAAAATTTGACCCCAATTTGACCCCACGGGCCACGCTCATTTTTGACCCCGGGATAACCATTTCAACACCTTGGAAAGAGCATTGTACATCGATCATTGCTACCATGTTTCGTCGAAATCCGACAGGCGGTTCATGAGAAGAAGATTTTTTAAGAATGTGTGCTATGTTTAGACCGCGGATATCTTAGATTAGTGACGATCTCCCTTTTAACAAATCTGAAAAGACTACACCCATGGACCATAACTGTGAAATTTGGCCACCATGGGCCAAGCGGTTCGTGTGAATAAGAATTTTGAAATCTCTAATAAAAGAACAACCTTTTGACCTTTCGGCTGCCATCTTCGATCACATGACCATACAATTTCGACAAATAATGCACCAGAGCGATCGCCTCTTTGATACCCTCGATTTGATATAGACATGACCATATTCGGTCAAAAATAAAATTTGACCCCACGAGCCAGGCCCATTTTTCACCCCGGGGTCACCATTTTAACAACATTGAAAGAGCATTGTTCATCGATCATTTCTACCAAGTTTCGTTGAAATGCGGCGGGCGGTTCATGAGAAGAAGATTTTTTAAGAATTTGTGCTATTTTTAGACGGCGGCCATCTTGGATTAACGATGACCTCTATTTTAACAAATCTGAAAAGGCTTCACCCATGGACCATAACTTTTAAGTTTGGCTACCATGGGCCAAGCGATTCATGTGAAAAAGAATTTTTAAATCTCTAATAAAAGAACGACCTTTTGACCTTTCGGCGGCCATCTTGGATGACATAACCATCCGATTTCGGCAAAAATGCACCAGAGTGATCGCCTCGTTGATATCTTCGATTTGATATATGACACGACTATATACGGTCAAAAATAAAAGTTGACCCCAATTTGACCCCACTGGCCACGCCCATTTTTGACCCCGGGGTCACCATTTTAATACCGTTGAAAGAGCAATGTACATCGATCATTCCTACCAAGTGTTGTCGAAATCCGGATGGTGGTTCTTGAGAAGAAGACTTTTGAAGAATTTGTGCTATTTTTAGACGGCGGCCATCCTGGATTACGTAATGACGTAATTTTAACAATTGTGTAATCCCCCTACTTAAGGACCATGACCACAAAGTTTGGTGACTATATGCCAATTGGTTACCGAGGAGAAGCCGTTTGAAAATGTTCACGGACGGACGACGGACGGACACATTGCGGTAACAATATCTGTTAAGGTGAGCTAAAAACATTTTTCCCCTTAGCTCTGCATGCCAACTAGTAGATCATCAATTTCCACTGTTGAGGTAAATATTTTCGGTAGCAAAAACAGACCGGTTGTTATTCTATTTATTACACACTATTTCTGTGCTTAAAACTGGTTGCCATGGTAACCAAACGTGTACATGTACTTTTTTCACTTTTGATTTTAATTTATGTTTTGACAAATTTCCTATCATTTTGAAAAAATATTTCTTTTATGACTATCCATGAATTACCGTGTTTTACCCGTGAAATCTAAGTCCATGTTACACCCGTGAAATACCAGATGCGCCCGTGAAATATCTAAATATCCCTTGCACACCTGCGATTAGCTCCCTTGCTGGATGCGCGCACCTGGCACGCGAGCAACATTTGTTATCTGCTACCGAAGGAGGAAGGAGGAATTCGCGGAACTGGACAATTTGCATTTCGCAAATAGATACGAATCAAACATGAGGACCCTCAAATAACACCATTGCCCTACATTTAGCATGTTTAGTAAAACAAACAGTAATGGTAATCAATATAACAAATAAAACATGATGAATATCTTAAAATATCCAGCAATCTTCATTCTTGATCTTGAAATTCTCTGAGATGAATCAGGTGCTTGTATCTATGTTTGTAACACAACTGTTCTACTTTATATTCAAAAGAACAGTCGCCCCAAGAACAGACATTTGCAACTTTTATTACATTTTCTGTGTAATCCATGGAATTCAATTAGAATTGTCAATCTTCATTCTTGATCTTGAAATTCTCCGTGATGAATCAGGTGCTTGTATCTATTCTTGCAACACAACACTATATCGTGAACTTTCATTATTTTCAGAGAGCGATTAGCAAATAAACATCATTTTGACTAGTTGCGAACCTTAACTTGCAATCTACTCCCGTACCGTCCGTAGCCACAGTTATGATTCCACTCATATGACTTCTCTGCAAAATAGCGAATCAGGTCTGATTCGCACTTTAGCAGTTAATTGTGAAATATGTTCTATAGTTTTGAACTGAAATGAGTGTTAATATTATGAAAATAACATATTCAAGTACATATGACATAAATTTACATATGTAGTTGACCTGATAAAGTAAATTTAAGCTACAAGTGATCCAGTCAGCGGCAGCCCAATTCTAACATGTAAAAGTTAAGATGGGCTCCATTTTTTGTAAAGGCAAAAATTATTTCCTAAACCTTCTACAATAGTAAAATTTGTTTCAGAAGTATTAGTATGTATTTCTTTTATAATATTAATATTTTTTTCAGATGGAAATTCCGAAAATATCCAATATGTCACAATTAACTGCTAAAGTGCGAATCAGATCCGATTCGCTATTCTGCAGAGAAGGCATATGAGTGGAATCGTAACTTAGCCTACGGATGGTACAGGAGTAGAATGCAAGTTACCGTTCGAAACTACATTTTGACAGGCTGTCTCAAAAAGAAAGATAAAACACCGAGAGTTGTCCACATACCAGTAATTTGCAATTACACAAAGAGCACAATTAATTTTATTATTGTTCCTTTCAGTGCTAGAAAAAAACTGATCCAAAAGTCGACCGATGATGGCGTGCCACAAAATCAAATAATACAAATATCAAGCCACAAAAGAAATGCTAACAGTCTATTTAAACAACTACAGCCATCTGAACACTTGTGCAAACAAGAAACATCTCCGACATACTTTGTAACCAACACAAAACAGAATCTAAATAACAACAACTGAGAAAACATACCCCACCCACCTGCTTTACACATGTCGCACGAATGAATATTATTATTAATCAAGGCGCCAACCAGTCTCTCATCTCTCCAGGATTTTGTGTTCATCCAACATTCAACGGAAAAGGTAGCTTCACATTTTCGAACAAGATAAAACACCGAGAGTTGTCCACATACCAGTAAATTCAGTTTGACAAATCGAAACAGAGTGCTACACAAAGAGTAAAAATAATGAAAAGCAACTTGAGAATTAACAATTAATTAATTTTATTATTGTTCCTTTCAGTGCCAGAAAAAATTTATCCAAAAGTCGACCGATGATGGCGTGCTACAAAATCAAATAATACAAATATGAAACTTTGTACTTTGTAACCAACAAAAAACAGAATCTAAAATACAACATCTGAGAAAACATACCCCACCACCTACTTTACATATGTCGCAAGAATGAATATTAAATTAATCGAGGCGCCAACCAGTCTCTCATCTCTCCAGGATGTTTTGTTCATCCAACATTCAACGGAAAAGTTAGCTTCACGGTTTCGAACCAGTCGCTATCCAAACAAAATACCACGAATCCCGACCCCGTACGGCCCGTTATTTCTAAAAATGATGGCGACATCAGTTTCCGAAACACGATATGATTATCCACCTCATTCCTCGCCTGTGATCCTTGTCAAAGACTAATGCACTACAGCGACAGTGAATATGGAATGTGTGCAGGCATCAGATATTGTTCAAAACACTGTTAAACAACTTTTTGTGACACTATTCTCGTTAGTTGGATAAACATAAAATAAAAGATGGCGGCAAATTCTCGAAGTCAGACATAGACCATATGTGTATTGGTATTGAAGAGCTCGCTCATGCGTAGGGGGGAAATACGACTTTTCATTAATTAATTTAACTATTTTCTGGCGTTATTAACAACTAAATTCCGGCAGTTAGATCAAGTTTAAGTTCATATTCATGAAATTCGTTTATTTATTGAAAACATTCTCTTCAGTTCATTTGTCGCTGGACTAATTATAACGGTAATATTTATGATGACGAAAATGATGATTTATAGAGCGGGATTAGGGAATTTTCACCTAAACAAATATGGCCGACTTGGTAACGTGATGTTAGTGTGACGTCACGCCGACTTCCAGAATGTGTGGCTGTTCCTTTTATCGACCCGACATGGCTGTTCCATTGGAAATCGGGCCAAAACACGATTTTCTAACATGTTTCCACTTAGCTGTGAATGTCAACAGGTAGATCACCAAATTGTGGCCTTCGGGTGGAAATTTCATGAAAAGTTATGTGTTGAGTTTCCGTAATAGAATGTTCCCAAAAGCCCCGCTACTCAATGCGTTTTTCCGGCCGTTCTTCAGCGACAAAAACTGTCACTAGGCCTAGCGTCCAGTATCCAGTAATTTCTCGCTTTCGTTAACACTGCTATATGCACAAAATGTGCCATGAGACTATATGTACAACACTAATTGTAGTGTTGCTGGGATTTAAATAACACACCTCAAGTCCATTTAAAATTATGTTCACAAGATTGTTAAGCTATCTAAAGTTTCTAAATAAAGTTAACATTTACTGTGATTCACTACTTCGCGTTGTGCCCGGCTGTCCCAATGAACCAGCTATATATACCCTTGGTCAAGCTCCTCCTACTGATGATCAGCGCCAACTGAATATGTCATCAGCAACCAATAGTAGTTAAGGAACTAGGGAGTATCAATAATAACATCCAATGGGATTGAATAAGAATTGTTCAATCCTTGACATTTCGTAGTGTCACCAATTTGGGAAAGTGCCAGGGTCTAATGCGTCAGAAGATAAACAGGTGGACCAATTGATTCTCATTGACCGTTCTTAATATGGCTTACTTTATAGAGACACACTATCGTCACCTCCTGTCATCAAACTGTCAATCATTCAGGTGCATTGTTAGTACAACTACCATATATTTAAATGCCATTCACATTAAACACTGGGCAGTCGAAACACACGTGTTGTCAAAAAACGCCCACGTGAGAATAGTATACATACCAAAGTTAACAAATGTACTTGATGGAGGCTACAATGTTACATAATTGCAATACATTGGGTAATTGGTCGAATATAGGAAATAGCTAATGTAAACTATTTTCATTATATGATTTCATGGTAAGTTTGAATGATCTTCTAAGGGCGGTAGGTTGGAAGCATGTAAATGATAGTTTAACGGGTTATATCCCGACGCACAATATCACTGGTTTCAGTGGAACGCATGTACGTTGTTAACTTCCTTGTTACTTGAGAGTTGAATTCCATTATACATGTAGTAGGATTAGTACTAATTATATTACTATGATGGGTTTGGGGCTAAGTGACTGATATGATGAGGACAAGGCACTAGATCAGAGTAATCTAATTTCAGAGCTTAATATATATTTCCTGTAACTATTCAGTACTGATTCCGGACCCCCATCCATTTGTATAGGTGAAATATGGGATTCGACCCGCTAACCCAGCCTAAACTGACCTTAGTTGTTGACAGGCCGTAAACACCATTAAATATATGAATATGCTGCTAATATACCTAATGTTTAATAACAATGAAGAGCTTGTTATGTAACAAGCACGGTAGTTGTGAAATCATTGAGTATTATTTACAATAGACGGCCATACTATGTACATTATGTATGTTTTATTTCTTTCATTTGTATTATATGAGACTGTGGCTGCAATAAATAACGCGAGGAAATTATAAAATTGCGACATTTTGCCGGCCATAAGACATCTTGAGCGACCCCTAAATTTGATTTTTGCAAACACTTCAATTGCATTCGTGGAAAATCATAAACATCTTGGTCTAACACTGAGCAACAATGGGAAATGGCATACACATATAAATAACATTATTAAGTCGACATCGAGAGTACTAGGCATTATGCGCAATCTAAAATTTAAAATAAGTAGGAAAGCACTTAACCAAATATATGTTTCTTACATGCGACCTATTCTAGAGTATGCTTCATCAGTTTGGGATGGTTGTGAAGAATATGAAAAGGATTCATTGGAAAAAATTCAAAACGAAGCAGCTAGAATAGTAACTGGCTTAACACGATCTGTATCGCTAGAAAACCTAAAACAAGAAGTAGGCTGGCAATTATTATCAGTTCGACGAAGTGCACACAAATTGTCAATTATGTACAAAGCCAACAACAATCAATTACCTAGTTATGTTTCGAATCTTATACCTCCTCCCGTTAATAACATAACTAGTTATAATCTTAGAAACCAAAATGATATTAATATTCCCAACACACGACTAGAGGTATACAAACGTTCTTTCATACCATCTTCTGTACGCCTTTGGAATGATACTGATCCTATGCTGAGAAATGCTGACAGCCTTAGACAATTCAAAACAGTATGCACTGAATATTTATATACACAGTACGATGTTCCTCCCTGTTATTTGGAAGGAAATCGATTTTTATCAGTAATGCATGCGAGAATTCGTAATAAATGTAGTAGTCTAAATGATGATCTTTGTAATAACCATATTAAAGACACTCCCTATTGCGATTGTAGTGAAGTAGTAGAAGATGCAGAACACTATTTCTTTCAGTGTCCAAAATACTGTGCACAGCGTATAGTTTTGCGCCAATCATTGCTGCAGCTTTATCCTTTAAATACGGTCATGCTATTAAAAGGTACACCTGATGGAAATCAAGAAATTAATACGGTTATTTTTAAATCAGTACATGAGTACATTAAAACTACGAAACGATTTGATTAACGATTAACGGTTGACTGATGCACTCGACGCAAGCTTTGTCGGTACATTGGGGATACATTCTTATTAGATTAGGCTCAACTGCTCATTGGCCATGACTACTCTAGATTACTCTCACCTGCTCGTAAGCTATATATGTATGTCTACGCTGCTGTATATTATAACACTTGTGACTTCTCTCTCTTCTCATCTCACTCTCTCTCTCTTCTTCTCTCTCTCTCTCTCTCTCTCTCTTCCACTCTCACTCTCTCTCTCTCTCTCTCTCGACCATATATATGTGTATATATATATGTTTGCATGTGTATGTGTGTGTATGTGTATGTGTGTATATATATATATATGTGTATATATGTGTGTGCGTGTGTGTGTGTGTGTGTGTGTACCAAATGCTGATTTGTATGTAAATGCATTGAAATGTATCGCCATTGTTGTTTATATAACTTGTTATGCTGATTAGGGTAAGGGCCGTAACCAATGTTGGTAGAACTTGTGGCCCAAGCCCATTGTAATTATTTGGCAATAAACTATGTTTAAACTAAACAGGATGCACAGCCTGACCTGGAACTACACTGATCACAAAACCCATAAGCCCCATTTCTACAATTGCATTTCATCTGCATGGTATGGATTTTTATTTAACCGTTATAATGGTGGAAACGGAAATGGTTGTCTGCTGTTGTTTTTGAAATGTTGTCTTCTTTCTGAATAAAAACATGTTTTGACAACCCATTTGAAATGAATCTGAAGTGCTCTGAAGTGCTCTCAGCGCATATCAATAAGAAATATATAGTGTATGATGTTTTATTCCGTCAACACAGTGCGTATGTGTCGTGAAACACGGTGCCGTGAAACATTTTTATTATCTTGTCAATACGACCTAATCACTGCGTATGTGCGGTGGCTGGGGTTATTTGTATTGTAATTTACTGCTATTTGTAGGTGTTGACGTGATAAATAGAATAGTATGTTAGTGCCGTGAATGGGAAAACATATCTGGCGCGGCACGGAAACGTGATGTGCTCTCGCCCATCCAGTTTCCTAAGCCTTGCCAGATATTATTTTCCATTCACGGCACTAACCTACTATTCTCTATATGTAGTCTTGCATTTATTTTTGCTACATTATCATCTTTAGTCCATGTAGAACTAACAAATGGTGCTGGTTCCATTTTTAGACGATTGCAATGGCCACCATCTTGGATTTCAAAATGGCCACCCTGCAATGCTATATTCATTCTACATGTATATACACTTCTAATACAGTTACAATGATGATTTTTGTGTGTGTATGTGACTTGATTAATTTTAGAATATACACAACACAACCGGTGTCATTTCAATGTTTAACAACCTCCTTGGCTCAGAAATCGTATTCATTACATTGTATTAACCATATTCACTATAAATGGTACTGTATATGAAAGTGAATTGATAAGAGTATGTCAATTTCAAAGCACTGTTTTATATCCAACATGTTGGATTTCAAAATGGTCACTGTGTGTATGTCGTAAATAGAGAATATTAGGTTAGTGCCGTGAATGGGAAAACATATCTGGCAAGGCTTAGGAAACGGGATGGGCGAGGCTCTGCCGAGCACATCCCGTTTCCGTGCCGCGCCAGATAGTTTTCCCATTCACGGCACTAACCTACTATTGTATTTATCCCGTCAACATTACAAATAGCTTTAAAATGCAAAAAATAACCCCAGCCGCATCTCCAAATCGTATTGACAGGATATCAAAACTGTTTCACGGCACCGTGTTTCACGACACATACGCAATGTGTTGACGGGACAATTACGGATACTGAATTCACAGCGCTTTCAATCAGTTTAATATCTGCATTGGATACCTGTTTTCATCTAGTTGGTATTGAAAGGTAGTTATGGCACAATCACAAAGCTGTCAAAGGAGTTACTTGCACTCACTATATACATTATACATACGTACATGCACTTGTAGAACAATGGATAAGTTGTGAAAATACGGTAGTTTGTGGTATTTTTGTTGAAAAATGTTTTCTTTATTAAAACGCCAGGTGAACAGGTTCCATACCGTTGTATGTGTAGAAGACGTGTGTAAACCTTCCGATTGGTTGAGAAAAAGATGTTAGAGAAGTTGAATACACACATTATGTATCTTATAAATACAGAATTGTATGCAGGAAAGTGTTGAAAATGTTGAAAAGGTATATTTTTGAAAATTATTTTTCGTCAGAAAATAAACACAAATTGCATATGTTCAATATATGTAGAAGATGTGTGTAAAGTGTTTTGATTGATAGAAAGCTACCAGAGAAGTTGCTTACACAGGCTATATAGCATTTACATTAATTATTGTATGCAAACATCTAGAAACATGTCTACATGGGAGTTGAAAAGGCAATTTCGCTGTGAAAACATCACGTTCAATTCCCATAAGTATACGTTTATTATTGTTATTTACCGTATAGTCTTAAGAGGTCACACGACACTTTCCAACATAGAATTTATCAGAGCCTTGAAGGTCCAAAATGGCATTGTCTCAACTGTTGACGATATTATTGTTAACAGGAAACCACGCAAGGAACATGACCGACATATACATGTCGCATATCCGATAGAAACATCAAACATAATGAAGACGAGTTAGATGTCGGTGTAACTGAATTTGCATGTTATGGACATATCTTGACTGAACAAGGTCTTAGACCTGCCTAAACATTACTGTCTGTTTCACGAAACTTGTCCAAATTTTACGGATATATCCGCAATGTAAAAACAATATTGTTTTGGATAATATTAAATTTGAACAACATTTAAGAATGAGCCTTCTATTTATTTTGTAAAATTTTGTCAATTATTGATTTTTTTAATAAAAAAGTATCTGTCTATGATAATTTAACATGCTGGAAAAGAAGGTGGAGGAGCTGGGGGAAGAGTCAAAAGACGACAAAAACTGAAACCTGACTAGATAGCTTGGAACTGATCTAACTAAGAAAAAAAAAGTTAAATTCTGAAAATTTCTGTAATTAGAACAAATTTCCCATGTTAAATCCCCATAAACACATTCACTCTCTGTGAAGATGTCTTTGGGGCTTAACATGGGGGAAACTGTTTTTTCGTCATAAAATCAATATTGGACCAAATTTCACAAAAAAAGAAGGTTCATTTATAAATTTCACTAAAATTTAATATTGTCGAAAAAAATATTGTTTTTGCATTGTTTATAAATCCATGAAATGTGGACAGGTTTCATGAAACCGACAGTAGTCTACTATCGAAGGCCTGGACGGGCTGAATAATCGTGCGGAATTTAAAACAACCCTGGGCATGGTGAATGATTTGTCCACTTTGCCCCACTATCACTGTACAAGCCCATTGTGCAGATTACACGCCAATAACGTTGTGTTTTTTATGGGACAAACCACATGCGATGACGCTACCCGAAATGTCAAAGATCTTATAACACATACTCCAGTCTTGTCATGTTATTACTTGACAAAGCCAGTGACATTTTAGACCGACGCATATACAGTCAGGGGTGTATCTGATTTCAATTATGTTCGGGATAACTTGATAGAGATATGTTTGCAGGTCATGCATAATTATCTTCCTTTGCGAATAACCTGTGTCAGTTATGTTGGCTGAACGGAATTTTACGCTGAAAACGGGGTTTCAAGTTAGATTCTACTCATCATTCGGATTGGTTCGTGTTTTAGATCAGTGTGTATCCATTAGTAAGTAATGCAACTATGTATTGACATTAACTGGCACGAGTGGCACGGAAATTGCACGAGTGATTGTATAGTTTTCCAGTATGTATCAACACCTTACAAACACGTTTAAACATGTTTCTTCGTTTCGCATCGTAGATTAGCCTTGCGCAAAGCCTTCAAAGTGTATAGGTAATTCCCTGGATAACGTGCTTCAGTTATTATTTTTGGCGCTTTTATCGACGCTTGCTGCAAGATACCTCTGTAGGTCTTGTCCCGATAAAACAGTTAGTCATTGCTTGCTGCTGCTTTGATAGTGGGTTATGACTATTGTGAGTCTAAAGATAATTATGGTCGGATGGTGATCAGATATGTCCCGTGGTTTTGCCACCAGTCTGCATGGTCTACACTGTAATGATAATGTAGATATAAATATAAGTATGTGTAGCGTTGTCTGTTGGCGGTATACAGTGAGGCCGGTGTAAGCAGCATTAGACAATCATGACGATGCTATACGTGGTAGGTTCTGGTCAGACTGCGCATATAATGTGTATGGTCGCAAGGGCAGCGTTCAAACCAGTTTCCGCGCAGGCTGATCAGGATCTACACTGCCGTCTAATGTATCTAACACGCAAGCGAATCAAGATCTGCAAACTGTTCCAACTGTAGCATAGTCCATTTTCTTATCCGGATAATCCCGTAGGTGATACACGATCTGATATCCGGGCTGGCTGATCGAATTGCGGACAGTGAAGCCGGTGAAGTGTATAGACTGGTCCGACTGACCTGTGACACTGGCTGGTCTCGGTCTACACATGTATAACCATTTTGTCGGGATCGTACATGTATTGTGGTAGAAACCATGCTATGACCAAGGTGATAAAGTTAATTTGACATCTTAATCGTCCCGCAGGGATACGAGGCTGGAGGCAGGATAGGACGACTCTCGTATTTCACAGACTCTCTACGTCAGTATAGTCTCGCTTTCCATGTTCAATAGTGATACATATATAAGTTAAAGTTGTAGTAATAGTATCTTAAGAAGCTTTACAGGCAAAAGGGATCTAACAATAAATATATATTTTCAATAAGTAAGTCGTGTAGATCATGTGCATTCTACATGTTTCTACGCTAGATCACTGGTCAATAACATGCATTATGTTCCACCTCGTTATCATTGTTTATCATGTCTATCAAATACATCGTGCACATGTTGCAGTAACATCAATCGGGCGATTTTCGCTTAATACTGGATCATTGGTTGATAGTGTGTTTTATAATCGATAGTATCTGTATACATGCGTGTCTGTTCATAACACGAGCTTGTCGGGAACGTGGTGTCTCACGTGTTATATACATGGAAAGCGAAAGTAAGAAGCACATTATACTATATATGAAAGTGTAACGGTCGTGTATTTCGTTTCACATACTAGTAAGGGCTTTTCCAGAATTAATGGTATGGGGGGGGGGGGGGGTTGGACGGATTTTTGTTTTACCTTTTCATACTCCACCACCAATGCTTATAAATTATCAATTAGCCCCACCCCCCCCCCCCACCACACACACAATTTACTTATTTTCTATTGCCCCAACCCCCATAATTATTAATTTTCCCATGCCAAACAACCCACATAATTTATTAATTATTGTATCACCCATCCACCCAGGCAATTGATTTATTTCATGTTGTTTATGTGTTGTTCATCATGTTTTGTCGAAATGCTTTTGTTTATATTTTATTTTTCTAATAAACATATTACTGCAGTACATCATAATCGGTGGCCATGTTACAATCTCGCTTTTTCGCGATCTCGACCTATGCGCGAAAACGCGAGGCGAGATTGTGGCTTCTATGTAGACGTATGATGAGGTTGTATATTATATTGTATATTATTGGTGTGTTAATGGTAATCCTCTACCAGCAGAATAATTTACTATCCCTTTACCGAATTGTGTACACTTATTTACACCTCCTTCACATTTCAGTCAGGTTTTGTCGCACCCACTTGCAGACAGCGCGATATAGTCGGCACACGTCGTACGTCCACGGTTAAAGTATTTCGGTAAACTATAAAAACCTCGGCGGGCGCGACATGCCGGCCGCGGCCATCTAGTCTGTGTAAGCAGTCAATTAATTGATAATTCCCTACTCCATTGTTCCAGCTGAGCGACTTGTTTTAATTTAGATTTACTAAAAATGTTATGTCAGAATGTTTACTACAGTCCACTATCAATTGGGTAAATAATGCATGATTTTCAATCATAATATTAGGTATTTGGAGTTTTGGTATTTCTGAGTATAGTTGTGCAATGTATCGGTTTCTATACATGCTATAGGGGTCTAAGTTTACACAGTCTGCTATACAATGATGTCTCGTCTCTGGTACTCTTTCCAATTTGACAGTTGGTTTTCAAGGCACATTGGTTGAAAGCTGCCCGTTGTGTCTGTAAGGTGTGCGTTCCTGTTAAGAGTTTGACTTTGACTTCGTCGCTGTGTGTATCGTAGCTATTATTTCTCACAGTAGAGTATATGTGATGCGCTTGTCCAACAGTCAGTTAATCAGCTGCGTAATATATCATCGCGACCTCGAGATTGCGAGATTGAATATCACTGTTTGGTTATGCCTCCCGATTTCACAGTATCGCGATTTGGCCTCATGCTTTGGCGATCTCATGAATAGGTCGAGATCGCGTAAATGCGGGATTGTAACATGGCCCTAACAGGACATCGTACAATTCTCATGTTTTCTGAGGCGATTTTTTTTGTAAAAAATAATAATTCTAAAAACATGGTTTGGCAGTATAGTCGAGTAGGCACTCCTATGTGTTCCATAGTGGACCTAGACATTCTGTTTCCTATAAACTTTTATTGTTTTTTCATCTTTATATGGTTCCCTAGAACAAATTTAGCTTTGTTGCCCAAATGGCAACTTTTGGCAACTCTTGCAATTTGCATAAATCCAAGATGGCCGCCAGTCGCCATTTTGAAAATGTTAATACAAAACTAATTGCCATATAATGATGTATAATACCATTTGTTATTTGTTTTGGGGAGTCTAGAATCGTTTTACGATGTTATATTTAGTAGTAAGGCTAATGGAATGTTTGTTCTCACTTTTTTACATCCAAGATGGCGCCCAAAATCCTATTTTTGTCGCTATTTTGACAACAAAACTGAATTAAATACTAGAAATAAGCGAGAATTCATAGTCACACAACATTGTGGACACTTGAGATATGATTTAAGAATAATTCTTCTAAATTCACGACACTGCTGTTCTGACGCTCATAATAGGGGTACATGTAATGAAAGTATGCATGTCAGTTGCTGAAATTTAGGTACCATGCCTGGCTACGAACGGTATAAAAATGCAACCAAGTTACATTTGCTATTTGTGAGTTGTTGTACATCGTCAATGTAATTTACTTAACAAATAACACAATCAAGAGATCCATGATAATCGATAAACACAATTACCAAACAAGTGCGGTTTCAATGAACCTGTATATTGGTTTCAACGACTGCGCCAGTACTTTCTCAGTCCACGATACAACCGAATTCCAGAGACATCCAGCAGGCATCATTGATGCTGGCAGCAGTCAGTCCTGTATCGGTAGTGTTATGATCCCTCGTCTTATATCCAAGCAGACTAAACCTGCGAGAAATACTCTATTAATTCCTCTTTTACACTATATTGGTCCTAAAAAGAGCATCCACTGCTGTGGCCACTATCAAAGCTAGTGGGAATTGCTACACTGAGGTAGCTGTCCGCCATGCCAGTCTAACAGCTGTCACCGAAAATTATGTCACGTGGCTTTGCTGTCTCAGTCTGGGTCCAGACTAACAAACTAGCCAGAGGTAGCGGTGTACTCAAAGGTGCGAGTTCCTACATGTTTGAGCCTGTGCTTGATGCCCACCCTCTCACCCAGATACTATTCTCATAACACCTGCTTACATGCAACAGTCACTGGTGGATATGGGGATGAAACGCATTCATCTGAGCATGGACATGCAGCCATTTTCTGCGACCAAGCAAATATGCTGGTATCAGCCAATGCAGTTCCAGAATGTAGTCCTTCATTCCGGAGGAATGCATATTATACAGTCATTCAACAGCTGTATTGAAAAATTAATAAAGGGCTCAGCTATTGAAACGTACATTGCTGCCGCATACCGTGGTCTGACAGGTATATATAACGGTAAGTCCTGGGTGAAACGCATGAGGGCATTCCGGAACCCAACACCGCTCTTTTGAGGCGGTTTCTATATACAGGCCCAAAGTCATTGGATCAGATAGATCAGTATCTGGAAACTGCTCGCCTCCACCTAACTGGTCCTCACTGGGTAGATAGCTTCATTCTCCCGAGACTCATTGTCCATCAATTTGAGTGTACAGTGAGAGAAGCAGATATATATATTTCATGGAACGCATGCTGACAGACATTTTACTCGCTGGACAAGGACAATATGCACGATATCTTACCCAATACCTTCTGGAGATGCGTTCACTTGATACTGAAACGGATTCTCAGCTGACCAATTTGGAGAACAGACCGCTATCAAGATAGAAAAATGGTCTCTCAAGGGCATGCCTTTATCTCCTGAACTTGTTAGTGAGTGGATCGACGACTTCCCCATTACCCTACATGTGTCTGACAATGTTGACTGTATACAGTATGCTAACTCGTGAGATCAGTCCACACAGACACTGTACAAGGAGGAGATGAAGCATCGCCGTATATTGGATGCAGATGACGGGGCTTTTGTTGAAGCAGAGGTGGAGAAATATCCTCATCCACTGAAAGTTCACCGTCCTATTTTGTACAATGCTGAAGTGAATGTGGCTGATTCTGTCGATATTGGATCAGCATTGGACAGAAAATACATCAGCAGTCTCCCATACGGATTCTATGACCCTATTAGACACCTACCCTATTAGACAAGAGCAAACAAATAGTGCCAGTCATCGACATTGAAACCATTTTTCTACGTCTTCTGTTGATTGTTCAACGGAGGAGGCAGCTGGAAATTGGGCCACTGGTCCACTATGAACTTTGTGCTGTACTACTATTGCTTATCGACGAGCAGGGTTGCTTCCACAAAGGCAATAAATTGGCGCTAACAAAGCGTCTCGGTTTTTTTGAGATCTCACCATCTCACTCCATCATACCCATATGACAAAGGCAAGGCTAAAGCACTGAATACGTTGCTTAGTGCAGACTTATTAGACTTGGTTGATGTGTTAGGCGATCGAAGTTGGTGCCACCACTGACGAACTGATGGAGACGGCAACGGTTTTCCTCATAGCTTTGTTTGTTTTACCACCGCGAAATTCAATAGAAGCTGTCTGCACCAAACTTTTTGCCAGAAAGGAAGAAAAGTTATAAAATGAAGGGGCTGCCTCCAAACATCCGAAAATCTGCTTATGCACATGCGACGTGCCCATCTTCAGGTAATGTCGTGGAAAGCGGCAAACCAACAAGACCCATCAAACGAGTCGAATGACATCACCCACTTGGGAGATGCGTGGCGGGGTTCCAGTTCATGTCACTCATCAAGGTGAACACACTCCATCACAGTTGAATCATGTACTTAATTGTCAGTGCATGGAAAGATGTGCATGACTTCTGTGTCTTATAAAAAATATATTTCATGCACATCATACTGCAACTGTTCTGGCGAGGATGGTTGCTGCAATCCGCATACTAAGAGGGAAGCTGAAATTGGAGGCAGGTTATACGACAGGGGATGGTGAGGGAGTTGTTGAGGCAGATGATGTTGAAGATGATTTTGAGGACTGTATTCAGGAGAATGGTGACATTTGTAATGGCGCGCTCTTTGATGTATTTGACATTGAGTATCTGATTGATGAATGGGAGTAAATAAAAAAGGTTTCAAAGAATATGTGTATGTATGTATATGCATGTACTTGCATTAAGAGTAATGGCATACATTGATATGTATTATGCATATTAATGTATACCATTGCGCTGACGTTTTCTTTATCTTATCTGATTAATATTGCAAATATAATCTAAGTATTATCATATGAGTAAGGATGTGTTTATAGGTTGGAACCGTTGACAAAAAATCATATCATTCCAGTGCCATATATTCTGAACCGGTTCATGTTCATGTATCACTCTGCATTAGTATTTACATAATTACTTCATAGAGTAATTTTATTTGCAAATAAATATGATTTTCATGGTTCATAACAATGTTTTCAATAAGCAGTTCTCATTGAAATTACTTTTTTTACTAGAAATTCTCATCATTTTGCATAAAAATGTAAAATTTGACCCTACAATTACCTCTAGACCCTTATGATGACATCCAATTAACCTTATTATTGCAGAAAACGGCTCTATTTACACGAAAACCTATATAAAGACATATTATACATCATTGTATGACAAGTAGGTAAAAAGTTAGATTTTCAAAATGGCGACTGGCGGCCATCTTCGATTTATGCAAATTACGAGATTTGCCCAAGGTTGCCGCTTGGGCAACAAAGATAAATTTGCTGCATATATCTGTCGGAGTATGAATCAAGAAAAAAAGTTTATAGGAAACACAATGTCTAGGTTCACAAAATGACTACTCGACTTAGTATATGAGAATCGCCCCTAAAACGATTTTTACGTGAGAATCGCCCCATACGACGATTTGTACGTGTCCTGTTAGGGACATGTTACAACCTCGCGTTTTCATGTATTGGTCTTCGCTAGTGGCATATGCAATAAGCCCGGTTTTGTCCGATCACGTCGTACACCAAATGCACGTGGGGTTACAGACTGTGACGTGTGACGGTGTCGGAGAGTGAGACATCAAAGGTTACAACGTGTAGCGTCTAAAGGTTAAGTCGTGTCGATCTGACCTTTGAAACACGCTGACGCGATATCAATAGAGAAGCACGTTTACTATTAATTACTAAACGCATATTTTTTATCCATGGAATGGAATGGAACTTTTGGCTACGGAATTAACTCTCTTGTCACATAGTGGTTTTCGCAGAGTTTTATAAGATAAATCTTCCATAAATGTATGGCGTCGAAAGTTTAAAGAAGTCGGAGAGTAGGTGCAGACTCTACGAAAAAGAAAGTAAAGGAATCATTATGTATCGCCGTATCGGCAAACACCGGCGGTGCGATGCTATATTAAAACATTAACACGTATCGACATATGTTTTTTTCCCCAATAAACATGTATTGGCAGCACATTATATGTGCTCTATGTTCTATTTCTTAATAACAATATGTTTGGCAGCACATGTGAATCTTTTCGTAAGACGATTTGTACGTGTCCTGTTAGGGACATGTTACAATCTCGCGTTTTCGTGATCTCGCGCACAAGTTGAGAACACGAAAACGCGAAGCGTGATTGCGAGAGCGCGAAACGAAGAGCAAGAGAGCGCAAAACGTAAACGCCAGATTCTATCATAAATTATTCAATATTGTGTTTTCTAAGTTGGGGGATCACGTGGTTTCCGAACGGTATGACGTCATGTTTTTAGATGTGCTTACAGTAGATTTACTTTAATATCTTGCTAATGGAATGACATATTTTTATGAAATATACCGCAGCAAATGCGGTACACGTTGCCCTTTATTGTATAAGCGGCTTTAATCTCATAATTATGTCGTTTTCACTAAGAATTGGTTTCCGTAAATGTAAATAAAAACTAGAGCACGTGAATTTAAGAAATAAACGGTACTCGCTTCTTTGTGAAATTTATAAGTTACTGTAAAGAACTTTCAGAGTACCCATAACACACATATGCCATCGTATTTGGTGCGCTACATATCATCAAAATCCGTCCGTTTGTTAGGAATGTTTTAATGAAAATCTACTGTAAAAATGACGTCACGTCACGTCGGAAAATCGGGTTCGGAAACCACGTGATCATACACCTTATTTTCGCAACCTTCTGCTTGATATTGTGTTTTTGCTTCGCGATTGCACAAGCGCGTTGGCGTTGTATACACACGCATTCGAAATTTCAACACGCATGATTTCGACACAGGCATGGACAAAACAAACCCGAATGTTCCGTCTGTAACGCAGGGCAAGTCGGCCTGCGCTACAGACAGAAACTTCAGGTTAGGGCAAAACGTATTTCCAAAAGCGGAAGGCAAGATTGCGAAAACGAGAGACGATTCTCTTGTTTAGGAGACAATTGTTATATTTTGTTCTTATGAGCAAATAAGAATCGTATCCAAAGACAATTATCTATGTTTTGTGTTAAGAATTATTGATGTGTTTGTCCATAGTTTTCCGATTTCTTAATAAAACATGTTTTAGCATCACATGAGTATCGCTTTTAGGAGACGATTCTCATATATAGTCAAAATACGTTTTAAGACGCTTGCTGGCTGGCTGGAGCAACTCCTATATCGTTTACAAATGCTGGGCTGGTACTCAGTTTTATAGAAAATAAAACTACCCATATGAATGACAAGCACGGCGTACCAGCCCATCGTTATTTCATTTGTATACCTTCGCACTTTCAGCTGATATTTTGGATAAACGCCGAGGAAGTCCAACCCTTCGGTCGTTTCCGTAAGTATGCTTCGTGAAGTTTCGGGACGTGAGGGTAATAGTGTAATATTCCCCTCTAATATTGCCCGATGCGTTGTGAATTGCCTGCTGCGACACGGTAGAATATTGTTATCACGTGATATGAAATTGATCAATGCAACGCCTAGAAATTGCAATGAGGTATAATAAAATACGATATAAATAATGACAATCTGCCAGATTAAACAGCAAATCAAACATACATACATGCCGTGTGATACCTGTTTTCAATACTGGTCACATATAAATACTGAGCTACTGCGCGATTATCACGGATATTGAAAGTTTACACTGACCCGATAGACCACTCTGGACGACGGATCCACACTGGATGTAAGAGCATGGCTTCTCAGACGCCCATTAGACAAGTCACTTCAGTCTGTTGGGATCTATTTATCATGTTTATTCGGACTAACTGCTATAATTCTAACGGTTTACACCAGGAGTGTCAGATGAAAAATATGACAGAAAACTGTTCCGAAGTGTTCGGGAACTGGCTGGAATGATCCGGAAGAGGCCAGCAGTCGAAGATTCTACACACTTTTTGCGCGGTCCGTTTGTTTTATTTCATCAAATTCGGTAGAATAATAATAACTCTGCTGTTCATGTCGATTCCCCTCCGTGTAACAAATACTACCAGTTTCGCCGAATAACTAACGTCTAGTGTGTACTGATCTCAAGGGAACCGCTGCCAAACATGCCACCAATCCAGTATATCATCCTGATCAGATCATGATCCCGTGGCATTACCAATGAGATGGCAGTTCAAACCGTCAGTCGTGTCATCATCTGGGTCAGACCATTATATTATTGGCTCGAAAACCTTCTATACCGGGTATTTGAGCCCAGAAGTTACCAGGCCAATGGCCATTGGTCAGTTTGTTTCCGAATTTACCAATATAATTATGCGATACATTCGAAATATGTGCATTAAATTAAGGATGCAATGGGGCGGTTAATTTAAGTTCTCGTATTGTTAAATTCGGTTAGTTTTGCTTATCATGCACAATTGTTGTGTGTTGCGGTATTACAGTGTTTGTGGTGATTATGTAGAAGTGTGCAATGCTGAAATATCTTGTAATACAGCTTTTGGACAGTTTCCAGTGGGTGTGTCTATGTGTCTTATCTGCAGCAAATGGTAGTCGGTGGTTACAGTTAAACTGTAAATCGGTAAAAGGAATTACATCACTACTAGTGGGATTTTCCAGATAGATTTCAATACGGCCAAGTTCAATTTAGCATGGAATTTTCTGGATTTGCTATCCAGGACATTGAAAGTGGACATGCAGATGCGATAATTAGCCGAAAGACATATATAGTATGACCAGGGACAAGTTGCGATGGTATTCATTGAGATATCTCAACTGTTTTTGTGAAATGCATCTTCGGAGGTACCTCATGAATCACACTCTTGAAACGGTCTCTGAAAAACTAAGATGGTGAAATATTTGATTTTGAAGCTGGCTTAAAATTTGATTCCAACTTCACTGAAATGGCTCCAATCAGTGTGAGCCCTGATGATAAAAGAGATGCCAAATTTGCTGACCGATAATGCAATTGGAATTACGAAATATGAATTTTATCTTCTTTCTATTGTAGCAGTTGCATTTGAAGATAACAGATAAATACCAACTTTTCTATCCCAGTCCATGACCATGAACGTCTGCATGGACCTGGTGCATTCAAATGTATTATTCATATTATCAACTAGATTGGTCAGTAAGAGAGGCTTACGGAATACCCCCCGCGTGGGCCCAGGTACCCAGATCAGCGGGGGTTGGACGGTCATGGATTTGGCGCAACATTGTAGTAGAGCCTTACAGGAATGCATGTGTGAAATAGTAAGCATTTTAGATGAAGGAAATAGAAAGTATAACATATTTCTCTGATGTTAAGTTTAGTGACGGACGGACGCACTTGACGTCGTTTTGACGTTATAAAAAGTATCACGTACACGACCTCTATCTAAAATATCCACTACCCTCAATTCCACCTAAAAAAACCGCGGTAACGTCTCTGCCTTAATATCAAAGGCATGCGCTATATTTTTCGGTACAGATGAACTAATGCGATCTGTTGTAACATTGAAATATCAATCGATATCCCCCTATGTAGGGTGTGTATTCGAGTATAGCCGTACCATGCGTACGATGTGTATTTATAAACGAGTGAACATAATTTAGGAGCCGGACATAATAATCGGACTAAGATTTATGTTCTATATAAAACCCCGCCACTTATTTGAATCATGCTTTTAAAATTTCAGACCATGACCGGCGGTATGGTACAGATAAACGCCGCAACTGAATTCGAACAATAGCAGTTCGTATATAACGATAAGCCGCGAAACGACCGTAGCTGTGCCACAAAACATATTAAAGCATATATTGCATAACACAACCTCATATGGATCATTCCCTGCTTGATCTGCTTTGCCCTGACCGTTAACAATACGACTTGCACTCACACTCAGCCCTTTTCACGGTTTGACATATAGACATAGTACGATAGGAGAATGAACTAGCTAGGTTAAATTAACCGCCCCATTGCATCCTTAATTTAATGCACATATTTCGAATGTATCGCATAATTATATTGGTAAATTCGGAAACAAACTGACCAATGGCCATTGGCCTGGTAACTTCTGGGCTCAAATACCCGGTATAGAAGGTTTTCGAGCCAATAATATAATGGTCTGACCCAGATGATGACACGACTGACGGTTTGAACTGCCATCTCATTGGTAATGCCACGGGATCATGATCTGATCAGGATGATATACTGGATTGGTGGCATGTTTGGCAGCGGTTCCCTTGAGATCAGTACACACTAGACGTTAGTTATTCGGCGAAACTGGTAGTATTTGTTACACGGAGGGGAATCGACATGAACAGCAGAGTATTATTATTCTACCGAATTTGATGAAATAAAACAAACGGACCGCGCAAAAAGTGTGTAGAATCTTCGACTGCTGGCCTCTTCCGGATCATTCCAGCCAGTTCCCGAACACTTCGGAACAGTTTTCTGTCATATTTTTCATCTGACACTCCTGGTGTAAACCGTTAGAATTATAGCAGTTAGTCCGAATAAACATGATAAATAGATCCCAACAGACTGAAGTGACTTGTCTAATGGGCGTCTGAGAAGCCATGCTCTTACATCCAGTGTGGATCCGTCGTCCAGAGTGGTCTATCGGGTCAGTGTAAACTTTCAATATCCGTGATAATCGCGCAGTAGCTCAGTATTTATATGTGACCAGTATTGAAAACAGGTATCACACGGCATGTATGTATGTTTGATTTGCTGTTTAATCTGGCAGATTGTCATTATTTATATCGTATTTTATTATACCTCATTGCAATTTCTAGGCGTTGCATTGATCAATTTCATATCACGTGATAACAATATTCTACCGTGTCGCAGCAGGCAATTCACAACGCATCGGGCAATATTAGAGGGGAATATTACACTATTACCCTCACGTCCCGAAACTTCACGAAGCATACTTACGGAAACGACCGAAGGGTTGGACTTCCTCGGCGTTTATCCAAAATATCAGCTGAAAGTGCGAAGGTATACAAATGAAATAACGATGGGCTGGTACGCCGTGCTTGTCATTCATATGGGTAGTTTTACTATAAAACTGAGTACCAGCCCAGCATTTGTAAACGATATAGGAGTTGCTCCAGCCAGCCAGCAAGCGTCTTAAAACGTATTTTGACTATATATGAGAATCGTCTCCTAAAAGCGATACTCATGTGATGCTAAAACATGTTTTATTAAGAAATCGGAAAACTATGGACAAACACATCAATAATTCTTAACACAAAACATAGATAATTGTCTTTGGATACGATTCTTATTTGCTCATAAGAACAAAATATAACAATTGTCTCCTAAACAAGAGAATCGTCTCTCGTTTTCGCAATCTTGCCTTCCGCTTTTGGAAATACGTTTTGCCCTAACCTGAAGTTTCTGTCTGTAGCGCAGGCCGACTTGCCCTGCGTTACAGACGGAACATTCGGGTTTGTTTTGTCCATGCCTGTGTCGAAATCATGCGTGTTGAAATTTCGAATGCGTGTGTATACAACGCCAACGCGCTTGTGCAATCGCGAAGCAAAAACACAATATCAAGCAGAAGGTTGCGAAAACAAGGTGTATGATCACGTGGTTTCCGAACCCGATTTTCCGACGTGACGTGACGTCATTTTTACAGTAGATTTTCATTAAAACATTCCTAACAAACGGACGGATTTTGATGATATGTAGCGCACCAAATACGATGGCATATGTGTGTTATGGGTACTCTGAAAGTTCTTTACAGTAACTTATAAATTTCACAAAGAAGCGAGTACCGTTTATTTCTTAAATTCACGTGCTCTAGTTTTTATTTACATTTACGGAAACCAATTCTTAGTGAAAACGACATAATTATGAGATTAAAGCCGCTTATACAATAAAGGGCAACGTGTACCGCATTTGCTGCGGTATATTTCATAAAAATATGTCATTCCATTAGCAAGATATTAAAGTAAATCTACTGTAAGCACATCTAAAAACATGACGTCATACCGTTCGGAAACCACGTGATCCCCCAACTTAGAAAACACAATATTGAATAATTTATGATAGAATCTGGCGTTTACGTTTTGCGCTCTCTTGCTCTTCGTTTCGTGCTCTCGCAATCACGCTTCGCGTTTTCGTGTTCTCAACTTGTGCGCGAGATCACGAAAACGCGAGATTGTAACATGTCCCTAACAGGACACGTACAAATCGTCTTACGAAAAGATTCACATGTGCTGCCAAACATATTGTTATTAAGAAATAGAACATAGAGCACATATAATGTGCTGCCAATACATGTTTATTGGGGAAAAAAACATATGTCGATACGTGTTAATGTTTTAATATAGCATCGCACCGCCGGTGTTTGCCGATACGGCGATACATAATGATTCCTTTACTTTCTTTTTCGTAGAGTCTGCACCTACTCTCCGACTTCTTTAAACTTTCGACGCCATACATTTATGGAAGATTTATCTTATAAAACTCTGCGAAAACCACTATGTGACAAGAGAGTTAATTCCGTAGCCAAGTTCCATTCCATTCCATGGATAAAAAATATGCGTTTAGTAATTAATAGTAAACGTGCTTCTCTATTGATATCGCGTCAGCGTGTTTCAAAGGTCAGATCGACACGACTTAACCTTTAGACGCTACACGTTGTAACCTTTGATGTCTCACTCTCCGACACCGTCACACGTCACAGTCTGTAACCCCACGTGCATTTGGTGTACGACGTGATCGGACAAAACCGGGCTTATTGCATATGCCACTAGCGAAGACCAATACATGAAAACGCGAGGTTGTAACATGTCCCTAACAGGACACGTACAAATCGTCGTATGGGCGATTCTCACGTAAAAATCGTTTTAGGGGCGATTCTCATATACTAAGTCGAGTAGTCATTTTGTGAACCTAGACATTGTGTTTCCTATAAACTTTTTTTCTTGATTCATACTCCGACAGATATATGCAGCAAATTTATCTTTGTTGCCCAAGCGGCAACCTTGGGCAAATCTCGTAATTTGCATAAATCGAAGATGGCCGCCAGTCGCCATTTTGAAAATCTAACTTTTTACCTACTTGTCATACAATGATGTATATGTCTTTATATAGGTTTTCGTGTAAGTAGAGCCGTTTTCTGCAATAATAAGGTTAATTGGATGTCATCATAAGGGTCTAGAGGTAATTGTAGGGTCAAATTTTACATTTTTATGCAAAATGATGAGAATTTCTAGTAAAAAAAGTAATTTCAATGAGAACTGCTTATTGAAAACATTGTTATGAACCATGAAAATCATATTTATTTGCAAATAAAATTACTCTATGAAGTAATTATGTAAATACTAATGCAGAGTGATACATGAACATGAACCGGTTCAGAATATATGGCACTGGAATGATATGATTTTTTGTCAACGGTTCCAACCTATAAACACATCCTTACTCATATGATAATACTTAGATTATATTTGCAATATTAATCAGATAAGATAAAGAAAACGTCAGCGCAATGGTATACATTAATATGCATTAATACATCAATGTATGCCATTACTCTTAATGCAAGTACATGCATATACATACATACACATATTCTTTGAAACCTTTTTTATTTACTCCCATTCATCAATCAGATACTCAATGTCAAATACATCAAAGAGCGCGCCATTACAAATGTCACCATTCTCCTGAATACAGTCCTCAAAATCATCTTCAACATCATCTGCCTCAACAACTCCCTCACCATCCCCTGTCGTATAACCTGCCTCCAATTTCAGCTTCCCTCTTAGTATGCGGATTGCAGCAACCATCCTCGCCAGAACAGTTGCAGTATGATGTGCATGAAATATATTTTTTATAAGACACAGAAGTCATGCACATCTTTCCATGCACTGACAATTAAGTACATGATTCAACTGTGATGGAGTGTGTTCACCTTGATGAGTGACATGAACTGGAACCCCGCCACGCATCTCCCAAGTGGGTGATGTCATTCGACTCGTTTGATGGGTCTTGTTGGTTTGCCGCTTTCCACGACATTACCTGAAGATGGGCACGTCGCATGTGCATAAGCAGATTTTCGGATGTTTGGAGGCAGCCCCTTCATTTTATAACTTTTCTTCTTTCTGGCAAAAAGTTTGGTGCAGACAGCTTCTATTGAATTTCGCGGTGGCAAACAAACAAAGCTATGAGGAAAACCGTTGCCGTCTCCATCAGTTCGTCAGTGGTGGCACCAACTTCGATCGCCTAACACATCAACCAAGTCTAATAAGTCTGCACTAAGCAACGTATTCAGTGCTTTAGCCTTGCCTTTGTCATATGGGTATGATGGAGTGAGATGGTGAGATCTCAAAAAAACCGAGACGCTTTGTTAGCGCCAATTTATTGCCTTTGTGGAAGCAACCCTGCTCGTCGATAAGCAATAGTAGTACAGCACAAAGTTCATAGTGGACCAGTGGCCCAATTTCCAGCTGCCTCCTCCGTTGAACAATCAACAGAAGACGTAGAAAAATGGTTTCAATGTCGATGACTGGCACTATTTGTTTGCTCTTGTCTAATAGGGTCATAGAATCCGTATGGGAGACTGCTGATGTATTTTCTGTCCAATGCTGATCCAATATCGACAGAATCAGCCACATTCACTTCAGCATTGTACAAAATAGGACGGTGAACTTTCAGTGGATGAGGATATTTCTCCACCTCTGCTTCAACAAAAGCCCCGTCATCTGCATCCAATATACGGCGATGCTTCATCTCCTCCTTGTACAGTGTCTGTGTGGACTGATCTCACGAGTTAGCATACTGTATACAGTCAACATTGTCAGACACAGTAGGGTAATGGGGAAGTCGTCGATCCACTCACTAACAAGTTCAGGAGATAAAGGCATGCCCTTGAGAGACCATTTTTCTATCTTGATAGCGGTCTGTTCTCCAAATTGGTCAGCTGAGAATCCGTTTCAGTATCAAGTGAACGCATCTCCAGAAGGTATTGGGTAAGATATCGTGCATATTGTCCTTGTCCAGCGAGTAAAATGTCTGTCAGCATGCGTTCCATGAAATATATATATCTGCTTCTCTCACTGTACACTCAAATTGATGGACAATGAGTCTCGGGAGAATGAAGCTATCTACCCAGTGAGGACCAGTTAGGTGGAGGCGAGCAGTTTCCAGATACTGATCTATCTGATCCAATGACTTTGGGCCTGTATATAGAAACCGCCTCAAAAGAGCCGGTGTTGGGTTCCGGAATGCCCTCATGCGTTTCACCCAGGACTTACCGTTATATATACCTGTCAGACCACGGTATGCGGCAGCAATGTACGTTTCAATAGCTGAGCCCTTTATTAATTTTTCAATACAGCTGTTGAATGACTGTATAATATGCATTCCTCCGGAATGAAGGACTACATTCTGGAACTGCATTGGCTGATACCAGCATATTTGCTTGGTCGCAGAAAATGGCTGCATGTCCATGCTCAGATGAATGCGTTTCATCCCCATATCCACCAGTGACTGTTGCATGTAAGCAGGTGTTATGAGAATAGTATCTGGGTGAGAGGGTGGGCATCAAGCACAGGCTCAAACATGTAGGAACTCGCACCTTTGAGTACAGCGATACCTCTGGCTAGTTTGTTAGTCTGGACCCAGACTGAGACAGCAAAGCCACGTGACATCATTTTCGGTGACAGCTGTTAGACTGGCATGGCGGACAGCTACCTCAGTGTAGCTATTCCCACTAGCTTTGATAGTGGCCACAGCAGTGGATGCTCTTTTTAGGACCAATATAGTGTAAACGAGGAATTAATAGAGTATTTCTCGCAGGTTTAGTCTGCTTGGATATAAGACGAGGGATCATAACACTACCGATACAGGACTGACTGCTGCCAGCATCAATGATGCCTGCTGGATGTCTCTGGAATTCGGTTGTATCGTGGACTGAGAAAGTACTGGCGCAGTCGTTGAAACCAATATACAGGTTCATTGAAACCGCACTTGTTTGGTAATTGTGTTTATCGATTATCATGGATCTCTTGATTGTCTTATTTGTTAAGTAAATTACATTGACGATGTACAACAACTCACAAATAGCAAATGTAACTTGGTTGCATTTTTATACCGTTCGTAGCCAGGCATGGTACCTAAATTTCAGCAACTGACATGCATACTTTCATTACATGTACCCCTATTATGAGCGTCAGAACAGCAGTGTCGTGAATTTAGAAGAATTATTCTTAAATCATATCTCAAGTGTCCACAATGTTGTGTGACTATGAATTCTCGCTTATTTCTAGTATTTAATTCAGTTTTGTTGTCAAAATAGCGACAAAAATAGGATTTTGGGCGCCATCTTGGATGTAAAAAAGTGAGAACAAACATTCAATTAGCCTTACTACTAAATATAACATCGTAAAACGATTCTAGACTCCCCAAAACAAATAACAAATGGTATTATACATCATTATATGGCAATTAGTTTTGTATTAACATTTTCAAAATGGCGACTGGCGGCCATCTTGGATTTATGCAAATTGCAAGAGTTGCCAAAAGTTGCCATTTGGGCAACAAAGCTAAATTTGTTCTAGGGAACCATATAAAGATGAAAAAACAATAAAAGTTTATAGGAAACAGAATGTCTAGGTCCACTATGGAACACATAGGAGTGCCTACTCGACTATACTGCCAAACCATGTTTTTAGAATTATTATTTTTTACAAAAAAAATCGCCTCAGAAAACATGAGAATTGTACGATGTCCTGTTAGGGCCATGTTACAATCCCGCATTTACGCGATCTCGACCTATACATGAGATCGCCAAAGCATGAGGCCAAATCGCGATACTGTGAAATCGGGAGGCATTACCAAACAGTGATATTCAATCTCGCAATCTCGAGGTCGCGATGATATATTACGCAGCTGATTAACTGACTGTTGGACAAGCGCATCACATATACTCTACTGTGAGAAATAATAGCTACGATACACACAGCGACGAAGTCAAAGTCAAACTCTTAACAGGAACGCACACCTTACAGACACAACGGGCAGCTTTCAACCAATGTGCCTTGAAAACAAACTGTCAAATTGGAAAGAGTACCAGAGACGAGACATCATTGTATAGCAGACTGTGTAAACTTAGACCCCTATAGCATGTATAGAAACCGATACATTGAACAACTATACTCAGAAATACCAAAACTCCAAATACCTAATATTATGATTGAAAATCATGCATTATTTACCCAATTGATAGTGGACTGTAGTAACATTCTGACATAACATTTTTAGTAAATCTAAATTAAAACAAGTCGCTCAGCTGGAACAATGGAGTAGGGAATTATCAATTAATTGACTGCTTACACAGACTAGATGGCCGCGGCCGGCATGTCGCGCCCGCCGAGGTTTTTATAGTTTACCGAAATACTTTAACCGTGGACGTACGACGTGTGCCGACTATATCGCGCTGTCTGCAAGTGGGTGCGACAAAACCTGACTGAAATGTGAAGGAGGTGTAAATAAGTGTACACAATTCGGTAAAGGGATAGTAAATTATTCTGCTGGTAGAGGATTACCATTAACACACCAATAATATACAATATAATATACAACCTCATCATACGTCTACATAGAAGCCACAATCTCGCCTCGCGTTTTCGCGCATAGGTCGAGATCGCGAAAAAGCGAGATTGTAACATGGCCACCGATTATGATGTACTGCAGTAATATGTTTATTAGAAAAATAAAATATAAACAAAAGCATTTCGACAAAACATGATGAACAACACATAAACAACATGAAATAAATCAATTGCCTGGGTGGATGGGTGATACAATAATTAATAAATTAGTGGGTTGTTTGCATGGGAAAATTAATAATTATGGGGGTTGGGGCAATAGAAAAATAAGTAAATTGTGTGTGTGTGGGGTGGGGCTAATTGATAATTTATAAGCATTGGTGGTGGAGTATGAAAAGGTAAAACAAAAATCCGTCCAACCCCCTCCCCCCCCCCCCCCCCCCCCACCCCCCCCCCCCCCCCCCCCCCCCCCCCCATACCATTAATTCTGGAAAAGCCCTTACTAGTATGTGAAACGAAATACACGACCGTTACACTTTCATATATAGTATAATGTGCTTCTTACTTTCGCTTTCCATGTATATAACACGTGAGACACCACGTTCCCGACAAGCTCGTGTTATGAACAGACACGCATGTATACAGATACTATCGATTATAAAACACACTATCAACCAATGATCCAGTATTAAGCGAAAATCGCCCGATTGATGTTACTGCAACATGTGCACGATGTATTTGATAGATATGATAAACAATGATAACGAGGTGGAACATAATGCATGTTATTGACCAGTGATCTAGCGTAGAAACATGTAGAATGCACATGATCTACACGACTTACTTATTGAAAATATATATTTATTGTTAGATCCCTTTTGCCTGTAAAGCTTCTTAAGATACTATTACTACAACTTTACTTATATATGTATCACTATTGAACATGGAAAGCGAGACTATACTGACGTAGAGAGTCTGTGAAATACGAGAGTCGTCCTATCCTGCCTCCAGCCTCGTATCCCTGCGGGACGATTAAGATGTCAAATTAACTTTATCACCTTGGTCATAGCATGGTTTCTACCACAATACATGTACGATCCCGACAAAATGGTTATACATGTGTAGACCGAGACCAGCCAGTGTCACAGGTCAGTCGGACCAGTCTATACACTCACCGGCTTCACTGTCCGCAATTCGATCAGCCAGCCCGGATATCAGATCGTGTATCACCTACGGGATTATCCGGATAAGAAAATGGACTATGCTACAGTTGGAACAGTTCGCAGATCTTGATTCGCTTGCGTGTTAGATACATTAGACGGCAGTGTAGATCCTGATCAGCCTGCGCGGAAACTGGTTTGAACGCTGCCCTTGCGACCATACACATTATATGCGCAGTCTGACCAGAACCTACCACGTATAGCATCGTCATGATTGTCTAATGCTGCTTACACCGGCCTCACTGTATACCGCCAACAGACAACGCTACACATACTTATATTTATATCTACATTATCATTACAGTGTAGACCATGCAGACTGGTGGCAAAACCACGGGACATATCTGATCACCATCCGACCATAATTATCTTTAGACTCACAATAGTCATAACCCACTATCAAAGAGCAGGCAAGCAATGACTAACTGTTTTATCGGGACAAGACCTACAGAGGTATCTTGCAGCAAGCGTCGATAAAAGCGCCAAAAATAATAACTGAAGCACGTTATCCAGGGAATTACCTATACACTTTGAAGGCTTTGCGCAAGGCTAATCTACGATGCGAAACGAAGAAACATGTTTAAACGTGTTTGTAAGGTGTTGATACATACTGGAAAACTATACAATCACTCGTGCAATTTCCGTGCCACTCGTGCCAGTTAATGTCAATACATAGTTGCATTACTTACTAATGGAATATACACACTGATCTAAAACACGAACCAATCCGAATGATGAGTAGAATCTAACTTGAAACCCCGTTTTCAGCGTAAAATTCCGTTCAGCCAACATAACTGACACAGGTTATTCGCAAAGGAAGATAATTATGCATGACCTGCAAACATATCTCTATCAAGTTATCCCGAACATAATTGAAATCAGATACACCCCTGACTGTATATGCGTCGGTCTAAAATGTCACTGGCTTTGTCAAGTAATAACATGACAAGACTGGAGTATGTGTTATAAGATCTTTGACATTTCGGGTAGCGTCATCGCATGTGGTTTGTCCCATAAAAAAACACAACATTATTGGCGTGTAATCTGCACAATGGGCTTGTACAGTGATAGTGGGGCAAAGTGGACAAATCATTCACCATGCCCAGGGTTGTTTTAAATTCCGCACGATTATTCAGCCCGTCCAGGCCTTCGATAGTAGACTACTGTCGGTTTCATGAAACCTGTCCACATTTCATGGATTTATAAACAATGCAAAAACAATATTTTTTTCGACAATATTAAATTTTAGTGAAATTTATAAATGAACCTTCTTTTTTTGTGAAATTTGGTCCAATATTGATTTTATGACGAAAAAACAGTTTCCCCCATGTTAAGCCCCAAAGACATCTTCACAGAGAGTGAATGTGTTTATGGGGATTTAACATGGGAAATTTGTTCTAATTACAGAAATTTCAGAATTTAACTTTTTTTTTCTTAGTTAGATCAGTTCCAAGCTATCTAGTCAGGTTTCAGTTTTTGTCGTCTTTTGACTCTTCCCCCAGCTCCTCCACCTTCTTTTCCAGCATGTTAAATTATCATAGACAGATACTTTTTTATTAAAAAAATCAATATTTGACAAAATTTTACAAAATAAATAGAAGGCTCATTCTTAAATGTTGTTCAAATTTAATATTATCCAAAACAATATTGTTTTTACATTGCGGATATATCCGTAAAATTTGGACAAGTTTCGTGAAACAGACAGTAATGTTTAGGCAGGTCTAAGACCTTGTTCAGTCAAGATATGTCCATAACATGCAAATTCAGTTACACCGACATCTAACTCGTCTTCATTATGTTTGATGTTTCTATCGGATATGCGACATGTATATGTCGGTCATGTTCCTTGCGTGGTTTCCTGTTAACAATAATATCGTCAACAGTTGAGACAATGCCATTTTGGACCTTCAAGGCTCTGATAAATTCTATGTTGGAAAGTGTCGTGTGACCTCTTAAGACTATACGGTAAATAACAATAATAAACGTATAATTATGGGAATTGAACGTGATGTTTTCACAGCGAAATTGCCTTTTCAACTCCCATGTAGACATGTTTCTAGATGTTTGCATACAATAATTAATGTAAATGCTATATAGCCTGTGTAAGCAACTTCTCTGGTAGCTTTCTATCAATCAAAACACTTTACACACATCTTCTACATATATTGAACATATGCAATTTGTGTTTATTTTCTGACGAAAAATAATTTTCAAAAATATACCTTTTCAACATTTTCAACACTTTCCTGCATACAATTCTGTATTTATAAGATACATAATGTGTGTATTCAACTTCTCTAACATCTTTTTTTCTCAACCAATCGGAAGGTTTACACACGTCTTCTACACATACAACGGTATGGAACCTGTTCACCTGGCGTTTTAATAAAGAAAACATTTTTCAACAAAAATACCACAAACTACCGTAAATTTTCACAACTTTATCCATTTTGTTCTACAAGTGCATGTACGTATGTATAATGTATATAGTGAGTGCAAGTAACTCCTTTGACAGCTTTGTGATTGTGCCATAACTACCTTTCAATACCAACTAGATGAAAACAGGTATCCAATGCAGATATTAAACTGATTGAAAGCGCTGTGAATTTCAGTATCCGTAATTGTCCCGTCAACACATTGCGTATGTGTCGTGAAACACGGTGCCGTGAAACAGTTTTGATATCCTGTCAATACGATTTGGAGATGCGGCTGGGGTTATTTTTTGCATTTTAAAGCTATTTGTAATGTTGACGGGATAAATACAATAGTAGGTTAGTGCCGTGAATGGGAAAACTATCTGGCGCGGCACGGAAACGGGATGTGCTCGCAGAGCCTCGCCCATCCCGTTTCCTAAGCCTTGCCAGATATGTTTTCCCATTCACGGCACTAACCTACTATTCTCTATTTACGACATACACACAGTGACCATTTTGAAATCCAACATGTTGGATATAAAACAGTGCTTTGAAATTGACATACTCATATCAATTCACTTTCATATACAGTACCATTTATAGTGAATATGGTTAATACAATGTAATGAATACGATTTCTGAGCCAAGGAGGTTGTTAAACATTGAAATGACACCGGTTGTGTTGTGTATATTCTAAAATTAATCAAGTCACATACACACACAAAAATCATCATTGTAACTGTATTAGAAGTGTATATACATGTAGAATGAATATAGCATTGCAGGGTGGCCATTTTGAAATCCAAGATGGTGGCCATTGCAATCGTCTAAAAATGGAACCAGCACCATTTGTTAGTTCTACATGGACTAAAGATGATAATGTAGCAAAAATAAATGCAAGACTACATATAGAGAATGTTAGGTTAGTGCCGTGAATGGAAAATAATATCTGGCAAGGCTTAGGAAACTGGATGGGCGAGAGCACATCACGTTTCCGTGCCGCGCCAGATATGTTTTCCCATTCACGGCACTAACATACTATTCTATTTATCACGTCAACACCTACAAATAGCTGTAAATTGCAATACAAATAACCCCAGCCACCGCACATACGCAGTGATTAGGTCGTATTGACAAGATAATAAAAATGTTTCACGGCACCGTGTTTCACGACACATACGCACTGTGTTGACGGAATAAAACATCATACACTATATATTTCTTATTGATATGCGCTGAGAGCACTTCAGAGCACTTCAGATTCATTTCAAATGGGTTGTCAAAACATGTTTTTATTCAGAAAGAAGACAACATTTCAAAAACAACAGCAGACAACCATTTCCGTTTCCACCATTATAACGGTTAAATAAAAATCCATACCATGCAGATGAAATGCAATTGTAGAAATGGGGCTTATGGGTTTTGTGATCAGTGTAGTTCCAGGTCAGGCTGTTGCATCCTGTTTAGTTTTAAACATAGTTTATTGCCAAATAATTACAATGGGCTTGGGCCACAAGTTCTACCAACATTGGTTACGGCCCTTACCCTAATCAGCATAACAAGTTATATAAACAACAATGGCGATACATTTCAATGCATTTACATACAAATCAGCATTTGGTACACACACACACACACACACACACGCACACACATATATACACATATATATATATATACACACATACACATACACACACATACACATGCAAACATATATATACACACATATATAGGTAGGTAGAGAGAGAGAGAGAGAGAGAGAGAGAGAGAGAGAGAGAGAGAGAGAGAGAGAGAGAGAGAGAGAGTCACAAGTATAATATACAAGCAGCGTAGACATACATATATAGCTTACGAGCAGGTGAGAGTAATCTAGAGTAGTCATGGCCAATGAGCAGTTGAGCCTAATCTAATAATAAGTGTATCCCCAATGTACCGACAAAGCTTGCGTCGAGTGCATCAGTCAACCGTTAATCGTTAATCAAATCGTTTCGTAGTTTTAATGTACTCATGTACTGATTTAAAAATAACCGTATTAATTTCTTGATTTCCATCAGGTGTACCTTTTAATAGCATGACCGTATTTAAAGGATAAAGCTGCAGCAATGATTGGCGCAAAACTATACGCTGTGCACAGTATTTTGGACACTGAAAGAAATAGTGTTCTGCATCTTCTACTACTTCACTACAATCGCAATAGGGAGTGTCTTTAATATGGTTATTACAAAGATCATCATTTAGACTACTACATTTATTACGAATTCTCGCATGCATTACTGATAAAAATCGATTTCCTTCCAAATAACAGGGAGGAACATCGTACTGTGTATATAAATATTCAGTGCATACTGTTTTGAATTGTCTAAGGCTGTCAGCATTTCTCAGCATAGGATCAGTATCATTCCAAAGGCGTACAGAAGATGGTATGAAAGAACGTTTGTATACCTCTAGTCGTGTGTTGGGAATATTAATATCATTTTGGTTTCTAAGATTATAACTAGTTATGTTATTAACGGGAGGAGGTATAAGATTCGAAACATAACTAGGTAATTGATTGTTGTTGGCTTTGTACATAATTGACAATTTGTGTGCACTTCGTCGAACTGATAATAATTGCCAGCCTACTTCTTGTTTAGGTTTTTCTAGCGATACAGATCGTGTTAAGCCAGTTACTATTCTAGCTGCTTCGTTTTGAATTTTTTCCAATGAATCCTTTTCATATTCTTCACAACCATCCCAAACTGATGAAGCATACTCTAGAATAGGTCGCATGTAAGAAACATATATTTGGTTAAGTGCTTTCCTACTTATTTTAAATTTTAGATTGCGCATAATGCCTAGTACTCTCGATGTCGACTTAATAATGTTATTTATATGTGTATGCCATTTCCCATTGTTGCTCAGTGTTAGACCAAGATGTTTATGATTTTCCACGAATGCAATTGAAGTGTTTTCAAAAATCAAATTTAGGGGTCGCTCAAGATGTCTTACAGTAAAAAGCATCGCTTCAGTTTTATTTGGATTAAAATTTACCAGCCACTGTTTAGCCCAGTCAGAAATAATGTGCAGATCATGATTTATTATACCTTCTAGATCATCGGTATTGCTTGAAGAAAATGATAGAGAGCTGTCGTCGGCAAACAGTCGAACAATACTTAATAGATGGTCAGTTATATCGTTGACGTATATTAAGAAAAGCAATGGGCCAAGCACCGAACCTTGCGGCACACCAGCGGTTATTGGTTTAGTATCTGAAGATGTGGAACGTATATATACAGATTGAGACCTGTTAGTTAAATAGTTTTCAATCCAGTTTAAAATATGACCATTTATTCCATTTTTTCTCAACTTAAATAATAATCCTTTGTGCCACACTCTGTCAAACGCCTTAGAAATATCACAAAATACCATACAAGTAGATTGTCGTGCATCAAGTGCCTGGCATATTTGGTGGTAGATATCTATAAGTTAATATACCGTTGAGTGGCCTGGTAAAAACCCAGATTGTCTATCATATATTAACTGTTCTGTATGCAAGTGATTGTAAATATGTTTGAACATTATTCTTTCCATTACTTTTCCTACACAGCTTAGTAGAGATATCGGACGATAATTTGAAGGAGTCTGTGTACAACCTTTCTTAAATAGGGGTATTACATTTTCTGATTTCCATTCCGTTGGAAAATGACTTTCGTTTATAGATATATTAAAGAGGGTTGCCAACGGTTTTGAGACAGTGGCAACTGTTCCTTTCAACATTCTGTGACTAATTAAATCTTTTCCACAAGCTTTATTTGTTTGTAATATTTTTAGTATGTCACTAACTTCAGACTCATTTATAATTATCATATCTAGAACCTGGTCCGTTTTCAAACTAAACGGCGGTAGAGTTGAGTTAGTATCATTAACCGTCGATATTGAAACGAAAAAAGTGTTGAGGCAATTTGCTTTTTCAATATCTGAATAAAAGTAATTAACGTTGGTACCATTGTTTCTTTTTAAAGGAGGGATAGTACCACTTGATTTACTATCTTTCACAAAATGACGGATTAGTTTCCAGAAGTAACGTTTGTCATTTGAAAAAGATTCTGTTAAATTCAGTTCAATATCATTATAGAAAGCTTCTCTAGCATGTTTTTTCATATTATTAACTTTATTCCTAAGTGTTTTATATTTAATCCAATCGTTTGCCTTACCTGAATGTGTTGCAGTCCTCCTTTGTTTATCTCTTAAGTTGCTTATTCGACGGATTTCAGAATCATACCATGGTTTATCGTTAGATCGTACTGTGACTTGACTGCATGGAATACATTGTTTAGCTAACTCAATGAACATCTTTGTAAAATATCATCTACACTGCCATTATTCAAAACACTCCAATCACAACCGGATATTAAGTCATTAAATTTATCAAAGTCGGCCCCTTTATAGTTCCATACTGTCCGTGTATATGAAATGTCATACGGAATTGCAGCTGGTATAATAATACATGTTGCCATATGATCACTTATATTTTGCGGAATAGATAATACATCACTCTTAAGAATAACCTGGTTTTGATTCACGATAATTGGATCTAATAAGGTTGAGGTAGTAGCAGTTATTCGAGTTGGCGTTACAATGACATTTTTCATGGTATTCAAAATCATGATATCTTTTAGTTTGTGGTTTTGTACATTTAGCTGATCCTCATTTACATCACCAACAATAATAATATTGTTTGATTTATCGGATACATATTCTATGTTTCGATTTAATAAGTCCCAGAATTCTACGTTGGAAGACGTTTGTCGATAGATCGTACCAATATAGAAAATATCACGATGTGTCTTTACTTGAATTCATATTGTTTCATCCCAAAATATTTCTAAATTTTGCATTCTCTCTGATAATATATGGTCAGCGACATATACTAATATACCCCCAGAGTGTGATGATTTGTCTTTTCTAAATGGTAAACCATAGCCTTTTAATTGTAAGCTATTAGTTTCTATAGAACATGATAAATGTGTTTCTGTAAAGCAAATAATATCAAAGTCCGTAAGTTCGTTCTCGATGTAGCTCAGCTTATTTCGAATACTTCTTATATTTAAATGTAAAACTGATAGCGATCCTATCTCATGTTCAGGCCCCGGATTCCTTGCAACATCTCCAGCCAACAATATTAGGATTAACGATAATACTATCAGGAGAATGTTAATGTTAAAGAGTAGCCCAGATGTATTACATTTAAATATGTATGTCAATAAATTACCAACATTCGTTAGCTCAATTAGTAATAAATATACAATGTTCACAGATGATTTAAACGCAAGCATTATCGGTTGAGTACAACAATAGAAGTTCCATATGGCAGCCCTCCAGGACATTAAATCATTACCCGTTCGGCTTATTGACAAAACCATCAAGATGGAGGACTGCTGCCCAGGGAATCCTTACAGGCAACTTTGACCAACAAGAGCATATACAACTGGACGAAAAGCCGCTCAACATGGCGCATGTATGCGTCAAAATGAAGCAACAAATAAGATATATTTTAATTTTAACTGAGGGAAAGATGAAAGATAGACAAAAGAACAAAGAGAAAGGTGTAATGCTAACAAGAGTGTACCGAAGCTGATGAGAACATGTATCATATAGACGCATGTTTTGGTGTATGTAACTGGAACATGTATCCTGTGATCAGGATCAGCACTGTTCACCATTCCCACATGTTTAATTGACATGCAAAATGCATTTGGCGACTTAACAAAAATGAGAGACCATGACACAAAACGAATTATTTAAAAACAAATCCGCCCTTCCGCATCAAATTCCGCAGTCCCCGTGTCGGAGAACCAAAGTACTTTATTTGCATAACCCAAGGCAACATACAAGTTTTTGTTTGAACAGGGATGATGTCCAGCAGAACACGAACCATATTGATCACTATCGTGAACGAGCTTGCTGATCTGATCTAAATCGAATGACAAACATTGCATACCCTGATCACACTGCGTGAACGAGCTTGCTGATCTGATCTGATCTGACTGAATGACAAACACTGCATAACCTGACCGCATGGTGTGAATGAGCTTGCTGATCTGATCTGACTGAATGGCAAACATTGCAGACCCTGATCACACTTCGTGAACGAGCTTGCTGATCTGATCTGACTGAATGGCAAACACTGCATAACCTGACCGCACGGTGTGAATGAGCTTGCTGATCTGATCTGACTGAATGGCAAACATTGCAGACCCTGATCACACTGCGTGAACGAGCTTGCTGATCTGATCTGACTGAATGGCAAACACTGTAGAACCTGACCACACTGTGGGAATGAGCTTGCTGATCTGATCTGAGTGAATGGCAAACATTGCAGACAATGATCACACTGCGCGAACGAGCTTGCTGATCTAACTGAATGGCAAACACTGCAGAACCTGACCACACTGTGTGAATGAGCTTGCTGAACTGATCTGCCTGAATGGCAAACATTGCAGATCCTGATCACACTGCGTGAACGAGCTTGCTGATCTGATCTGACTGAATGGTGAACACCGCAGAACCAATGGTGAACACTGCAGAACCTGACCACACTGTGTAAATGAACTTGCTGATCTGATCTAACTGAATGGCAAATAATGCAGAACCTGATCACATTGAGTTAATAAGCTGGCTGATCTGATCTGAATGAATGACAAACATTGCAGACCCTGATCAGATAGTGTGAACGAGCTTGCTGATTTGATATGACCAAATGGCAAACAATGTAGAACCTGATCACACTGTGTGAATCAGCTTCCTTGTCTGGTCTGATTGAATGAAAAACATTGCGGACACTGACCATACAGTGTGAACGAGCTTGCTGATCTGATCGGACTAAATGGCCAACAATCCAGAACCTGATCACACTGTTTGAATGAGCTGGATGATCTGAACTGGCTGAATGGCGAACGCTGCAGAACCTGATCACACTGTGCGAATGAACCTACTGATCTGATCTGACTGAATGGCAAACAATGCAGAACCTGATCACACTGTGTTAATGAGCTAGCTCATCTGATCTGACTGAATGGCGAATAGTCAAGTAGCCAAAGTCGATATATTGGCTTAACCCTGCATCGGCTGTAAAAAAAAATTTCTCTCTTGATTCTACATCCTCAGGGCATCTACAATGTAGATCAGCCGGATATCAAGCGGATATCCTTGGACAATCCGAGAAATCCAAGATGGCGGCAAAGATGGCCGCCGTTGATCAGAGAAATACAACTGTTTAACCAGTAGGCCTAAAATCGAGAGTGATACCACATTTTTAGCTAATTTTGGTATGAGGAATCCATTTCTGGTATTACCTTTTCAATATCTGGTCAATAAAAAGGTCAAATGTCATGGTGAGGGTCATTTTACCTAGAAAATGCACAGTAGAACAGCATTTTGAAGTTAAATTGACATATTAGTGTGATGTTTGGCGCATAATTGGGGTTTAAGACTATTTTGAATTCATTCATGAGGTTGCATAAATAAAAATACATATCAGATTAGTCATTAACATGCATTAACAATTAAAACAGGGAATCAAATTAATATCCAGAGATTGGGGACCTGACCGTTCCAAGATTTTTACCAGGGCAATATTATTAGCATATTAACAGCATGCTATGCTGGTGATTGAAATTATGTCTCCAATAATCTGCATCTTCATCAATATTTTCTATGTTTTATTGGGTCGAATACTGACCAGTCCCATGGGGTGAGGCGAAAAATCAGTGCTTGGAACTGAAATGGCTATGGAACATCGCTACTGGCGAAGTTATGACAAACGATGCCATCAATGTTGATCAGGCCATCGAGCTTGGGAAGAAGCAGCTAGAGGAGTTTGAGTCGGGGTGGCCTGATGCCTTCCATACACCAGTCAAATCCAATATCTTGAAATGGACTGACAACAAAAATACATAGACATAAACGTACAGAAAATAGTGGATACCGGTGTGTTCTATGCAAGTGCCCTTGGTATTCATACTAGTCAGTGCGAGGGTATACCAACATTCTGTGACATGTTGGCCACGGAGCTCGCGCCCATTGCCACATCTCTGTTTGACGACGAAGGCCGGATGCGTACTGCAACAAAAAGTGCCCTGAAGAAAGAACTGGCAGTGGAAAGGTCAAACTGAGGTATGGACAAAAATGCTGTGTTCCTTGATGGCTATGCGGTGCTCTGGGCTGTTGACTATCCATCCAAAAACGTCACAGTACAAGCCTACATCGACTCCTTCCGCAGACATGTGAGACGCTATCAGAATGATTCAGACGTCTATCTAATCTTTGACAGGTAATATAATGGTGGATCACTGCAGATGATACAATCAACCAATATCTTATCATTGACATAATTTTATATCGCATGGCATTTCTATCTACTGACTGGTATGTACATAAGTGTGCGTCTGTTCACGGCTTACAATGGTTGCAAATTGCCAATGAAATATCCATGATGCTTCTAATAGAGTTTAGATTATTTTCAAGCAACAGCAAATAGCTACATGATCAAGAGCTGCATTAGTCAACACCTACATTGGGCTTTTTTTCTCATGGTATATCATATTATAATATTCTGGTTTCAGATACATCAGTGGCAGCACCAATGAGGTAACACGGTGGAGACGAGACAAGGGGGCGAGTCGGGTATTCAAACTGAAACACACATCTCGTCTGCCTGCACAGTCACTTCTCTTCTCAGTAACTTTCAACAAGGTCCATATCATTAATATGGTCATACAGGATCTTATGGATCACAAGGACGACCATGTCGCACATTCCCTCATCATTACGGGCCCTGATCCTGTCCCCGTTGAGCTGCCTGGTCCTGTTGGTGACATGGAAACTGGATTATTGATCCATCGTCATGATCTGAGGACTACTCAGGAGGAAGCAGACACCATTATCATACAACAGGTACCTTTATTTTGATTGTGTTTTTGCCCCAGTGACCTTAAGTCATGTGGCATTATGTTTTGCACACGTCCGTCAATCCGTCCGTAAAACATATTCATTTTATGTGTCACAAATATTCACTGTGCGTTTAGATCCATAGCTGCCAATGGGGTATGTTTTTAGTATAATCTATTGTTAAGATTTCATCACAAATGATGTTTAGACATAGTATGTTTAAATACAATATGCTATGGTGGTGTGGTTTCAGGTTGTTCACCATGTGGCGGTTGACACTGACATTTTTGCTCTGTTGTTTTCCGCCATGCTGAGTTAATCAACGCCGGCCGTATATATCTCGAGTCACCGCTAAAGGGTCGTGCCGTCATCGATATAGATGCAAGTGTAAAGGAGAACCTCTCCATCATCCCCGGCCTTCTCGCTTCACATGCCCTGACTGGCTGTGATACAGTCGCGAACCATTACGGCATTGGGAAGGGCATGGCGCTGAAGGTGCTAAGAGCAGGTAATCAGATTGTGTCTATGTATAAAAAAGATGCATGCCGACAGAAAAATATTATATGATTATGTCGCCATACACTATTACATCACTATTCTGAATTTATGTTGACTTATATAATACATTGTGTATATAGTAATACATAGTATGTGTCTGTGTACATTACTTAATTGATGCATGTTTCTTGCAGGTGCTGTCGCATTCAATGTGTTCTGTGACAGCTCGTTGCCCGTGGAGCAGTACCATAAGCTGTTGGCGGAAGCAAGGTCCTTCATCCTGGCATGCTACAGACTGAGCGAGTCTCTCAATGCGGCGCGGGTTATGGCATGGCAAACCAAGATGAGACGACACACTCTTGAGCCACCAAAACTCTGCTCCCTACCGCCTACAGATCCAGCATTCAGGGAGAATGCTCTACATGGTCATCTAGCGGTGGCAACCTGGCGGGACTGCCTGAGGACAGACTCACCGCCCCTTTCTCCAATTGAGCATGGGTGGCATCGTCCCTTGGGGAACACAATTCTTATGCCAACAATCGTTCCACAAGACACACCCCTGGCTCCTGCAGACCTGCTCAAACTTATAAAATGTGGCTGTAGCAATGAAGAGCCATGTGGTACAAAGATGTGCAGCTGCAATGCCAGTGGACTCAGCTGTACAATTTTCTGTCAATGCGGAAGGGATGATGACTGTTTCAATACTCGTGTACATGGCATCTAACTGTAAATGTAAATTGTTGTAATTAATGGTGGGAATTTGTTATTCCAAAACCTGGAATACACATGCAATTAAGCACTTAAATTTCAAGAATGATACTTGGTGACATATAGGATATATTGTAACCTTCATAACTTAATTCAACTGAATGACATGTCTCAGTTTGTAACTTTCTGTTGCGCTAATCTTAAAATTACATCCCAGTATAATGTTTTACTCTGTAATTTCTATATTGTTCATGTAAAATGACCTTCATGATGGCATTTGACCTTATTATTGAGCAGATATTAAAAATATAACACCAAAAATGGATTCCTCATGCCAAATTTAGCTAAAAATGTGGTATCATTCGTGATTTTATGCCCACTGGTTAAAAAGTTGTATTGCTCTGCACAACGGCGGCCATCTTTGCGGCCATCTTGGATTTCTCGAATTGCCCAAGGATATCCGCTTGATATCCGGCTGATCTTCATTACTGAGGTCCCAAGGATGTAGAATCAAGAGAGAAAAAAACTTTTACATGCGATGCAGGGTATACCTGTTCTGCAACCGGACTAGAACACTGCAGAACATGATCACATTGTGTAAATTAACTTGCTGATCTGATATGACCGAATGGCAAATAATGCAGTACCTGATCACACTGTGTCAATGAGCTTCCTGGTCTGATCTCACTAACGGACAAACATTGCGGACACTGACCATACAGTGTAAACGGGCTTGCTGATCTGATTGGACTGAATGGCACAATGCAGAACATGATCACATTGTTTTAATGAGCTAGCTGATCTGAACTGGCTGAATGGCGACCAATGCAGAACCTGATCACACTCTATAAATTAGCTTGCTGATCTGATCTGAATGAATGGCAAAAAATGTAGAACCTGATCACACTGTGTGAATGAACTTGCTGATCTGATCTGACTGAATGGCAAATAATGCAAAAACTGATAACACGGTGTAAATGAGCTTGCTGATCTGATCTGACTTAATGGCAAGCAATGCAGACCCTGATCACACAGTGTGAACGAGCTTGCTGATATGATCTGACTGAATGGCAAACAATGCAGAACCTAATCAAATTGTGTGAATGAGCTGGCTGATCTGATCTGACTGAACGGCGAACACTGCAGAACCTGACCACACTGTGTAAATGAGCTTGCTGATCTGATCTGACTGAATGGCAAATAATGTAGAACCTGATCACACTGTGTAAATGAGCTTGCTGATCTGATCTGACTGAATGGCAAATAATGTAGAACCTGATCACACTGGGTAAATAAGCTTACTGATCTGATCTGACTGAATGGCAAATAATTTAGAACCTGATCACACTGTGTGAATGAACGTGCTGATCTGATCTGACTGAATGGCAAATAATGTAGAACCTGATCACACTGTGTGAATGAACGTGCTGATCTGATCTGACTGAATGGCAAATAATGTAGAACCTGATCACACTGTGTTAATGAACTTGCTGATCTGATCTGACTGAATGGCAAATAATGTAGAACCTGATCACACTGTGTGAATGAACGTGCTGATCTGCTCTGACTGAATGGCAAGCAATGCAGAACCTGATCACACTGTTTTAATGTGCTGGCTGATCTGAACTGGCTGAATGGCAAACAATGCAGAACCTGATCACATTGTGTGAATGAGCTTACTAATCTGATCTGATTGAGTATGGCAACTTTGCAGATCCTGATCACATTGTGTGAATGAGCTGGCTGATCGGATCTTACTTAATGGCAAACAATGCAGAACAAGATCACACTGTGTGAACAAGCTTTCTGATCTGATCTGACTGCATGATAAACATTGCAGACCCTGGCCACACTGTGTGAACGAGCTTGCTGATCTGATCTGACTTAATAGCAAACATTGCAGACCCTGATCACACTGTGTGAATGAGCTTGCTGATATGCTCTGACTGAATGACAAGGAATGCAGAACCTGATCACACTGTGTGAACGAGCTTGCTGATATGATCTGACTCAATGACAAGGAATGCAGAACCTGATCACACTGTGTGAACGAGCTTGCTGATATGATCTGACTCAATATGGAAAACATTGCAGATCCTGATTACATTGTGTGAATGAGCTTGCTGATCTGATCTGACTGAATGACAAACGTTGCAGACCCTGGTCACACTGTGTGAATGAGCTGAGCTGGCTGATCTGATCTGACTGAATGACAAACGTTGCAGACCCTGATCATCACACGGTGTGAATGAGCTTGCTGATCTGCTCTGACTGAATGGCAAGGAATGCAGAACCTGATCACATTGTGTGAACGAGCTTGATGATATGATCTGACTCAATATGGCAAACATTGCAGATCCTGATTACATTGTGTGAATGAGCTTGCTGATCTGATATGACTGAATGACAAACGTTGCAGACCCTGATCACACTGTGTGAATGAGCTGAGCTGGCTGATCTGATCTTACTGAATGACAAACGTTGCAGACCCTGATCACATTGTGTGAACGAGCTTACTGATCTGATCTGACTGAATGAAAAACATGCAGAACCTGGTCAGCATGGGTGAATGAGCTAGCTGATCCGATCTGGCTGAATGGCAAACATTACAGACCATGATCACATTGATCGAATGAGTCGGCTATTCTGATCTGACTGATTGACAAACAATGCAGAACCTGATCACACTATTTGAATGAGCTGGCTGATCTGACTGAATCGAAAACAGTGCAGACCCTGATCAGATTGTGTAAATGAACTTGTTAATCTAACATGAATGAATGGCAAACATTGCAGACCTTGATCATTTTGTGCAAATGAATTGTGCAGCTGATCCAAGTCAGACTGCACTTCCGTGCAACCAGATCAGGTGCTACGCATTTTGTCCCACCAAAATGTGTCACTGACTATAATCATGATAATATCCGGACCAATTACAGACATGGTACCGTGCATATACACACTTGTATGTCACATTGTGGTCCTGACTGGAGACATGCGGCTCATGGGAGTTGTGGCTTGTGTAGATCCTGATCAAATAACGCACGCCTGTAGCTAGTTTTTGCCGATAACGCGGTAGACGTACAGCTGTGATATATATATATAATTTGTGGGTGTTTCATGGATGGAAAGGCGAATTGTGGAGATAATGATCAGACTGTGCGAATGCACAGGTTGACCTGGGTCTACACTGGTCGTAAAATCCCATAAGCCCCAATTCTCATCGTAAGATATGAATCCAAGAGGATGGATTCATCGTTAAGCTATATATACCCTCTCATCGTCCTACTCCGAGGAAGAAGGAATGCATAGTAGCCCGACCTGTTGGCCACGTGATTCCAGACTATCATTTAGATAGATTTGAGGACCAAGTGTTCACCTCTGCGCTGCGTTGAAGCCGTCGGGCATGGCAGAGGACCCTACCTAACCTACCTACCTTACCTACCAAGAAAATGACATCAGTAACACCGATAGATGTACACCTGGTGTGAAATATGTGGCGTGAAAGTAAACATCTAGCATAACAAACTTCCCACAATGTTAAGTTTGTGAATGCACTAATAGTGTGACATTCGTGTTGGGGTTAGCGTGGATCTGAGAATCATGGATTTGACACGGCATGATATAGAATCATTAGAGAAAGGCACGTGTGAAATATCAACAAGTGGTGTGAAAGGAAACACACTGTTACAATCAGGCGGGCGGACGAACGAACGGACGGACGGACACAGACGGACTACGAGATCGAGGAATGATCCGAAGAATGTGAACAGAATAATGGTTATTCAACAGTAACATGAGTAAAACAATGGCAAAATAGTTACTTTAATGACATATGTTCATCGTATCCGGTTTGGAATTAGTCCTGAAAACGTGGCAGTGACTGGGCAAATGCGGTTCGCGAGACGTTCAGTCGGATGGAGAGATGCCTACTACGAGATCGAGGATATGGCATAATCACTTCTTCTTTCGGCAGGCGGGCTGACAATAAATAACAATGACAAAATATTGCTTAATGACAGATGTTCGATTCACCTGCTAAGAAGAAATTGAAGCTGGCCCACAAACGACATGTGTATCCCCTCCCCGCCTAAGATGTTAGTTGTTGTTCTTGTGTGATACGGCTGCAAATTTTGGTCATGGTTTATGCAAATGTGAATTATTATGAAAATATTCAAAAGAATAATCACGTTTTGAATCGACAGAAGATCAATGTACGAAAATGTAATGGAAAAAGCAAAAACAATAGTGAGGCACGAGTTAAATAGTGAGGCACGAGTTATCATTCTTGCGTGCAACACACATGTGGGTCGTGGTCCATGCATGTGTAAAGTTTCATGAAAATATTCGAATGGGTATTCGAGTTTTGCTCCAAACAAGAAATCAGTGCGCAAACAAACAAAACAAAGGGAGATAAATATAAAACCAGATGGCCGCGGCCCACATGTCGAGCCCGCCGAGGCATTAGATGGTTTCAGAGTGTATTTATTTGACGTTTGAATTAAGGGTTAATGAGATATAAGGTATGTAAAAGCTCTAACGCACATTTTGGTCATGGTTTATGCAAATGTGAACTATTATGAAAATATTCAAAAGAATAATCACGTTTTGACTCGACAGAAGATCAATGTGCGAAAATGTAATGGAAAAAACAAAAACAATAGTGAGGCACGAGTTAAATAGTGAGGCACGAGTTATCATTCCTGCGTGCAACACACATGTGGGTCGTGGTCCATACATGTGTAACGTTTCATGAAAATATTCCAATTGGTATTCGAGTTTTGCTCCAAACAAGAAATCAGTGCGCAAAAAAACAAAACAAAGGGAGATAAATATAAAACCAGCGCGGCCCGCATGTCGAGCCCGCCGAGGCATTAGATGGTGTCAGAGTGTATTTATTTGACGTTTGAATTAAGGGTTAATGAGATATAAGGTATGTAAAAGCTCTAACGCAAATGTTAATGTCATTTGACCTTGATCTTCGGCATGTGGGCCGCATGGGTAGGCTATAGAATGAAACTATGGATGATAATACAGAATTATTTGAAGTGTGAAGTACATCGGATTAAGTGTTGTGGAGGTGTAATGAGTGTAAATACTTTAACACAAATTTCAAAGTCATTTGACCTTGACCTTGGGCATATGAACCAGATGGGCAGGCTATGGAATGAAAATATCGATGATGAAAAGGAAGTACTGGAAGTAAATTGGAGTAAGGTATGTAAAAACTTTAACGCAGATTTTATAATAACTCAAACTTATAAGTCGTTTGGCCTTGAACTTGGGGCACAGGGGCTGCATGAGTGGTCAACAGAATGAATATATTATGATGCCCAATAAGCATACAAAGTGTCAAGCAAATCTGACTTACGGTTACAGAGATAGTAGGTATGTGAAAACTTTAACGCAAATTTTGACAGAAACTTTAACGCAAACTTCTATGTCATTTGACCTTGATCTTCGGGCACAGAATGAATATATGGATGATGTCCAAAGAAGCATACAAAGTTTCAAACAAATCCAACAACTTATAGTTACAGAGATAGTAGGTATCCGAAAACTTTAACGCAAATTTTGACAACAATTTAAAGCAAACTTCTAAGTCATTTGACCTTGGGCACAGGGGCCGCATGAGTAGGATACAGCATGAATATATGGGTGATGACTAATAAGCATATGAAGTTTCAAGTCAATTTGACTTAGGACTGCAGATATATAAGGTATTTAAAAACTTTAATTCAGAGTTCGGACAACATGCACGCACGCACGCACGCACGCACGCACGCACGATCCGCGTGTGGTCCCAGAGTCGGTCAGCATGCGAATCCGCACAGTCTGATCAGGATCTGCACTGTAAGCCATTCCATCAATGAAATATCCTTTATGCTTCCAAGGAGGAATACAGATCATTGTACGACTACATGAGCGTGCTATTTGATCAGGTAAACCCCATTTCTCCAGGCACATCCACACATGTAATACATGTCTGTGTCAGGTGCGGACAACGACAAAACAACAGCTAATCCATGTGATACCAGTCACATAAGTGAACTGAAATGTCTCCCATCTCTTTCATTAGTGATTACGTAGGTTTGTGTCTGTGACTCGGACAATGTGGGTTTGTCCTTTGCATACCCAGATCAGTCAGCTCATTCACACGGTGTGATCAGGATCTGCAATGTTTGCCATCCAGTCAGATCTGAACGGCCAGCGCATTCATGCAGTTTGATCAGGATCTGTAATGTGTGCCATTTAGTAAGATCAGCAAGCCGGATCAGTCTAGCAAGCTCGTTCACATAATATGGTCAGGGTTTGCAACTTTTGCCATTCAATCAGATCAGATCAGATCAGCAAGCTCATTCACACAATATGATCACGTTCTGCTCAGATAAGCAAGCTCATTCATGTAGTTTGATCAGGATATGTATTGTTTGCCATTCAGTCAGTTCAACAAGCCAAATCAGTCACACAATGTAATGATCAGGGTCTGCAATGTTTGTCATTCATTCATGTTATATCAACAAGTTAATTTACACAATATGATCAAGGTCTGCACTGTTTTCGATTCAGTAAGATCAGCCAGCTCATTCAAATAGTGTGATTAGGTTCTGCATTGTGTGCCATTCAGCCAGATCAGATCAGCCAGCTCATTTATACAGTGCGATCAGTGTCTGCATTGTTTGCCGTTCAGTCAGATTAGATCAGCGAGTTCATGCACACAGTCTGATCTGGTTCTGCATGTTTTGCCTTCAGTCAGATCAGATACGCAAGCTCGTTCACACAGTGTGGTTAGGGTCTACAATGTTTGCCATTCAGTCAGATCAATTGAGCAAGCTCGTTCATCTAATGTGATCAGATTCTGCATTGATTGCCATTCAGTCAGATCAGATCAGATCAGATCAGCAAGTTCATACACACAGTCTGAACAAGTTATGCATGTTTTGCCAGGCAATAAGAGCAGATCAGCAAGCTAATTCACACAATGTGGTCAGGGTCTGTAATGTTTGTCATTCAGCCAGATCAGATCAGCCAACTCATTCACAGTGTGGTCGGGTTCTGCATTGTTTGTCATTCAGTCAGATCAGACCAGCAAGCTCATCCATACAGTGTGATCCGGTTCTGCATTGTTCGCCATTCAGCCACATCAGATCAACCAGTTCATTAAAACTGTGTGATCAGGTTCAGCATCTTCGCCATTCAGTCAGATCAGATCCGCAAGGTCATTCACACAGTATAAGCAGGTTCTGCATGTTTTGTCAGATCACATCAGCAAGCTCGTTTGCACAATGCGGTTAGGGTCTGCAATGTTTGCCATTCAGTCAGATCATAATGAAGCGACCCAGCCAGCGAAGCATCGCTATACACAGATGTGTATTGCGTATTCCTCGCTTCGAATTTATCACACATTTTGGACAACAAAACACGTCTGTCATTTTGTGCACACAACTTACCACGATCTCAGATGCATGCCTGAATGTTCACACTTGTCAATTGTTTATGATTGTCGTCTTCACACAGCAGGAAACGTGTTTAGTTCGTTATAATTCACAATAGTTTGTTGGCATTTCCTGTGTGTGTTGAATGCAGCCGCCATGTTTACTGGCTGTGCTTGTGTTGGCTCGTGTCTGATCGGAATATTCCGTCCATACAATCTAGCCAATCACTATGCGGGAGGTTGGATAAGTTCCGTAAGTCACGGAACTTGTCCATCTCGGCCTGACAACACCTATAAATAGGAGTGAAATGTCAGAGTGGCGACTTTGTCCCGAGCGACGCAACTCGAGACGCAACTCGCGTCTCAGAACTCCCAAGGCCCAAATATTCCCCCCCCCCCCACTTAAACATTACTCACCGACGATGTTACCAATGGTCCGTTAGTCGTGAGATGTGATGATTTGAACGTCAGTCGGACATTATTGATTATTAATATTGGCTGGAACCATAATAATGCCAATATCCCATTACCCCACCCACTTTTTCCCCATTGCGATACGATTCCCAATTTGAGCTTCATGAACCCCCTGCTGTGTGACGCCACACCCTAACTTCGTGCCCCCCTCCCACCCCTGTTAGGTGATCCCAATTCCATTGTCATGCGTCCTAACTGTTGTGTGCCCCCCCCCCCCATTCAGCTATGTGTCATGATTCCAACCCCAGCTTCGTGAACCCCGGCTGTGCGACTCCCCACCACTGCCGTGTGCCACCTGCTGTGTAATTCCCCACCAGCTGTGTGACTCCCCACCCAACATTAGTCTCCACCAGCTTCCTGACCCCCCGCTGTGTGACTCCCCCACCCAGCATTAGTCCCAACCCCAGCTTCGTGATTCCCGCTGTGTGACTCCCCCACCCAACATTAGTCCCAACCCCAGCTTCGTGATTCCCGCGCTGTGTGACTTCCCCACCCAGCATTATTTCCCACCCCCAGCTTCGTGATCCCCGCTGTGTGACTCCCCCACCAGCATTATTCCCACCCCCAGCTTCGTGATCCCCGCTGTGTGACTCCCCACCCTAGCATTATTTCCACCCCCAGCTTCGTCATCCCCGCTATGTGACTCCCCCATCCACATTATTTCCCACCCCAGCTTCGTGATCCCGCTGTGTGACTCCCCCACCCAGCATTATCCCACCCCCAGCTTCGTGATCCCCGCTGTGTACTCCCCCACCCAGCATTATTTCCACCCCCAGCTTCGTCATCCCCGCTGTGTGACTCCCCCATCCAGCATTATTTCCCACCCCAGCTTCGTGATCCCCGCTGTGTGACTCCCCCACCCAGCATTATTCCCACCCCCAGCTTCGTGATCCCCGCTGTTTGACTCCCCCACCCATCATTATTCCCACCCACCCCCAGCTTCGTGATCCCCGCTGTGTGACTCCCCCACCCAGCATTATTTCCCACCCCCAGCTTCGTGACTACCGCTGTGTGACTCCCCCACCCAGCATTATTCCCACCCCCAGCTTCGTGATCCCCGCTGTGTGACTCCCTCACCCAGCATTATTTCCCAACCCCAGCTTCGTGATTCCCAACCATGACTTGGAGTTTGCGTTAGTGTGATTTTCCGCCAGATTTTAGCATAAATCTAGTCCGTGTTTACATGTGCTAATATTCTTTCTTGAGTCTGCTTACTCTCACAGTCGCCTGTTGTGCTTTTGTATCTTGCCATGTGTACATCTCATATTAGTCATTATCTGTCCATAATCAGATCACCCTCATCGTTGTTATCATAGTTTGTCACCACTCTTTAATTGTACACGTTGAGTAATACTGCATGTTAGAATTATTATCAAAATATCAGATGTTACTAAAATCTCGTCACTGTCGTCTTTTCATTGCCAAGTAGATATAGGTTAGACACCACCAAATAGTTTTACTATATAATTTAACCGAATGCCATCCAATAAGGCCAGTCTCTCCTACTTTCACTATTCGTATGGATGTTGTGGGACCCACTTGTACATGACCTGCAGCCAGTCTGTACTGGTTCTGCATGAACTAAACAATAGGTTCACTTACTCCTAAGAAAGAAAAATCCAACCTTGTCATATCCTCCAATATTGTGTACATTTGTTGGCCACGGAAACTCCGTGTACATCAAGTGACCAACAGGTTCAGTGTTTTCTTTTAAATGCTACAAATATGTTGAAAACTGGTGTTAAAGGCACCCCAAAATGTTCCTCAAGTGAAACTGGGTAGTAATGGATCAAGATTTGCAAGCAAACGGTGTCTGTGACCTCAAAACACCCGCACTATTTTTTTATACCGGACTACTTTTGCATACACCCTGGGCGGTTTCGCACCATTTGGTGTCTTCTAACCTATAGTCGTTAATTTTCCCTACCCCGATTTACGAGGGCCCGCTACCATTCCCCTGCGTGAACAGGAAATATCTGATTTATACCGTATTGCTGAAGACGGATACGACATAGGGACGTTACAAATTTGGTGGCAGCGGTGGCAGATATAATAAACCAGTAGAACCGAAACGTACCCTTATGTTGCTTCAAGAATTACCATTGCCGTCTCTGTCCACATAGTCACTTCGGAATTTCCAATAGGGCAATACACACAAAATCACTCTTGGTAATATGCACTGCGGCGAAATGCGGAGTGCGAGCGAGTGAGTGGAATCTATTTTCTGTTCGTAATCAATGTTTCCTACACTCTGGCCCATTCCCCCATCCCCATATTACCCCAAACCAGACAGTTGCGACATATAGTTCATAAAATTGCGTCTCTTGAATGTAGTGACGACGATGACCCCGGAAATGTGTACGTCCCTACTCGGGAAGGTCGAATGTCTCCCCTTGACCCCCACGGGTCCAAAACAATTGCCCTGACCTTCTCTCCCAATAACCATGACACTGTACCTGTCACGACAGGTGATCAAGTTAATTGTATGGTAACCAGTGACAGTGGATACATAACCCATTGCCGCTTGAATAATACAGAGTCGTGCGAAAAGTCATGCGAATGTGAACTGCGTGCGGAGATTAAGTCTCTAAGAAATGAGGTAAAACAATTAAAATCTCAAATTAATTTGATTCTACAGAGGCTTGAATCGAATGACCGACATAACCTGGAACCCGGAAGAAAACGTAAAATTAATTACAGCGAGCCATTGCCGTTGAACTTAGATAATCGCGAGCCCGTGCGTGTACCAATTCAATTGCCTGTCAGATCACACCACATAACAGGTAGGTCCATGTCCCCAAGAAGTTATCACACACATAGACATGATAGTGATTCCCGCGTCCCCCAACCACGGAAAGTGTGCAATTGGCCCAGTATATACCAAATCCAGGTCAGTTCGTGGAAATAGGTAATTTTGACGGAAATGGAAACTGGCATGAATATCTCCTGCAATTCGGTATCGCGGCACACGGAAATAACTGGGACAATGAAATGAAAGCAGTCAAGTTAGCGTGCAGCTTGCGCGGCGAGGCAATAGCTGTACTGAGTGAACTTGACCCAGATACCAGAACCGATTACAACTCGCTAGTAACGGCTCTGACCAACAGGTTTCAGACCGAAACACAAACGACAACATATAAAACTGATTGAAACAACGTCTTCGAAAAGTAGACGAACCACTACCGGAATTGGCTCACGATATTAAACGGCTGACGCGTTTGGCATACCCGACAATCCCATATAACCATAGACAAGAAATTGCACGAGATTGCTTTGTTGAAGCATTGAACAATTGGGATATCGAACGCTGGATCCTAGTAAAAGAGCCAACGACGATAGAAGACGCTCTGAGAATTGCAATAGAAATTAGAAACTGCCGCGAAAAATAATAAAGAGCGATGCTATATGAGGCAAGTTGAGAAAAGTGAAAACTACAGCGAACATAGAGAATATATACGGTCAATAAATGCAAATAATGAAAAATACAAGTTGCTACATGATGTAGCAGAAATCATGGCCAACATTAGACGGACGAGCGCAAAACAACCCCGGACAGTGGGCCGATGTTAAAGGCCGTGGAACGACGCTCCTGTTACAATTGCAAGCAGCGAGGGCATCTCCGGTACGCGTGTCCTCAACGTAAAACAGCGATAGTGATATATAATTGCACGAAACCTGGCCATAAAACACGTGCCTGTCCGTTACCCGCTTCCTCACCGCATACGCAACCACATCCCAGTGTTCCACTTTATAAAAACTCGTACCCGAGTTCCCCGCTTCCCCACCAAATACACAACTCCATCCCAGTTTTCCCACCCCATACATACCCCAATCACAGTGTCCAACTGTATAAAAACTCGTGCCCGAGTTTCCCCGTTTAAATTAGTGCCCGAGTTTCCCCGCTTCCCCACCAAATACACACCCCCATTCCAGTTTTCCCACCCCATACATACCCCAATCGCAGTGTCCAACTGCATAAAAACTCGTGCCCGAGTTTCCCCGCTTCCCCACCCCATATACCCCACATTCCAGTTTCCCACTGTATACACACTCGTTCCCGAGGTTACCCCATATCCCCACCATATACACCCCCTCATCCGAGTTTCCCCGCTTCCCTACCCCACCCCTCATCCCCCCTCCCCTGCCCTCCCCAGCCCACCCATAACCTTCCCCTCCCACAAGGCGACTGTGCATGGCCAATGGTGATGTTGGTGGCAACCTAACTCTGCCCGAATTTAAACGATGCTGACATACACCATATACACTGACCATTGCACGTCGACTCCCTTTCCTGGCCACCCCACCATACACCCACCCCCACACATATAATAAACGTATTAACGAGTCTGCGTTCGGTGCGAAGACTATATTCCATCTACGCCAGGAGGCATACGTTTCCTATACGACATGACGACGAGACGTAATCCTTGGAGGAAACGGGCGATAATCGACGCGTTAGAGGATGATGACGAAACGATGCGTGATACCGCCCCACACGTATATCGGGCGTGAGACGAACCACCGATGCGATGTTCACAGACGACGCAAATGCTGACGAGCGATTACCCGATGAGGACCACCCGTGGAAACGCTACAACGCGATAGCTACTGACGACGATGACGACGGATCATTTGCCATACATGGGCCATCGGCGGAACCACCATACACGAGGATAGATTTTCCGCAAAATCAGACGTTAAATACGCGTGTGGTATAAGTTCGCGATAATAGCCGTAGTGCAGGACGTCACTATGGAACAGGCACATTTTACACAGGACAAATATGTGCGCTTATACCCAATATAAACTTGAATGTTTTCGCGTAAATATTAAATATCCGCGTACATATAGAGATATTTGATTCGCGTTTAAGAACATGGACAGCGTATACTTATAAGTCAGGAATAGTGAAATAGGAACAATAGATACAGAACACAATGTGTTGTATTTTTTTTATTAGGATCTGAGTGATAGTACGCTGACCCAGATATGACAGTACCATGTCGTTGGAACTATCATATCTAACCAATTTGACTTGTGTACACTATCATGGAGTATGGAGGTCACGTGTTTCCAGAAAATGACATAGTATGTACATTTTTTTTTGTATGTGAGGGATTGAATGTATGCGGTATGAATGCGCGTGGCCACGCAGAGTGTGATTTGCTATGTATATTTTTAGTGTGCGGATTTGTCATTCAATGGATACACTTGAACTGCGAGTCTACATGATATAAATAGTTTTACTAGATTGCTAATTAAGAGAAACATACAGAAACAAGTATTTCATGTTGAGTGAAGTAACAGAGCAGACATGCAAATGGTAAGATGCATGTCTGATATTTGTGTACGAGTAACACATATTATTGCTGAAGGTACAACAAATGAGTTAAACTTTGCTATCTGTGCGTTTCCCGTGGTCATCCTGTTGGCATTCGGATTAGCATTCATATCTGGTCATTTGTTATTCGAAATGTTCATTTGCCACGAATATATGGTTGGCGGTCGAAATGGCAGCAGCGACATTATCAATTAACTTTCATATAGCAGTTTAATGAGTTACCTGGAAATAAATAGAATAGATATAATAGAGTAAGTATTGGTATCCGAGTGTTTTGCGTTGATGTTGACTCACTGATGTTCAAGCTTTCATATTCTACGAAAGTAGATACATTTTAATATAGCTTTCCATAGTTTACGTGACCAAGGGAAATATTATATGAATTCTGAATAGCGATGCCAACACCCACAGTAAGCACTAGTGCCATACCGATACATGATTAGGAGTAGTTCACATGATAGTGTTGTTAGTAGATGTACTGATAGTACAATTTGATTAGAAGTAGTAAGGAACGTATTATTGACCATGTCACATGTTCTGTAGTCTTGTCAGGGTCACATTTTATCGCCGCACATAGAATATGTTAATTGACTCAAGTAAAATGTAGAGACCAGACTGCAAAGCATTCATACATGTTTGGAGCGTGTTAGAAATATTTGGTGATAAATCTCATTTACATGTAAATAGCCGTATGTTTTTATACAAATACGTGACATTCAGGTTGTGCTGCATATATTACGTTATCCTATTTTTTTTCATGAGTTCGAGGACGAACTCTGGTCGAACAGGCGGGGTAATGAAGCGACCCAGCCAGCGAAGCATCGCTATACACAGATGTGTATTGCGTATTCCTCGCTTCGAATTTATCACATATTTTGGACAACAAAACACGTCTGTCATTTTGTGCACACAACTTACCACGATCTCAGATGCATGCCTGAATGTTCACACTTGTCAATAGTGTATGATTGTCGTCTTCACACAGCAGGAAACGTGTTTAGTTCGTTATAATTCACAATAGTTTGTTGGCATTTCCTGTGTGTGTTGAATGCAGCCGCCATGTTTACTGGCTGTGCTTGTTTTGGCTCGTGTCTGATCGGAATATTCCGTCCATACAATCTAGCCAATCACTATGCGGGAAGTTGGACAAGTTCCGTAAGTCACGGAACTTGTCCAACTCGGCCTGACAACACCTATAAATAGGAGTGAAATCTGTCAGTTGGCGACTTTGTCCCGAGCGACGCAACTCGAGACGCAACTCGCGTCTCAGAACTCCCAAGGCCCAAATATCCCCCCCCCCCCTTAAACATTACTCACTGACGATGTTACCAATGGTCCGTTAGTCGTGAGAAGTGATGATTTGAACGTCAGTCGGACATTATTGATTATTAATATTGGCTGGAACCATAATAATGCCAATATCCCATTACCCACCCACACTTTTTCCCCATTGCGACACGATTCCCAATTTGAGCTTCATGAACCCCCTGCTGTGTGACGCCACACCCTAACTTCGTGTCCCCCCCCCCTCCCACCCCTGTTAGGTGATCCCAATTCCATTGTCATGCGTCCTAGCTGTTGTGTGCCCCCCCCCCCCCATTCAGCTATGTGTCATGATTCCAACCCCAGCTTCGTGACCCCCCCGCTGTGCGACTCCCCACCCCTGCCGTGTGCCCACCTGCTGTGTAATTCCCCACCCAGCTGTGTGACTCCCCACAACATTAGTCTCCACCAGCTTCCTGACCCCCCGCTGTGTGACTCCCCCACCCTTGCATTATTTCCCACCCCCAGTTTCGTGATCCCCGCTTTGTGTGACTACCCCCCCACCCAGCATTAGTCCCAACCCCAGCTTCGTGATTCCCGCTGTGTGACTCCCCCACCCAACATTAGTCCCAACCCCAGCTTCGTGATTCCCGCGCTGTGTGACTTCCCCACCCAGCATTATTTCCCACCCCCAGCTTCGTGATTCCCGCTGTGTGACTCCCCCACCCAGCATTATTCCCACCCCCAGCTTCGTGATCCCCGCTGTGTGACTCCCCCACCCAGCATTATTTCCACCCCCAGCTTCGTCATCCCCGCTGTGTGACTTCCCCACCATCCAGCATTATTACCCACCCCAGCTTCGTGATCCCCGCTGTGTGACTCCCTAACCCAGCATTATTTCCCACCCCCAGCTTCGTGATCCCCGCTGTGTGACTCCCCCACCAGCATTATTCCCACCCCCAGCTTCGTGATTCCCGCTGTGTGACTCCCCCACCCATCATTATTCCCACCCCAGCTTCGTGATCCCCGCTGTGTGACTCCCCCACCCAGCATTACTTCCCACCCCCAGCTTCGTGACTACCGCTGGTGTGACTCCCCCACCCCAGCATTATTCCCACCAGCTTCGTGATCCCCGCTGTGTGACTCCCTCACCCAGCATTATTTCCCAACCCCAGCTTCTTGATTCCCAACCATGACTTGGGTTTGCGTTAGTGTGATTTTCCGCCAGATTTTAGCATAAATCTAGTCCGTGTTTACATGTGCTAATATCCTTTCTTGAGTCTGCTTACTCTCACAGTCGCCTGTTGTGCTTTTGTATCTTGCCATGTGTACATCTCATATTAGTCATTATCTGTCCATAATCAGATCACCCTCATCGTTGTTATCATAGTTTGTCACCACTTTTTAATTGTACACGTTGAGTAATACTGCATGTTAGAATTATTATCAAAATATCAGATGTTACTAAAATCTCGTCACTGTCGTCTTTTCATTGCCAAGTAGATATAGTCGTTAATTTTCCCTACCCCGATTTACGAGGGCCCGCTACCATTCCCCTGCGTGAACAGGAAAGACGGATACAACATAGGGACGTTACAATATTAGCAAGTTCATTCACACAATGTGATCAGGTTCTGCATTGTTTGCCGTTCAGTCAGATCAGTGTGGTCAGGGTCGCAATGTTTGTCATTCAGTCAGATCAGATCAGCAAGCTCGTTCTCCTAGTGCGATCAGGGTCTGCATTGTTTGCCATTCAGTAACAGCGGACCAGCAAGCTTTCACACAGTGTGATCAGATTATGCATGGTTTGCCATTCAATCAGATCAGATCAGCAAGCTCGTGCACACAGTGTACTCAGTGTCTGCAATATTTGTCATTCAGTCAGACCAAATCAGCAAGCTAGTTCACACAGTGTGATCAGGTTCTGCAGTGTTCGCCATTTGGCCATATCAAATCAGCCAGCTCATTCACACAGTGTGATCAGGTTCTGCTTTGTTTTCCATTCAGCGAAATCAGATCAGCCAGCTCATTCACACAATGTGATCATGTTCTGCATTGTTTTCCATTCAGTTAGATCAGAGCAGCAAGCTCATTCACACAATGTAATGAGGGTCTGCAATGTTTTTCATTCAGTAAGATCAGATCAGCAAGCTCATTCACAGAGCGTGATCAGGTTCTGCATTGTTCGTCATTCAGCCAGATCAGATCAGCAAGCTCATTCACACATTGTGATGAGGGTCTGCAATGTTTGTCATTCAGCAAGATCAGATCAGCAATATCATTCACACAGCGTGATCAGGTTCTGCAGTGTTTGTCGTTCAATCAGATCAGATCAACAAGTTCATTCACACACTATGTTCTGCATTGTTTGTCATTCAATCCTATCAAATCAGCAAGCTCGTTCACACAGTGTGATCAGGGTCTCCAACGGTTGCCATTCAGTCATAAAAGATCAGCAAACTCATTCGCACAATGTGGTCAGGTTCTGCAGTATTCGTCAGTCAGCCAGATCAGATCAGCCAGCTCATTCACACAGTTTTATCAGGTTCTGCATTGTTTGTCATTCAGTCAGATCAGATCAGCAAGTTCATTCACACAGTGTGATCATGTTCTGCAGGGTTCGCCATTCGGCCAGACCAAATCAGCCAGCTCATTCACACAGTATGATCAGGTTCTGCATTGTTTGCCATTCAGTCAGATCAGATCCGCAAGTTCATTCACACAGTGTGATCGGGTTCTGCATTGTTTGCCATTCAGTCAGATAAGATCCGCAAGTTCATTCACACTGTGTGAGCAGGTTCTGCATTGTTTGCCATTCATTCAGATACAATCAGCAAGTTCATTCACACAGTGTGAGCAGGTTCTGCATTGTTTGCCATTCAGTCAGATAAGATCCGCAAGTTCATTCACACAGTGTGATCAGGTTCTGCATTGTTTGCCATTCAGTCAGATAAGATCCGCAAGTTCATTCACACAGTGTGAGCAGGTTCTGCATTGTTTGCCATTCAGTCAGATAAAATCAGCAAGTTCATTCACACAGTGTGAGCAGGTTCTGCAATGTTTGCCATTCAGTAAGATAAAACAGCCAGCTCATTCACACAGTGTGGTCAGGTTCTGCAGTGTTCGCCATTCAGTCAGAGCAGATCCGCAAGTTCATTCACACAGTGTGGTCATGATCTGCAGTGTTCGCCATTCAGCCAGATCAGATCCGCAAGTTCATTCACACAGTGTGATCAGGTTCTGTCGTGTTCGCCATTTGGCCAGATCATCCACGCAGTAGCAATCTGCGGTAGCCTAAGGTAAGTAACACCCGGCAGTAGGTTGTAAGGCAGTAGTTATCTCTATTTTGCTGCGGTTTTCAGACCAGTAGATCTATATGGCATAATGTAATATGGAATTTTATTCGCAGAAATATATTTTACTTAAAACAATTTTGTTTGCAAAGTTGAAGGCTGTGTGCGTGTCATACCTTTAGCATAATTTACTGCGTTAATTTCTTACTTACATCGGTTCATGTATCTCCTTTGTACGGAGCCCCGCAGGGGACGTATACTTCTTTTTTTTATTAATTCGTTCCCACGAAATAGCAATTCGTTCCCTCAATTCACTTCACGCATCTACACACCATAAGGAAGGCACACACCAAGTTTCAAGTCATTACCTATTACGGTTAAAACGTTTTACTTCTTACAAGAAACGTGACGAACGGACACCCGTTTCTTTTCTCCAAAAAGTGGGTATAACGAGACAATCCACGAATGCCGTTTTTGGCGGGAGACATACTGTCTCATACTGTCTCCACGCTATTGGGATCGTGATTCTGGCCGTTTGCACGGGTTTACTTTCGGAAGTGGCTATCTGTTCATCGGGGGACGTCTCAATAGGCTCAATTTGCGTTCGCAATTAACAACAGTCAGGTGACATTTAAAGTCAGCTAGTGAACTGAAAGCAAGTTATTAATAACAACGGCAATGCTCAACATTATGTGTAAAATAGTTGGCATGCCCAACTTTACTTTTGAAGAGAACAAATTGCTGTTATTGAGACGACCCCCCCCCCCCCCCCCCCCCCCCCCGTATCGCTATTGGGATCGTGATTCTCTGTTCATCGGGGGACGTCTCAATAGGCTCAATTTGCGTTCGTAATTAACAACAGTCATGTGACATTTAAAGTCAGCAAGTGAACTGAAAGCAAGTTATTAATAGCAACGGCAATGCTCAACATTATGTGTAAAATAGTTGGCATGCCCAACTTTACTTTTGAAGAGAACAAATTGCTGTTATTGAGACGCCCCCCGTATCGTGTACCACGCAGTCGCAATGCGACGTCGAAGGCCATTTCTTTTTCATATTGTGGTTTACGGGCGATTTTCGAAAAATTACCCTCTGGGTGAGCGAAACAAAATTCATGAAAACATTTCGCCGTTCATGCAGCATACACGTATGTAGGCCTACGCCCAGTCATTATTTTGAAAAGATTTCACATAATATTATGTCACACCTCCAGAGTTCCTGTTGGGTATACAATTTGGATTACTCGGTTTGTATCCCTATTCTGCAAAGTGCTGATTGAATTTGGCCAAATAAACATACTAAAAATATGAAAATTTCCTCGCTTTTTTTCTTCACATTACGAAAAACCTATGCTGCAAAAAATATTTTTTGAACGCACAAACCTTTTGGTAGAGGGCACCTCTCACCATATCCGTATAAAGGCGTATATCACCACTTCAATTCTGGGTTCTACCCCAATAAATACGTCTGCAATATACCTCGTAAAACGGTTTATTAGTCGGACATAAAGCACCTTTGCTTCATCAACCTATTTGTATTTAGAGCAGGCTGTATTTTACAAACACCAGTAACTGATCAATTTCTCCAAATTTCTCCAAATTTGCAGATTGTACATCCAATAATCAACATCGAATATATTTCTAACAAGGAATTTCTGAGTATGCAAATTCACAAGTGGCTACTTGTCTCCCGCCAGTCAGTACTTTCAGTACTTTGATTTCTTCTAGACATAGACAATTGGACAACAGATAATTGGCTATTAATGTTGTTGTTTTAAGTCCACGATTAAAAGTGACAACTGTTCGTGACCTAAGATAACAAAGGAAGTCAGCGTATGAGAAAACGTACATGCAGTTGCAGGCTGGCATACATGTATACATAAATAAGATACTAGTGAACATCTGTGCTCTGTGATGAGTGTTGTCCAGTTTAACATTGAAAATGACTAAGTTGATTACGCGGAAAAATAGGTAAAGGTAAAAATGAAGTATGGTGGGTGATACTAGGTGGTACAGAAAGTGAGAAACGGATCTAAAGGCGAAATCTTAATGTTGAAAATTGCTAAGTCAATTACAAGGAAAAAACAGGTCAATGTCATAAAAGGTCATATGTTGAATAGTGGTATGTGGTCGGCACCCGTTGGTTAGGAAATTGTGCAAATATGGTGATTCTAGGTTGTACAGTAACAGAGAAGTTGACCTAAACACGAACACTTAACATTGGAAATGGCTAAGTCAATTACGCGGAAAAAATAGGTCAAGGTAAAAAGAAATGCCACATGTTGGATAGTGGTACGTAGTGGGCATCCCTTTGGTTATGGAGTTATGCAAGTATGGTGGTTGTAGGTACAGTAACAAAGAAATGGACCTAAACACGAAAACTTAACATTGAAAATGGCTAAGTCGATTACATGGAAAAAATAGGTCAAGGTCAAAACATGTCACATGTTGGATAATGGAAAGTGGTTGGCACCAGTTGGTTATGAAGTTGTGCAAGTCTGGTGGTCCTATGTGGTACAGTAACACAGAAATTGACCTAAACAGGAAGTTGATTACGTGGAAGAAATAGGTCAATTACAAAAGGTCACATGTTGGATACAGTGGGGATTCTACTTAGATTCACAGCCTAACCGCTGTACAGTATAGGAATGAATGGCCGTTTTGTGGAATTTATCGGGGATATAAACTTTGGAAAAGTCGCGGAAATACTGGACGAGGCCCGGGAATACTGGACGAAGGCCGGAAGGCCTCGTCCAGTATTTCCGCGACTTTTCCAAAGTTTATATCCCCGATAAATTCCACAAAAAGGCCATTCATTCCTTATAATTCCAGCATTTTAAATAAATTTATCAAGAAAATGTGTTTATTTTCCGTTTTCTTAAGAAGTATTTGAACTGCGCCTCACGGTTATGGAAAGTAGTTCGGCGTGGGAGTTTACTGGGATATAAATTTTGGACAGAGACTTGCTACGGGCCAATCAAATGTTAAGGAATTGTGTAAATATGTTTGTGCTGGAATTATTGAGCGCATAACCGCGTTTTTCGGTTCAACGAACCGCAATTCAACCGTAAACGAACCTCTACAGTGTAACGCATTCTGCGGTATTCTAGATTACCGGAGTAATCAAGTTTATGATTGACAGGAAATCAATCTGAAAAAAGCAAAAGGTGATAACTAAACAATTAGTGAGAAAGAGTTGTCATACCTTGGGTCGTGATCTTACGGTGGCACAGAGGGGACATGGATATATTTTTTACTTTCGTGTGCGCACGCGATAGGTTTTGCGTGCGCACGTGATAGGGTTACCTATCGAGTGTGCACGCAAAACCTACGTGCGCACGCAAAACCTATCGCGTGCACGCAAAACCCTATCGTGCTCACGCGAAAGTAAAAATATGTCCATGTCCCCGCTGTGCCACCGTATGATCTACAGTAGTTTTTTTGTTGTTTTTTTAAGAAATATTGAGCGTAGAATGCAGGAAATGGCTTCCTCAATTCCCCCTAGCCAACTCCCTCGCACAGCTCAGTCGACGAACGAGCATACCTCGTTCAAGTTCCATGTGGGCCCCTCCCCCCTTGGTGAAATCCTGGATCCGCCACTGATCTAAGCATATGTGAAGTTTTATGAAAATAAAATCCAAAGAGTATTCGAGTTATGCATCAGACAAGAAATCAATGAGCGAAAAAACAAAGGGAAATAACTAATTTCATTAACATCTTCCAAAGGCTATTCGAGTTATGCTCCGGACAAGAAATCAGTGCACAAAAAAAACAAAGGGAAATAACACGAAAATTAGTGAAGAAAAATGTGTCTCTTTTGGACGTGACACACCCTTGGGTCGTGGTCTATGCATGTGTCACGTTTCATGGAAATATTCCAAAAGTTGTTCGAGTTATGCTCCGGACACGAATTCAGTGCGCGAAAATAAAACAGAGGGATAGCTCGAAAATTAGCAAGAGGTGTTATTTCTTACACGTGACACACCTTTGGGTCGTGATCTATGCATGTGTGAAATTTCATGAAAATACTCCAAAAGATATTCAAGTTATGCTACAATTAGCAACACCATGACAAGCTCCTAGTATGCTGTATCTCGACAATCGGTGTCATGCGTGCAGTTGTGAAATTTCACCCAAGTGTGCATTGTGAATGCGACATAGAGAATAGTAGGTTTGTGCCGTGAATGGGAAAAAATAGCTGGCACATACGCACATACGCACTGTGTTGACGGGATAAATAACAATACTCACCAAGCAGTACACAACCGTCTGTGTTAATCTTGTACAGATTACCAACGTTCCTGAGCATCTGTTGGCAATGCCAACTCGCAATCTGATAATCTGAGCCTAAGCAGTAGCACAGATCAGGCTCAGCCAATCAAGCTGATTTCAGTATTCAAGTATTTTGAAATAAAGAAATTGACATTGGCCAAATTAGCGCAGGTAGTAGTGGTACAATACTGCCCTTCCAAGTCAAACTGCAGTATCTGTTAAACTGCAGTATCTGCACTATGATGCTATGCTGACCCTGTGCAATCATCCCAAGTCAAACTGCAGTATCTGCACTATGATGCTATGCTGACCATGTGCAATCATCCCCAGGTGGTGGGGATGATTGCACAGGGTCAGCATAGCATCATAGTGCAGATACTGCAGTTTAACAGATACTGCAGTTTGACTTGGGAGGGCAGAATACATGTACATACAAAAAGAAACCTCTAGTCTACGTAATCAACGTAGACACAACCAATATAAATGCAAATGCTTTGATTTAACGACGGCACTGGCTCGACGACCTTGCATGTCGGGACCGACTATTTATTTAAGTCCCCATCCGATAGGACTAGGCTAGCACGAAGTTGTCTTGCCTAAGGACACGCCGAATCGGCACATCTGTGCAGTTTGATCTGAGTCTACACTGATTGCATTAACATTACAACCAATCTACACTTTCTATCCCGGTTTTTATACTAATGAGGGATCGTAGTTAGTAATTTCCCTTTGCAAATCTATTTATAGAGATCCGGTCCTATGTCGTATTACGGCGTTTATTTCTTACTGAATAGCATAAAACTGAGTTTTGCGAACAGAGTAGACCTAGATCAAACTGCACATCCGTGCAGTCTGATCTTAGTCTACACTGATTGCAATAACATTAATAAGTGTTAAACTATCAATCTGGCAAATAATGCAATCCCGGATCAGATTGCGCAGATACATGTACATGTATGTAGTAAGATTCGGATCAACACAATTCGAAATCACTATAATTTCTCCTTTGTATAACAACTCACGCTACATTCGCCCTTTTTACCAGCAATAACACAATTTGGACCGGATTTCTCATGATATATCTCTCATTGAGTAGAAGTATGCAAATATTTGTTTTCCTGGTATGTAGGATGCATAGAACCAGTTTATTGCATGAAATGTGCATGCAATTTGCGTTAGCTGTGTAATTGTATGAAATCTACATGAAATGCGTGTGTAATAAGATATTGTTACATGGTTTCCGTTTTTTCCACATATATAGCGCGTGCTGTTTGCATATGGCTTTAGGCAATGCTCATTCCGGGGCCGCGCGTAATGGAAGTGCCTTCATGACGTCACTACGCGGAAGTGCCTTCATGACGTCACTACTTCATGACGTTCATGATGCGGCCCCGGAATATGAATACCGAAAATTATCTACGTGAATGGGACGATTTATAAAAGTACTGAAAATACTGAATATTATGCTCAAATTACATCAGTTTTTTGTTGGCCGCGGGTTCAAACAGTTCCCTCGGGCCACAGCAAACGTTTGCACACGGCTGGACATGATCAAACCTTATATTGTTACATGGTTTCCGTTGTTTGCAAACATATAGCGCGTGCTGTTTGTATATGGCTTTAGGCAATGCTCATTCCGGGGCCGCGCGTAATGGAAGCGCCTTCATGACGTCACTACGCGGAAGTGCCTTCATGACGTCACTACTTCATGACGTTCATGACGTTCATGACGCGGCCCCGGAATATTAATACCGAAATTATCTACGTGAATGGGACGATTTATAAAAGTACTGAAAATACTGAATATAATGCTCAAATTACATCAGTTTTTTGCTGTAAATGTAACAATAACGTTTGATCATGTCCAGCCGTGTGCAAACGTTTGCTGTGGCCCTCGGGAACCGTTTCAGGGCTGGACATGATCAAACCTTATAATAATTAATATAGTATGCAGTACTACGGAGCCCCGTAGGTGACATGGATTTTTTTTATTAATTCTTTCCCAGGAAATAACAATTCGTTCCCTCAATTTAACAATTCGTTCTCTCGAATTAACAATTCGTTCCCACGATATAACCACGAATTGTTAAATTAGGGGAACGAATTGATATTTCGTGGGAACGAATTAAATAAAAAAAGAATTCTACGTCCCCTGAACAAATATTGGCAAAATTAGCGCAGTCGGTAGTGCACGGCACTACCGACTGCGCTAATTTTGCCAATATTTGTAAAATTCTATATTAAATATTTGGCCTGAAACCAAATGTTGCAGCTGAGGCCCAGCCAATCAAATTGTTTGATTGCAAGTTGGCATCACAATATATGTTCATATGACAATATATACAGCAAGATAAAGGCCTAGTGCCGAAACGTCGGAAAAGTGGGTTCCTAGGGCCCGTTTCACTAAACTCCGTACGACTAAAATGTTCGTAAGTGCAAACTTATAATCGTCTGGAAATGTCAATTGATGAATGTAAATTTATTGAGCATGCAGCCTATGCTCAATAAATGTAAATCCAATAATTGTTTACAACAAAAAATTATAAATGTGAAATTTACAGACTATCATAAGTTTGCACTTATGAACATTTTAGTCGTACGAAGTCTAGTGAAACGGCCCCCAGATATTTGCAGAATTGTTGAACATATGTTCGGAAACGTTGATAGTCTTGGAAGGATTAACGCAGGCGGGTGTGTAATTACACTACATGTAGTGGTATAGATATGTAAATGGAACCGCTACAGTAAATGGGGTATGTGATCATTACAGCTTCAATGCACTATGCTGTGGTTTTGCAATAAATAGAATGTAACATTGACGTTGATTGCATTATCATATTTAATATCATATTTATTATTAAACTTATTGACCGGTCTCATAAGAAACTCGACATAGCCTCGTTGCTAGTGAAAACAGAAAACTCGTTAATTAATGAACTACATGTACGTATTAAATGAAACTCACATTAAAGTATCGCTCACGGAAGATCCACCTATGTAAACCATGCTCATATGTGATTGTGACTGTATGTAGAAATTAGAGCTTCTGGTGATTGCGACCAGTGTAGATCCATATCAGACTGTGCATATGATCAGGATCTGCACTGTTCACCATGCCATCAATGAAACACGCGTCATGCTTCAAACAAAGAATATAGATCGATACCAGGCTACAAAGAGTTCAAAGAGTGCGCTATTCGATCAGGAGCTACACTGGTCAGAAATCTCAGAAGCACAATGTCTCCAGTCACAGCCACATATCACACAATAAGGTGTCACGCCCGCTTATTACGCCGACTGCACGGGGAAGTATTGGCGCGCTGGCTCACGAAGGTAGCTTACCACGTCCTCGACCAGTCTAGCCCCAGATAGCGGACATATCAGCCTGCGCATCCACAAAGTCTGATCAGCTCCTACGCTGTTTGACATTCAGCGACTGAAATATACGTATTGCCATCATTAAAACAAGACACTCTATATATTATAATTGTGGATGTGACAGAGAGAATGCGGCTTATGGGTTTTACGAGCAGTGTAGATTCAGTTCAGCCTCTTCATCAGCACAATCCGCCAAGTCTGATTTGGATATGCACGGGTCGCAAAACGTATAGGCCCAATTTTTCCAATCATAGCCACGTATATATATGTATATGTATATTGGTTAATAATGACATAAACCTGGTTTTGTCAGATTGTGGAGACTGTATATTGAACTACGGGTTGGAGCCCATTTTAGCCATTCTCCGGTCATTGTGAACAAGGAATATACTCTCTCAGCATGTTGCTTCGTAAGTAAAATTGTCTCTGACGTATTTCTATTTCTCTACCACGCCCACCCCGTCCACTCAACCACGCCCCGGGTGCTAGTGTCAATTGAGGGACCCTGCATGTCTGCAATGAAAATACAGTTTACCAGCAAATGGCCTTACTTCATTACATACATTCATTCATAGGTGAACTGTGTTTTATATTGCATTGCAGATGTCTCTCAAAATACACTATCACGACGACCAGCCCCGAGATGTACATTCAGGACCCGTTCTATACCTGTAGCCTATTTCATCAAAATTGCTAAGCATTCTTTCTTATCTTGCTAAGTACATTTGAGGGAGAAATTTCCATTTAAGGATACATGTATTAAGTTTGATTGGATGTATTACATTATCACAGCCATTTTGACTGTGATAATGTAATAAATTCAGTATAATAATTCTGCATATTTTTAATCCTGAAATTATATATGCGTCGTTAGTTCTATATGAAATAATGTATTTCGGGAAACTAAATGATCACTCCCTCAAAGTATACTTAGCTAGATAAGTATGCTTAGTAACTTTTGTGAAATCGGCTACAGATCATCCAAGATTCAAAGATAATTGCTTCGTAAATGTGATGGAATATATTAACATTAGTGTGAACAATGCCTCGTTACTGTATCCTATACGGCACATGGAGTGGCCAAGTCGGCCATCTTTGTGTGTTCCATTCATCAGCAAGTTTCACCCTCCTGGCGCTTGACAATAAACTAACTATGCGAAGTAAAATGTAGTATGATATAATCTAGCTGCACGTTTTCCGTTGAATCAAAGTAGAAGATCAGGTATAGAACGTAATTAATTTCGATAGTGCAAAGTTACGGACCCATGGAATAAGTAAACCGTCGTTCGATTGTCCGTAACAATATGCCTACTATCTGTGTAACCGTGATTATTCTATGTTCTGGACCTCAGTTGAAAGATAGATAATATGCATTTGAAATTTTCCGTAGATATTAGTTGTCACTGTGTCTTGTACGTAACGTTAATAGTGCTTCAATGGCGTGTTTAATTCAACTGCATTCCTATTGTTACTGTTTCGGAGATTGTGGTGTGCAGCACGTTCATATATTGAGTCCATAGAAGTTCCAAAGATATAGTGTCCTCACACGCACCCGTCTCTCAATCCATCGCTCCGCCCGTCCTAATCCGATTTTTCAGGGTGCCACGCAGGTCGCATGACAGCCAGACAATTAGGGTTACGCCCATCCCCGTCCATCTATCAACACGTCCGCACCACCATACACCTATCCACTCATCCATCCGCAGTGTCTGTAGATAAACATGGAGGATGGAAGTGAATGCGTGCCTGAACGAGAAATCCATCGTTAAGGATTACTATCTCAACCCTTTCAACTCTACAGACCTCTTTTGCAAAATGTGTAGATCCAGGGGCGCGTTTCACTAAACTACGTACGACTAAAATGTTCGTAAGTGCAAATATAGGTTCGTCTGGAAATTTCAATTGATGGATTTACATGTATTGAGCATAGGCTATGCTCAATAAATGTAAATCCAATAATTGTTTACAAGAAAACACTGTTAATGTGAAATTTACAGACTATCATAATTTTGCATTTACGAACATTTTACTCGTACGAAGTTTAGTGAAACGGGCCCCAGATGCGCAGGCTCGTAACGAACTGTCTCATCAGGATCTGCAAGTTTTGCAAGTAATTTTCATATTTGTTAGAGAAAAAAACAACCATTTTATCCCCTCGGCGATATGCAAGAGGGTGTATAGCGTTAGTCCATGTGCGTGCGTGCGTGCGTGCGTACATACGTACGTGCGTGCGTGCGTTAGTAACGTTTAATTTCTCAATAACTTATGAACCACTTCAACGATTTTGATAATATTTGACCACAATTAGCTGCACGTTTTCCGCTTTATAGGCAATGGGTTGCACTATATCTCTACACCACGCTACACAGTAAACATGTGCGTAATAGCATTTACACTTCCCGCACTAAAATATAGAAATATTTCCCTTCTACATGGAAACTAGCAAACGTAGTTCCGATATTTAAAAAGGCTGATCCATCGAATCCGCAGAACTACCGATCCATATCCCTACTAAGCTGTATTCGTAAACTTATGGAGCGATGCATTCACAAGCATTTATACAATTATATAACTGTCAATAACATTCTCACGCCTCTTCAATCAGGATTCATTAAAGGAGACTCGACGATCAACCAGCTAACATATATATACAACGATATCATCAAAGCATTGGATGACGGTAAAGAAGTCCGAGCCGTTTTCTGCGATATCTCAAAAGCATTTGATAGAGTCTCTGGCACCGCGGCCTTATAATGAAACTCTCCTCAATCGGAATGACCGGGAACCTTCTTTCCTGGTCTAAATCATACCTAGCAGATAGAAAACAGCGAGTAGTACACTTAAACGCATCTTCCGAATAGTCTAATGTAACCGCCGGAGTTACCCAAGGATCCATTTTGGGCCCTTTACTCTTTCTTATCTACATTAACGATATAGTTCAAACTATCAACTCTAAAATTCGACTATTTGCAGACGATACAAGCTTATACATCATTGTAGACGACCCATCAGAATCCGCAACACAACTAAATTCCGATCTTAACACATGTGCACCAATGATCACAAAACTGGTTAGTAACATTTAATCCATCAAAAACCGAGTCCATGATATTTTCGAAAAAACAAAATAAGCCCCATCATCCTGATCTGTATATGAACAATACTGTAATAAACACTGTAACCGAGCACAGACACTTAGGTTTAACGTTCTCTGACGATGGTAAATGGACAGCACACATTTCAAGTTCTTTAGAGAAAGTTTGGCAGAGAGAGGATAGGAATTCTAAGATCGCTCAAATTCACATTAACTAGAACAAGCATTGAACGCCTTTATATCACATCCATCCGCCCACTACTCGAATATGGAAACATTGTTTGGGACAACTGTACAAACTATCTAAAAAATGACCGATGCTATACAAACCGAGGCAGCACGCATTGTAACAGGTGCAACAAAACTTTGCAGCATTGACAACCTTTATAGAGACCTTAAATGGGAAACTCTCATTACGCCGAAAAAAACAAAAGCTCGTACAAAATGAAGAATGGCCTAACACCAACATATTTAACAACACTTATACCTACCGGAACACAACAGCGTTACGCCCTTAGAAATGTAAACAATATACCGTCACTATATGGTCGCACCCAGCAATATACCAATTCCTTCCTCCCATCCACTATCAGAGACTGGAACAGTCTACCAGAATCTACCAGATACGCCCCAACAATATCCAGCTTCAAATACAGACTTAACAAAGATACATCTAAATCATCCCCTCTGTTTAACGTGGGTACCCGAAAAGACCAAATCCTACACGCTCGATTACGAATGTCTTGTAGTTCCCTAAATTATGATCTCTACAGAAAATCAATAATAGACTCACCTCTCTGTATATGTGTCGCCCCAAAGAATGTCAGTCACTTTCTCACATCATGCAGACAATATCAACACCAACGACAATTGTACCTCACTGATATTCCATGTATTCCGTCAACTGAAAATCTTTTGAACGGAAACGAACAATTGACTTTCGATCAAAATAAAAACAAATTATAAGTGTCCAAAACGTCATAACAGCAACAAATATATTTTAGCATCATAATATCATTCCAACATAGACAACCAAAATATACCATACATATCATCCTAACAATAGACGACAACTTCCGGGCACTATCCATTTACGCCGCTCGGGGGCGTCTCCATGTCCACGGAACGTGAGAGGGAAATCGTGAGGGTTGGGAAAGGCAAGGGCGATTCCCTATGTAATCCCCCACTCCCGTGTCCCTGTCTCATTTGCTTGGTGACCATCTCTGAAGCACAGCCACACGCATTCTCATGTCATAAATCTAAGGTTTAAACACTGTCAATCTCATTATGTAAGTACATCATTGTAAGACAAAGTTATTCCACTTAGACTATTTCAACATGTATATTCGCCTGTATGTGCACTTAACTATCTTGTACCACATTCGTGTCTTACATCCACCTTGTGGGAGACGAATTCATATAAGCTTCACGCTTGTTTTCATATCCCTGTCATTGTATTACCTTGTATTGTACCATATACTGTCGAATACATATTACTTAAACTAAAATATAGAAAAAACCTGCGGGGTGTTGACGTTCATATTTCCCTATATTGTTAGTGAGAGACAATTCTACAATATGACACAAGAATATTACCATAAACTTACCTAATAAAGTGCGTATTATCAACATTCTTAGGTCACTCTCCACGAAGTAGAAAGTAAACAAAGAACGCTTCAAACATACATTTGGAAAGACTACTCAGTCATAACTCTTATGTCATGAAATGTAGCGAAATATAATTAGTTATGTATTCAGAACTAGTATGTGTGTCTATGGATGGTATTTTGTTTTGCATACGACCCACGTCCAACCGACCAAGGTCAAGGTCACTGAGGATTTATGTTCGCCTTGTCTGTAAGGCAAAAATGTTAAAAAAATATATTATTATTATTACTGTATTATTATTATCAGTATCAATGCTGCCTGCGATGAGATTAGCTTATTGATAACGATGCCCTTGTTGCAACTTCAGTGCTGAACGCATAGTACTCCCCACATACATATACATTCCCGTCTGATAATGTGAATGTGACTGGAGAAATTAGGCCTATGGTATTTGTGACTACTGTCTGTTCCACGTTTTGCTGCTGACGAATGTTTGGCTATTAAATACATTAAATCTAAAAAATATTTAAAAGTAAGTACTTTTTCATCAATAACAAAAAAAGTCGCACTCCCCCAAAAAATATTGATTTATTGCGAAAAAACGATTTTCCTATGGGAATTTAACATGGGGGCTAAACATAGAATAATTCTAAATCATTTTTTTATTTGTTGACCGATTTTCAAAATCTAACTTTTGTTTTCTTATTTACATCATTTTCAAGCTATCTCGCCAGTTTCGGAGTCAATTTCCAAAAAGTTTCGTTTTGTTTTATCCTTCAGGATCAAAAAACGAAAAGTTTTGGAAATTGACTCCCCATGTTAAATTCCCATAGGAAAATATTTGATGGAATTTCATCAAATACATTTTTTTGGGGAGGGTGACTTTTTTGTTATTGATAAAAAAGTACTTACTTTTAAATATTTTTTAATAGCCAAATGTTCGTCGGCAGCAAAACATGGAACAGACAGTAGTGTAGTTTCTGATAAAATAGCACTCATGTAGCCTGATAAATATATACATGTATATTGCTTGTCAGAAGCAAAACGGGTGTTTCATTGATGGAATTGCGAACAGTGCAGATCCTGATCAGACTGTGCGGATGCACATGCTGATCTGGATCTACACTGGTCACAACACTCTTAAACCCCATTTCTCCAGCCGCCTGTAGCCGGATAACGATCTACATTGATTGTTAGAAGCATGACGGGTGCTTCATTGATGGAATAGTTAACAGTGCAGATCCTGATCAGACTGCGCGGATGCACAGGCTGATCTGGATGTACGCTGGTCGCTAAACCCATAAGCCCTATTTCCCCAGTCACCTTTGGGTTTTAGGTCAACAGCATCAAACAATCAATTATGTAGTTAAAGTCGTTTCACTACTTTCAATACTTTGATTTACCAATGTTACAGATGGCGTTTTTGTGCAGCTGTTGTGCCACTTATTGATGATTACTGGCAGCGAAGTGCTAGGTATGTAGACTACATTGTAGTTTGGTGGGTATGTAGACTACATTGTAGTTTGGTGGGTATGTAGTAGACTACATTGTAGTTTAGTGGGTATGTAAATTACATTGTAGTTTGGTGGGTATGTAGACTACATTGTAGTTTCGTGGTTATGTAAATTACATTGTAGATTCGTGGGTATGTAGACTACATTGTAGTTTGGTGGGTATGTAGACTACATTGTAGTTTGGTGGGTATGTAGACTCCATTGTAGTTTGGTGGGTATGTAAACTACATTGCAATTTGGTGGGTATGTAAATTACATTGTAGTTTGGTGGGTATGTAAACTACATTGTAGTGTGGTGGGTATGTAGACTACATTGTAGTTTGGTGGGTATGTAAATTACATTGTAGTTTGGTGGGTATGTATACTACATTGTAGCTTAGTGGGTATGTAGACTACATTGTAGTTTGGTGGGTATGTAAACTACATTGTAGTATAGTATGGTGGGTATGTAAACTACATTGTAGTTTGGTGGGTATGTAGGTTACATTGTAGTTTAGTGGGTATGTAGACTACATTGTAGTTTGGTGGGTATGTAGACCACATTGTAGTTTGGTAACATTGTAGTTTGGTGGGTATGTAAACTACATTGTAGTTTGGTGGGTATGTAGACTACATTGTAGTGTGGTGGGTATGTAAACTACATTGTAGTTTGGTGGGTATGTAGACTACATTGTAGTTTGGTGGGTATGTAAATTGCATTGTATTTTGGTGGGTATGTAAACTACATTGTAGTTTGATTGGTATGCAAACTACATTGTAGTTTGGTGTGTATGTAGACTACATTGTAGTTTGGTAGGTATATAAATTACATTGTAGTTTGGTTGGTATGTAAATTACATTGTAGTTTGGTGGGTATGTAAACTACATTGTAGTTTAGTGGGTATGTAAACTACATTGTAGTTTGGTGGATATGTAAACTACATTGTAGTTTGATGGGTATGTAGATTACATTGTAGTGTGGTGGGTATGTATACTACATTGTAGTTTGGTGGGTATGTAAACTACATTGTAGTTTGGTGGGTAGTACTACATTGTAGTTTGGTGGGTATATGTACATTATAGTTTGGTAATGTATATTACTTGTAGTTTGGTGGGTATGTAAAGTACATTGTAGTTTGGTGGGTATGTAGATTACATTGTAGTTTGGTGGGTATGTAGACTACATTGTAGTTTGTTGATTATGTATACCCCCCTCTACCCCCACCGCCCCACCCCCCCCCCACCCCCCAATTCAGCAGGTTAAATGCGGGACCGGACCGGTTGACATGGTGTTAAATGACCTTAGCTGTTGCTAGGCCGTTAAACACCAACAGCCTACCTACCTTCTCCCATATACCCATTCTATTATGAGGAAGCTAGCCCCCCTTGTTCCACAGACCCCGTATATTATGAGATAGCTAGCCCTCTTTTTCGACAGACCCCATGTATTATGAGGGAGATATCTCCCTTCCACAGACCACTACTATTATGAGGGAGCTAGCCCCCTTCTTCCAGATTCCTTCTAATATGAGCGATCTAGCCTCCTTCTTCCACAGACTCCTTCTAGTGTGAGGGAGGTAGCCCCCTTCTTCCACAAACTCCATATATTATGAGGGAGCTAGCCCCCTTCTACCACAGACATCTTCTAATATGATGGATCTAGCCTCCGTCTTCCACAGACTCCTTCTATTGTGAGGGAGCTAGCCCCCTTCTTTGTGTGTTGGGTTTGTATTTTGTTTGGCTAACTAATTGTCTCGGACTTCAGCCAGACATGTAGCAAGTATCGGCACAATCGTATATTAACTTTAAGCCGGTATACGGCGATAGTACCTATGCGCTACCTAAAGCAAGTCAATGAGTGTATCTGCTATTGACAAGCCCTATAAAGTCGTTCCCTGGTCTACCAATAATAGTGAAATCATAATAGATTATTAGACAAAATACAGCCTGTCCACACGACCACAGAAAGGGTTATAACACAACAAATAGGTGTGTAATAATTTTATACCAACAACTTTATGAAAGAAATTTGATATTATAATTCATTGATAACATAAAACTGTCTACATATATGCTATGTGACTAGAATTTAATATTTACCATACAACCAATACACATAAATATGCATTATCAACAATATAGCATTTTGCCTCATAACAGGCTAATTATAGTATCATAACAGTGTACCATGTGGTAAGCGTATATTGTTATAAATATAATATCAACAAATCAAAAGTGCATGGTTATATGGTAAAATAAAAGATATGTATTGTCAGCCAGTGTAATTGCCATGCTCTGTGCATGAATTATATAAGGTTACCATGGTAACCACTCACAAAACAGGCACAAAACAAACCGAAACCATCTCGCTGCCAATATCATATTTGTATGTAATATTCTAATTATGCATATTCTGTTCTAACACCATCTGGTATTATGCATTTTACATGAGTATACTGAACTATACATGTACATACTCACTCACCACCATAACCATAGATCCATACATGTATACTAGCAGATACATGCATATATAAACATATATATACAAGTATATACACTCATAAACAACACACATAACAAATCCCCCTCATCTCCATATATAAGTACAACTATCAATAATATAGATCTGAACGTGCAGGTGTTATTCCACTATAAAATAAAAGAAATTAAGTATAGGTTGTAAATGGTCTATAAACCACTATTGTCAGTAAATAATATATTATTTTTTAAATTATTTTGTTATACTTATGCGGTGTTGATTGTATATGAATCATGCGTGTTCCATTTGTTGCAACTGGTTTATAAAACCTTACTATTATGTAGCCCCCTTCTTCCACAGACTCCTTCTATTATGAGGGAGCTAGCCCCCTTCTTCCACAGACTCCTTCTATTATGAGGGAGCTAGCCCCCTTCTTCCACAGACTCCTTCTATTATAAGGGAGCTAGCCCCCTTCTTCCACCGACACCTTCTATTATAAGGGAGCAGCCCCCTTCTTCCACAGACTCCTTCTATTATAAGGGAGCAGCCCCCTTCTTCCACAGACTCCTTCTATTATGAGGGAGCTAGCCCCCTTCTTCCACAGAAACCTTCTATTATGATGGAGCTAGCCCCCTTCTTCCACAGACACCTTCTATTATGAGGGAGCTAGCCCCCTTCTTCCACAGACTCCTTCTATTATAAGGGAGCAGCCCCCTTCTTCCACAGACTCCTTCTATTATGAGGGAGCTAGCCCCCTTCTTCCACAGACACCTTCTATTATGAAGGAGCTAGCCCCCTTCTTCCACAGACTCCTTCTATTATAAGGGAGCAACCCCTTCTTCCACAGACTCCTTCTATTATGAGGGAGCTCGCCCCCTTCTTCCACAGACTCCTTCTATTATGAGGGAGCTAGCCCCCTTCTTCCACAGACACCTTCTATTATGAGGGAGCTAGCCCCCTTCTTCCACAGACACCTTCTATTATGAGGGAGCTAGCCCCCTTCTTCCACAGACACCTTCTATTATGAGGGAGCTAGCCCCCTTCTTCCACAGAACTCCTTCTATTATGAGGAGCTAGCCCCCTTCTTCCACAGACACCTTCTATTATGAGGGAGCTAGCCCCCTTCTTCCACAGACACCTTCTATTATAAGGGAGCAGCCCCCTTCTTCAACAGACTCCTTCTATTATAAGGGAGCAGCCCCCTTCTTCCACAGACACCTTCTATTATAAGGGAGCAGCCCCCGCCCCCTTGTTCCACAGACCTTCCTTCTATTATGATGGGAGCTAGCCCCCTTCTTGATAGACACCTTCTATTAGTAGCTTGGTTTATAGAGCCCCCCTTTCCATTCCACAGACTCCTTCTATTATGAGGGAGCCCTACCCCCTTCTTCCACAGACCCTTCTATTATGAGAGCTAGCCCACCCCCTTCTTCCACAGACTTCTATATGAGGACGCCCCCTTCTTCCACAGACTCCTTCTATTATATGGGAGCACGCCCCCTTCTCTACAGACTCCTTCATTATGAGGAGCTAGCCCCCTTCTTACAGACACTTCATTATGAGGAGCTACCCCCTTCTTCCACAGACACCTTCTATTATGAGGGAGCTAGCCCCCTTCTTCCAGACTCCTTCTATTATGAGGGAACTAGCCCCCTTCTTCCACAGACACCTTCTATTATGAGGGAGCTAGCCCCCTTCTTCCACAGACACCTTCTATTATGAGGGAGCTAGCCCCCTTCTTCCAGACTCCTTCTATTATGAGGGAACTAGCCCCCTTCTTCCACAGACACCTTCTATTATGAGGGAGCTAGCCCCCTTCTTCCACAGACACCTTCTATTAGAGGAGCTAGCCCCCTCTTCCAGACACCTTCTACATATTATTATGAGGGAGCTAGCCCCCTTCTTCCACAGACACCTTCTATTATGAGGGAGCTAGCCCCCTTCTTCCACATACATATTTTATTATGAGGGAGCTAGCCCCCTTCTTCCACATACATATTATATTATGAGGGAGCTAGCCCCCTTCTTCCACATGCATATTCTATTATGAGGGAGCTAGCCCCATTCTTCCACAGACTCCTTATATTTTGAGTTTATGAGGGAGCTAGCCCCCTTCTTCCACAGACTCCTTCTATTACGAGGGAGCTAGGCTAGCCCCCTTCTTCCACAGACTCCTTATATTATTAGTTTATGAGGAGCTAGCCCCTTTCATCCACATACTCCTTTATATTATGAGGGAGCTAGCCACCTTCTTCCACAGACCCCTTATATTATAAGGGAGCTAGCCCCCTTCTTCAACAGACCATTTATATTATGATGGATCTAGCTCCCTTCTTACACAGATTCCTTCTATTACGAGGAAGCTAGCCCCGTTCTTCCACAGACTGCTTATATTATGAGGGAGCTAGCCACCTTCTTCCACAACAGACATCTTCTATTATGAGGGAGCTAGCCCCCTTCTTCCACATAATCTTTCTATTATGAGGGAGATAGCCCCCTTCTTCCAGACTCCTTCTATTATGAGGGAGCTAGCCCCCTTCTTCCACAGACTCCTTATATTATTAGTTTATGAGGAGCTAGCCCCTTTCATCCACATACTCCTTATATTATGAGGGAGCTAGCCCCCTTCTTCCACATACCCCTTATATTATGAGGGAGCTAGCCCCCTTCTTCAACAGACCATTTATATTATGATGGATCTAGCCCCCTTCTTACACAGATTCCTTCTATTACGAGGAAGCTAGCCCCCTTCTTCCACAGACTACTTATATTATGAGGGAGATAGCCCCCTTCTTTCAGACTCCTTCTAATATGAGGGAGCTAGCCCCCTTCTGCCACAGACTTGTTCTCTTATGAGGGAGCTAGCCACAGACATATTCTATTATGAGGGAGCTAGCCCCCTTCCTCCACAGACCCCTTCTAGTTTTATGAGGGAGCTAGCCCCTTTCTTTCACAGACATGTTCTAGTATGAGGGAGCTAGCCCCCTTCTTCCACAGACCCCTTATATTATGATGGAGCTAGCCCCCTTCTTCCACAGACCCCGTCTATTATGAGGGAGCTAGCCCCCTTCTTCCATAGACCCCTTATATTATGAGGGAGCTAGCCCCTTCTTCCACAGTCGCCTTCTATTATGAGGAGCTAGCCCCCTCCTTCCACAGATTCCTTCTATTATGAGGGAGCTAGCCCCCTTCTTCCACAGACATCTTATATTATGAGGGAGCTAGCCCCTTCTTCCACAGATTCCTTCTAGTATGAGGGAGCTAGCCCACTTCTTCCACAGACATCTTATAGTATGAGGGAGCTAGCCCCTTCTTCCACAGACTCCTTATATTATGAGGGATGTAGCCTCCTTCTTCCACATACCCCTTATATTATGACGGAGCTAGGAGCTAACCCCCTTCTTCCACATACCCCTTCTATTATGAGGGAGCTATCCCCCTTCTTCCACAGACCATTTATATTATGATGGATCTAGCCCCCTTCTTCCAGATTCTTTCTATTATGAGGGAGGTAGCCCCCCCCCCCCCCCCCTTCTTCCACAGACCCCTTCTATTATGAGGGAGCTATCCCCCTTCTTCCACAGACCATTTATATTATGATGGATCTAGCCCCTTTCTTCCACAGATTCCTTCTATTATGAGGAGGTAGCCCCCCCCCCCCTCCCCTTCTTCCACAGACCCCTTCTATTATGAGGGAGCCAGCCCCCTTATTCCAAAGACCCCTTCTATTATGAGGGTTCTAGGCCTCTTCTTCCACAGACATCTTCTATTATGAGGGATATTGCCCCTTTCTTCTACATACCACTTATATTATGAGGGAGCTAGCCCCCTTCTTCCGCATACATCGTCTATTATGGGGGAGGTAGCCCCCTTTTTCAACAGACCACTTCTATTATGAGGGATCTCACCCCTTCTTCCACAGACCCATTCTATTATGAGGGAGCTAGCCCCCTTCTTCCACAGACTCCTTCTATTATGAGGGAGCTGCTAGCACCCTTCTTCCATAGACTCCTTCTATTATGAGGGAGCTAGCCCCCTTCTTCCACAGACTCATTCTAGTATGAGGTAGCTAGCCCTCTTCTTCCACAGACCCCTTAGGGAGCTAGCCCCCTTCTTCCACAGACTCCTTCTATTATGAGGTAGCTAGCCCCCTTCTTCCACAGTCTCCTTCTATTATGAGGGAGGTAACCCCCTTCTTCCACAGACTCCTTCTATTATGAGGGAGCTAGCCAGCCCCCGTCTTCCACAGACCCTTTCCATGATGAGGGATCTAGCCCCCTTCTTTTACAAAATGTTCGGTAGTTTCCGTAAATGACGCCGTAAGTCGAATCATCTTTCGACGTTATTTACAGAACATATCAGTTTCTGTAAATATATTTCATGAAAAATCGCACATGTTAGTTACAAAATCACATGTCATGTCTCATGTTATTTTGTATCATTATAGCCGGTGTATGTCCGCCAAGTGCCGTACCTGTGGTGAAGAACGCCTTCCATAACGGCGACGGAACTTACGACGTTGGTGACGTCATCACGTACACGTGTGACAATGGATACATCCGTTACCATCACACCCCCGACAACGTCACGTGTCTGGCTAACGACACTTTCTCTACACCAATTCCCGCTTGTTTCAGTGAGTAGAATTTCGACATGTTTTAGCAAATATAATTTCGGCATTTGTCCTCTACTTCCCTATACGTTGACCATATTCATGAATACCGATTGATAACATATGATTGTATCATGATTAAACCTGGACTCCAACATCCCAGGTTGTACTTTGTGGAGACATATTATTTTCGTCCATTCTTTAGATGTGATCTTTTAGGCAAATAAATATTCATTGACCATTACCGGACGTATTTATTGGCATTATTGTTAGTCAAACGTGAATTAGCACTCTTAGTTAGCATTGCCTTAAAACATTTAACAGAGACAACTATTTATTATCCCTGTCTCATTTGCATATCAAAATAGTCTGATGCAAACGCGCGTCTCTATCAGTAAATTAAAATTTACTAAATGGTTATATCTGTTTAATTCTGTGAATTCACTTTACATACTCACGTTGTATATTCAAGCTATAGTATCGTACCGAAAGCTGCAAACAGTTCAATGCATGTAATTATTCTTGCTAATTATTTGCATATATTGGTTATCCGAGCAGCTGTCATTCTACATATGAGACACGCTACATATTCTGCATATGATTTTGTACCCAAGATACATGAAAACTATTTATAAATTTTACGATATATTCTGTAAATCACGTCGAAAGTCAACGACATTTTCATAGCAAATGAAAATGTCATCAACTTTCGACGTGATTTACAGAGAATATCAGTTCATGTAAATATAATATCATGAAAATTCGCACATGTTGTTAGGCAAAAAAAAAGGCGCGTCTCATTAGCTCGTCTGTTTTCGAAGAAAACTTAAAGAGCTATTGTCACCACTCCGGCGTCCTCTACATCGTTCGCGTCCTCGTCCACGTCCGGATTTCGGTTAACCTATCCATTAGAGTCATTTTCTCAATAACCCCTATGTTCATGAAACTTGGGACAGAACTTCCTTCTTGCATCACTCACCACAACCCACACATAATCCATCATCCCATACATGTCCTAAATATACTCAATTGAAAAAGTCTTGTCCCCTCTACTAGATTGCGGCGTGTAGGTTTATCGTGGGTGAAAACAAAGAAAACATAACTTTAATATGACATTTATTCATTAACGAAGGTAATGGTATGAAATTCATTATGATATGAAAATCGTGTGTAAGCCATATCAGTTATGCAAATGAACACGTCGAAATCCCAAATTCACAAAAGTCAGTACCGTGTATGTCCCCCATTAGCCCGATTCATTGTATGCACCGTCTCCTCATAGAGTCGATAAGGTCGCGAATTGTTCCTTGCGGAATGTTGGCCCACTCGTCCAAAACGGCCGCTTGAAGTTCGTTGACGTTTCTCGGCTGATGTGGACGTTGACGTAATTTACGTTTGACGTTGTCCCATAGATGCTCGATAGGATTTAGATCCGGACTTCTCGCTGGCCATTGAAGAACATTCACGTTATGTCTCTCCAAAAACTTATGCCGCCCCAAAACATCTTCGATCCACCGCCGTACCTGTCTTTCTCTAACACACAACAATCGGCGTAACGTTCGTTCTTGCGTCGATATACGCGCGTCCTACCGTCGTGTGTCGACAAGTTGAATCTGCATTCGTCGGAGAACACAACATTATTCCAGTCTCTCAGAGTCCATCGCAGATGATTTCTGGTCCAAACAAGGCGATTGTTCCGATTCCGTCGTGATAGGATAGGCCCAATGTATGGTCTCCGCGCTCTGACGCCAATATCCCTCAGCCGGTTTTTGACGGTGGCTCTGCTAACGTGACGACCGGCTCTCCCTAAAATCCTTCTCGACGTCGACGCAGCATTTTCCACCCTGTTACGCACGTGTGAAGTTCGTATGTACTGATCTTGACGCCGTGACGTCACACGCGGTCTCCAGCTACGTGGCAAGTGTTTGACGGAACCTGTTCGCCCGAATTTCACCCTCAATCATCGAATTATCTTCGGATGGACTCCAAAATGACGTGCGACATCATTTTGTCTGGCCCCAGCATCCAACATGCCTATTGCGCGTACTTTTAAATTGTCTCCTAACGTCGGTATCACGTTAATCAAGTTACGTCTGAAAAGATGCCTACAGCGCGTATTCTCCTAGAGTTTTTTCGTGTTTTTCTTACTTGGCAGACTTGTATGCTTCGTAATGGACAATAATATCGAAGTGAATACTGCACGAGCACCTCGTACATGCCAAAACGATAAAACGTCAATTTCGTGGCGCACGTGCCGTCACAGGTGAATTAATTCAATGAAACCCGGGAATCGCAAATGGATATCCCGTGCGATCTGTTGTGTATAATTTTATAATTATACGCCATCAATTCATCTCAAAATATGAAATTATAAAAGGGGACAAGATTTGTTCACTTGAGTATACTTACTTGTTTTGTCCCCGGTCTCGGTAGAGCTGGAGGCATATAGTGTTTGGACTGTGTGTCCGTGAGTACGTCCGTCCGTCCGTGTGTCCGGCAAATTAAGAAGCTCGCCGGAGTTTCTCAAGTATGTCATATCTTATATATCCCTTGAAGGATTACTTAAATATTTCAACGCAGTATACCTGTGGAAAATGGCACACATCCATACTGTCATTACAATACGATGTTTGTACGTGTTGTTTTTCTCCAGAATCCCTGAACACGGTGTGCTACCCAAATGGGACGATTATATTGGCCAACCCGGATACATCCCTGTACTTGTTTGCGCATGCGTCTGATACAGACAATACGTGCACGACAGAATGGATAGCGGATTTTCAGGAACCAAATGCCAGAGTTCAAATCGTGGGCTGTGCCAAGGTAGGTGTGAAGTACAGTGAAACATATCATGTCCTGCACTACTGCATGTTAAGCCTGCCCACAGTTTACGGCTATATAATTCCAGCACAAAAATATTTACACAATTCCCTAACATTTGATTGGCCCGTAGCGAGTCTCTGTCCAAAATTTATATCCCAGTAAACTCTAACGCCGAACTACTTTCCGTAACCGTGAGGCGCAGTTAAACATCCCATTCGGCATTTCGACAGCGCCACAGGTGTTCACGCGGCTGATGAAAACCTTAGCGGGTTTCATCAGACGACAAGGGCCAGCACTAGTCCAATATTTAGACGACTGGCTGATCCATCACACCTCACGGGAAGTGTTGTTGCGACATCTTTCACATGTTTGGGAAATAATTACCCGGCTGGATTTACTACCCAATCTGGAAAAGTCAGACTTAATCCCGAGCCAAAGGTTCGACTTCATAGGAATGTACTTCCTGTCGGACCTTGGCATCGTGAGAGTACCCGCAGACAGAGTACACAACCTCGTGATACTTCTGTCGGAGTTTTTAAAGAAAGCTCGCACTACAGCAAGAAGTTTTCTTTCTCTCCTAGGGTCTCTCAATGCTGCAGCGGAGTTTGTAGAAATGGGCAGGTTATACCTGCGTCCATTGCAATTAATTCTGCTCTCCCAATGGAGATCAAACTTACATCCGCTACATGCCGAGATCTGCCTAGGTCAAACCGACTTTCACCACCATCTCCAATGGTGGCTAGCTCCAGAGCGGTTCACACGGGGCGTTCCCATGCACGACCCCAAACCCCAGATCCACCTCTACACATATTCCAGTCTGTATGGGTGGGGGCCCATCTAGAACCACTGGGGAAAATCTGCAGTGGGATCTGGTCAGACGATCAGTCTCAATTGCATATCAACCTATTGGAGATGAAGGCAGTGTCATTGGCCATGACTCACCTGCTTCCTTTGATCAAAGGAAAAATTGTACTGTTGGCGACGGACAACACAACTGTCGTCTCTTACATACGCAAGCATGGTGGAACCCACTCTCTGTCCCTGTTCAGAGAGACATGGGATCTCTTGACATTCTGCCAGGAGAACGGCATATCACTAAGAGTACGTCACATACCTGGCAGACTGAATGTGATAGCGGACAGTCTATCCCGAGGATCTGCAATCCCCACGAAATCAGTCCTCTGATAACGCAGAGCTTGTTCAATCTGTGGGGAACACCATATCTGGACCTGTTTGCCACGAGATTCAACAACAAGCTCCCACGCTACATGTCTCCTGTACCAGATCACAGAGCACTAGCAGTGGATGCGTTCTCTATGCAATGGGTGAACCACTTCATGTACGCCTTCCCATCTCCAAGGCTGATTCAACAGGTCCTCATGCAAGTGAGGGCATCACAAGCACGGCTGCTGTTGATAGCCCCAAATTGGCCACAAATGTCGTGGTTCAGCGACCTGCTAGATCTGCTGATAGACTATCCCAGATACATTCCCACGATTCCTAGGTTACTGACTCAGAACAACCTGTCACACAGCAATCCCGACCTCTTCCACCTTCACGGTTGGATGTTGTCAGGGATTCGATCAGAAAGGGAACCCACACCAGGCTTCCATCTCGATCATACTTGTACCTACAAGGTGCAAGATCAATAGCATAAGCTGAATGATCCATACACACAATATACATGTATTATACTTGATGTTATGATAATACTACAACCTGAATGTCTGACGAATGTTATAAGCATATTTTTGTTTCCCAAATGAAATACTATAATAGTATGTGGCCCCGACACGAAGAAGGGGGGCTTGATGAGTGGTTTTGATCGGTGTGGAGAAGGGTCAAAATATTTCGTTAGACATCAACAGTATTTCATTAACTCAATAGCGAACAGCGTATGTTCTGATCGGGCGGCGCGAATGCGCATGCTCATCTGGGGCTACGCTGGCCGCGGAATTCGACACTTTTTCATCGTGGCGGGACACATATGTACAGATTTGTTAAGTATCTCATGTATGAAAATTATAGTTTAATTATGTGAATACTATGGCAGCAACATTCGTTTCATGAGCATACTTTCGTCTGTGTGTAGGCCGCCGGCTGAGAAAAGGAACCGTACAACATTGGCAACAATTGTGCATCATGATCATCTTGCACAGTATGGTTATGGTCTAATAGTTTTACTGACGACAGCAAGGTTATTTCAGTGACATAATGGCGAACAACATAGGCCCTGATCAGACTGCGCATATGCACAGGCTGGTGTGGGGCTACGCTGGTCGCACACGTCGTAGGGTGCATTTTTTTTCTCAGTAGGTGGCCCAAATACACGTTGTGCAGCCGATTATGTTAAACTTTTTACTTAAACGAAACAGCTTACATACTGAATTCGTCAGGACTTAAACGATAGTATGCTTCAAATACGACAACATTTTATAAATAAATGTGTACGTACATGTATTTAGATATACATGTAATGTGAAAAAATAACAGGAAGAAATACATAAGACCATTGATGTTTTATTTTGAAGTACATATATCACAATATCGTGGATACACGAACTATAATACATGTAACACCAACTATAGTAGTGTATATGTGGCATGTCGTGGTGAAAATGGTCAAATGATATTGCGAACAGTGAAACTGTCAAATGTCTATTAGCATATAGTTTATATTGCTATACAAATGCAATAGAAGGTGGCGATAGAAGGTGTCTAAACTGGACTGGAAAGCTCGATTTGGCCAAATTCATCACGATCCGTCATGTATGCAGTGCTTGTATATGCATGTATAGCGATAAACTTGTTAGGAAACTTACTTACGCTAGTTAAACTTTGCTGTAGTCCAAACGTATATATGATCAAAGTACGAAGAAAAAGCATATGCTTTTTTGTACAGGTACAGTTAATCAGTCGCCGGCTTGAATAAGGTGCCTTAGGAATGTATTGACAAGTGGAGATTATCATGTACAACTGCATGTGTATAATTTACGTCAAAATAAATGTTTCGCTTGTAGTAACAACGCTTCAAATGTTCGATAATGTATATGTTGTTTAAATAGCGCATGAGTGTCTGGGACTGCAGTGTTCGTCGGGCACCGTATGGTACTTATGTCAGCCGGGACTATAGGTCTCTAAGAGACAAGCTAAGTACGAAGATGTGGGTATGAATGCCTCTACTTTTGTCTGCCAACATGGACTATACACATATACTTGAACTTTATAAGTTAATGAATCATCTAATAGTAGTTACTATTACAGTGCGTATCTATATACAATGTATACTTTCCTAAGCTTATGCATGAATCCAGCGGATATCACTGACTGATAAGCTAATTCAAAATTATTTCTGGTATAGAGGAGGCAGACATACTCACTACTGTAAATTGTAACGTGCGAATATACGTGCCGCCGGGTGACAAAATGGACCTTATTTTAGCAATAATTATTAAATTATTTTGCACATTTAGGCTATACAGTGAGAATAGAATTAAATTACCAGAATATAATCATGATGTTAACGGCAGGTAGTATGAGCTCTCCACTGATGGAATGAATCAAGGTAGGCCCTGACCAGACAGCGCGGATGTGTAAGCTGATCTGGGGATATGCTGATAGCATACATAATAAGATCCATTTTTTCAACAGGTGCCCACGTGTTTATATTACACAATATCTGAGTTGGTGACCCTCGTTCTGTTTTTAGCTCGCCTGCACGAAGTGCAGAAGAGCTTATGGCATACCCTCGGCGTCATCGGCGTCGGCATCAACGTCGGCGTCGGCGTCGGCGTCCACAAACTTAACGTTGGGGTAAATGTCTTATAAGTTCTGTTTCCTTTCATGGAACACCTTGTTATTTCATACATGCAGTCCTCAGTTGACCCTCTATTAGGCTGTAGCAAATCCATGACCCACCACCTAGCCCTTACCACAAGGTCAAGGTCACAAACTTAGCACATTCATAAACTTAACGATGGGGTAAATGTCTTATAACATAGGTTTCCTTTCATGGCACGCCTTGATATTTCATACATGCATTCATCTGATGATACTCTATCGTGCTATAGCAAATCCATGACCCACCGCCCATCCCCTACCCCAAGGTCAATGTCACAAACTTAGCACATTCATAAACTTAACGTTGGGGTAAATGTCTTATAACTTCTGTTTCCTTTCATGGAACACCTTGTTATTTCATACATGCATTCCTCAGATGACCCTCTATCATGCTGTACCAAATCCATAACCCACCACCTAGCCCTTACCCCAAGGTCAAGGTCACATACATGCATTCATCTGATGATACTCTATCGTGTTATAGCAAATGCATGACCCACCGCCCATCCCTTACCCCAAGGTCAAGGTCACAGACTTAGCACATTTATAAACTTTAGGTTGGGGTAAATGTCTTATAACTTCTGTTTCCTTTCATGGAACACCTTGTTATTTCATACATGCATTCTTCAGATGATCCTCTATCATGCTGTAGCAAATCCATACCCCACCACCCAGCCATTACCTCAAAGTCAATGTCACAAACTTAGCACATTCATAAACTTAACGTTGGGATAAATGTCTTATTATACTCGTTGCGGGGGGTATACTGGAGTCAGGTTGTCCGTCCGTCCGTCCGTAAACCTAACATCAGGGAAATATTGTTATAACTTCTATTTCCTTCATCTAAAATGCTTGATATTTCACACATGCATTCCTGTAATGCTCTACTACCATGCTGTGCCAAATCCACGACCGTCCAACCCCCACAGATTCCAAGGTCAAGGTCAAATACTTAGTCCGTAAACTTAAAATCAGAGAAATATTGTTATAACTTCTATTTCCTTCATCTAAAATGCTTAATATTTTACACATGCATTCCTGTAAGGCTCTACTACCATGCTGTGCCAAATCCACGACCGTCCAATCCCCGCTGATCCCAATGGCAAGGTCAAATACTTAGTCTCTTTACAAAACTTAACATCAGAGAAATAAGTTATAACTTCTATTTCCTTCATTGAAAATTCTTATTATTTCACTTGTGCATTCCTCTAAGGTTGTACTATCATGCTGTGACAAATCTACGACTGTCCAACCCCCGCTGATCCCAAGGTCAAGGTCACATACTTAGTCTCTTTACAAAACTTAGCATCAGAGAAATATGTTATAACTTCTATTTCTTTCATTGAAAATTCTTATTCTATTCCCCCCACCCCCCCCCCCCCCTCCAAATTAAAAAAAAAAAGGAAGAAAAAATGACCAAGGACCGCCAATTTCAAACACAAATAATCCTTAAATCCTTATTTGTGTTTGAAATTGGCGGTCCTTGGTAATTTTATATTTTATTTTTTTTTAGTGGCTAATAAACGTCCCCCTTTTGTAAAATGTAACGCCCCCGGGGGCGTTAATTCGAGGTTATACGGTAGTCTCTTTACAAAACTTAACATCAGAGAAATCGGTTATAACATATTTCCTTGCTCGGATCTGCTTCACATTTCACACACTCATTGCTCCAATGGACCTCTACCACCCTATGACAAATTCACGTTCATGCCGCTCCCGCTAATCTCAGAGTCAATGTCACAAGCCCACACACTTGGAAATTTTTACATATTTTAGGGGTACCTGGGCCCACGCGGGGGGCATTACGTAAGCCTCGCTTACTGACCGATCTAGTTACATCTGTTTTCTTTCATGGAACGCCTTGATATTTCATACATGCATTCCTCACATGACCCTCTATCATGCTGTATCAAATCAACGACCGACCACCCAACCCTTACCCCAAGGTCAAGGTCACAAACTTAGCGTGTTCATAAACTTAACGTTGGGGTAAATGTTGTGTAACTTCTGTTTATGTACAGGGAATGCCTTCCTATTTCATACATGCATTCATCTGCTATAGCAAATCCATGACACCCCACCCATTTCCCCAAGGTCAAGGTCACAAACTTAGCACATTCGTAAACTTAATGTCGGGGTAAATGTAACATCTGTTTCCTTTCATGGAACGCCTTGATATTTCATACATGCATTCATCTGATGATACCCTATCATGCTATAGCAAATACATGACCCACCGCCCACCTCTTACCACAAGGTCAAGGTCACAAACTTAGCACATTCATAAACTTAACGTTTCATGGAACGCTTTGATATTTCATACATGCATTCATCTGATGATACTCTACCGCCCACCCCTTATTCCAGGGTCAAGGTCACAAACTTAGAACATTCATAAACTTAACGTTGGGGTAAATGTCTTATAACATTTGTTTCCTTTCATGGAACGCCTTGATATTTCATACAAGCATTCCTCAGGTGACCCTCTATCATCATGTAGCAAATCCACAACCCACCACCCAACCCTTACCCCAAGGTTAAGGTCACAATCCTAGAATGTTCATAAACTTAACGTTGGGGTAAATGCATTCATCTGATGATCCTCTATTGTGCTACAGAAAATCCATGACCCACCTCCACCCCTTTCCCCAAGATCAACATCATAACCTTAACGTTGGAGTAAATGTCTTTTTATAAGTTATGTTTCTTTACAGGGAACGCCTTGATATTTCATAGATGCATTCATCTGATGATTCTCTAATGTGTTACAGCAAATCCATGACCCACCCACCCCACCCCTTTCCCCAAGGTCAAGGTCGCAAACTTAGCATATTCATACATGCATTCCTCATGTGAATAGATATCATGCTGTAGAAAATCACCAACTTAGTGCGTTCATAAACTTAACGTTGGGTTAAATTTTGTTTTGCTTCTGTTTTCAGGGAGCGCATTGATATATCATACATGCATTCATCTTAATATGCTATATCATGATATAGCAAATCCACGACCCACCTTCCACCACTGACCCCAATGTCAAAGTCCACCGCACACCCCTTAACCCAAGGTCAAGTTATATAATATTCATGTTTGTTATACAACTGTGCCAATTTTGAGTGAAGGCTGCCAACAGGCGAGCTTCGTTGCCTTCTGACAACTCTTGTTACATGTCATTATTGTCTTCACATGTTATCGTCGATGCAACTCTTACTTACTTCTATCATTTCTTTCTTTCTGTTCACATTTGGTGGACTCAACATCGTGGACCGGCGACCAAGATGTATTGTGCTTGCTTCAGATAGATCAGATTTATAATACTACTTTATGGAATTAAAACTAGGCAGCTTTAATGTTAAGGGTATGGTATCAAAAGATAAACGGCTACACCTTTTTCAATGGATAAAAGACAATTATTACGATATATGTTTCATACAAGAAGCGCATTTCACAACAAGTGACAAAGCCCAGTGGGAAAATGAATGGGGTGGTGATGGGTATTTTAGTGAGGAATATAGCAATAAAGAAGGTATATGTATTTTAATAAAACCGGGGCTTGATTATAAAATGAAACATTATGAACAGGTCATGGCCGGTAGAATTCAATCTCTTAAAATATGCATTTCTGAAAAAGATTATACATTAATCAATATATATGGTCCAAACGAAAACAGTTTACGATTTTACCAAGATCTCGATACATATATTGAAACAATGGAAGTAGATACTTTAATAATAGGGGGCGATTTTAATATAATTTTAGATCCAGATTTAGACAAGAAAAATGGCGTAAGAGACACAAATAAGAAAACAAAAGAGAAACTATTGTCAATAATTAATAAATATGAACTACATGATATCTGGAGAATTCTTAATCCTAATACAAGGAAATTCACATGGCATTAGAATACTAAACCACCAATATTCTGTCGTTTAGACTATTTTCTCATATCTGAAAATGTAATTAACAGAGTAACAAAAAGTAAAATTACTACAGGGTTTAAGTCTGACCATTCGTTAGTATATTTTTATTTACAGACTCAATCTAATGAAAGGGGTCCGGGATATTTTAAGTTAAATAATAGTCTACTTTTATAAACATAATACCAACAACTAATTAGACGAAGTATTTCTACCATTGCCGAAATCAGCCAACATGGTAATCCAAATACACTTTGGGAGATAATTAAAGGAACAGTAAGAAATGAAACGATAAAATTTGCGTCTATTGAAAAGAAAAAAGATTTAAAAATGGAAAATAAATTAATAGAGGAAATAGATAAATTAGAAGCAGACTACTCAAAAAATATATGGGAAGATATTTTAACAGAATTAAACACCAAAAAAGATATGTTACAGCATTTATATGAACAGAAAGTTAGAGGAATTATGTTAAGATGAAAAGCCGAATGGATTGAGGGTGGGGAGTGAATTGCAAAAACAGGGTGTAATAACATTAATACCAAAAAAGGATACCGATGTATCTATACTTACGAATTGGAGACACATATCATTACTTGATGTGGATTACAACATTGCATCAAAGGCCAACAGAATTAAAAAGGTTTTACCAAATATAATAGATGATTCACAAACCGGATTTCTTAAGGGAAGGTACATCGGAGAAAATATTAGAACTCTATACAAATTAATGGACCATTTCAATGAAAATTAATTACCGGGTTTATTTTTCTTCGCAGATTTTGCAAAGGCATTTGATACTGTTGAACATTCTTACCTCTTAAACGTTATGAAACATTTAAATTTTGGCATCGACATTTGATATTGGATTAAGCTTTTTTACTCTGATGCAAAAAGCTGTGTTACAAACAATGGTTATTTATCGGATTTCTTTTCAATAAATAGAGGCTACGTCAAGGCTGTCCTTTATCACCTTACCTTTTTATTATCGCCATTGAAATACTATCCAAAGCAATTATAAATGAAAAATATATAATAGGGGTAAAATGTTATGATATAGAAATTAAAAACACAATGTTTGCCGATTTTGCAACTTGTATGACAGATGGTACAAGAAAATAATTTGCAAAGTTAATATACATAATAGATAAATTTAGTAAAATATCTGGTCTCAACCTTAGCACAACAAAATCAACTGTAATGCGCGTTGTTACCTTAAAAAATGAAGATCTGATTTTCTGTCCGAATAAGAAATTAATTTGGACTTTTCTTAGTGCAAAAACGTTAGGTATTACGTTCATAAATAATAATACAGATATCCACGAATATAACATCCTTCCTAAAATAGTAGAGTTTGAACAGTGTCTTGATAAGTGGAAACATAGAAACTTAAGTTTACTTGGAAAAAGTACAGTTATTAAAACGTTTGCTGCTCCAAAATTGATATATCCATTAACAGATTTACACGACCCTCCAGACAACATGATCAAAATAATTAAAAACAAATTATTCGATTTTTTATGGGACAGCAAGCCTGATAAAATTAAAAGAAATACAATCATCCAATCCTACGAAAAAGTGGGATTAAAAATGTTAGATATCTATAGTTTTATAACATCAATAAGAGCATCATGTGTAAAACGAATGTAACACATCAAACAGAGGTAAATGGAAACAACTTTATGAAAAAAAAATGAAAGATATTGTGGAGCTTTGCTCTTTGAATGTAACATAAAAACAGAAGATGTAAAACATATGGCGGAAGATAATAAGTTTTTAAATAATGTTTTAAAATCCTGGTCACATATTAACTATTCCTCCAAAAATGACACAGTATCAAAAGAAATACTTTGGAATAATTCCAATTTAAGGCATCAAAACAAAACAATATTTTTCAAGGATTGGTACAATAAAGGCATTAAATATGTTGAACATCTATATGACTACAGAGTAAGGAATTTTCTACGCTTTACTGATTTTACAACAATATGTAATATAAGTCAGTACGATTTTATAAAATATTGTGAACAGCATAAGTCCATTATGGGCCGAGAAAATAAAAACAGAAAGCATCAACACAACTCCACAATCTACGTCGCTTATATCGAGAGTACATGATAGCAAATATGTGAACAAATTACTATATACAAGACAAGAACACACACAAAATATAGAAGAAATAAAATCTGAATAAATTAATTTTCTGATGATAATTTATGCTGCAACAAATTTACACATTAGCTTTCGATCGTACAATAGACTCAACATTACGCAATTTCCAATATAGTAATTTAATGCGTATCGTTGGGACAAATAAACTACTCTATCGTTGTAATATAGTAAATAGTAGTCTGATTTTTGCTCTATGTATGGTGAAAGCATAAAACACATGTTCTGGGTATGTATGCATGTGCAACATTTTTGGTCACAGCTTCGAAATTATCTAAATTAAAAACACTTAACATATGAATTAAATTTTCGTAAGTGTTTCTTTAGGAATAACAAGTAAGGCACTGATGGTAAAACAATTTAATTTTATAAGTGTGTTAGCAAAATATTATATTTTCAAATGTAAATATGAAAAGCATGATATTACTTTCGAATCTTTTGTAAGTTATTTGAAAAATAAAATACATGTAGAAGAAGAAATAGCGACAATGAAAGACAAAAGAGAACAGCATATTATTAAGTGGGGCAGGTTTAATATATAAAGTTCTTATAGGTACCGCAAGGAAAATCAAGCACAGCATATCTCTATATTAAATATAAACTACACAACTACACAGGTCCAGCAGGTGTGCACACAAAGAAAGAAATTCTTTCCTTCTTACTTCTTTACAAGCTCTGTATATCTCAACTACTTTATTCTCCCATACATTTCACATTTTAATATAGTATGTACTCATTGTATTTCATTTAGCTATATTCTCTTGTAAACTTTATAAAATGTACATGTTGTATTTAAAAGTGGAAATAAACCATTTAATAACAAACAGAAAACAAAAATAAAAAGAAAAGGAAAATTTTCTACGAAAATTGCCAGTTACATCTCAACAGCGAGACAAGGTGTACCAGGCCAGATGGAAAATTTACACCGATTAGTGTGCTTCGCAATCACGCGATCCACTCGATCCCTCTATTCCACTTATAGAGGAATTGTTAACCTTTCTGTTCGAATCCAATGATTACAGCCCGATGACTATCAAAGGATATCTGGCGATGTTGTCTAATACCTTTAGGTTTAGACAAAAGTGTGGCATCGGTAATCACCATGTACTACCGGAGTTAACTCGCAGCTTCCAACTGCGAAAACCCGTGACGCACTCACTTACACCGAAATGGAATTTATCCTTGGTACTTTTAACAAAGTCCCCGTACGAACCATTATCCGGGGCTACATTGTTGAACTTGACTATCAAGACGGCCTTCCTCTTAGCGATGGCCTCAGCCAGACGGGTGAGTGAGATTCATGCGTTATCGGTGGAAGGTCACATTCGTTTTAATAAAAACGATGGTTCCGTTAGCCTACATCCTCAACCTGGTTTCTTATCTAATAACCAGTTTCCATCGATGACTCCTGAAACTATCAACATCCCTAGCCTTACTAACATAGTGAATAGGCAGGATAATGATAGACTGCTGTGTCCGGTCGCTTTTACCAAAAGCAGTAAAAATCAGGAGGGGGCCCGGAAACGTCTCTTTATCTCCACGGTAGGAGCACAGCACGTTTCTAAGGACACGATATATATATGGATTAAACTGGCAATCACTAGATCGTATCAGGACCTGACCGATAGAGACCTATCTTTCATGAAGATAAAGGCTCATGAGGTTACGGTAATCTCATCCTCACTCGCATTCTCTCGGAATGTCCCCTTAAATGAGTTAATGAGAGCGGCCTATTGACACTCTCACACAACCTTCTCTAGCTTCTATCTTCGTTCACTGTCCACACAGATGAATGAAATATTAGCACTTGCACCTCTGGTATCAGCCCAGAGGGTGGTCACTTAGATCTCGAATGTTATTACGTCAGGGACAGAGAGTATTATAGATGTTGTACAGTTTTACTTGTTCGGACACCAGGTGTGTGTCTGCTAATTGAGTTTCGGGGGCGGACTCCGTAACCACGGAAGGAATCCAAAGGTTACGGAAAAAACTGTAATACACGATCACGGTGTTTTTTTCATATTTCCTCCTTTAAACAACATCCACCAGGCGTCTATCAGGCAACAGTCCAAAATGTTCCCCTGACAATTTGTATTAAGACGCTAGGTTGTGCGAGACCCATACACACTAAATAATCCGTGCCTCGGAATGCTGGGATGCTTTTCAATAGAGAGTCGGAAGCATCTTGGAACGCTCTCACTGGTAAATTGCTGACCCAACAAACTTTTTGGACATGTTTTGTTAACCTCCCACCAGTCTGACAAATTATGATGGCATAATGTATTATGGCATGAATGAAGTAGAAAATAATGTTTTAGTAAAATATATTTCTACTAATGAAATGCCATATTACATTAGGGAGTCCCACCTCCCACCCCGCTTGAATTGGCTTGTTTGCGCAGCTGATCTATATGGCGGGTCGGTCGTCGGCGCATGCGCGACATAGGACCGATGGAGCCACCTGGTGTGGACCAAGGAGAGGTGGCTCTTTGGAGTAGGCACACGAGTTATCTCTTTTTTTCTGCGGTTGCTTAAGCATGAACATCTAATGGCATAATGTAATATGGCATTTCATTCGTAGAAATATATTTTACTTAAAAATAATTGTTTACTGATAGTGACTCGCGGTGGTATCAGGCTATTTTCATATGCAAATTAGGCATGATATTTGTTAGTTATTTATACTAATTGAATTCGTCACCTGCAAGAATAATATTTTCGATAGATTATAAAGTATGATCATTGCACATCAAAAAATGAATACAGACAATAAATAGTAATGTCCGTAACATTTTAAGGAAACGCGGTTATCGCCCCTGATATCAGTGTAGAAATCATTTACGTCTGATAGAAAATGTATAATAATGCCAATCAATACGTGGGGTAATGGTGAATGAATGTTTATTTTCCCAGAAAATATCATATCTACATAATATACAAAACTATATATCTCCCTTTATTATAACAGTGTGTGCATACTGAGTGGACATGTACCTTTAAAATAAAAAAGCCTACCCTCCCTCTGGCCCGTTTCCAGCACCACAGATTTGTTTGATAGGCCTAATAATATTTTTTAGATAATACATGTATAACCTTTAACAAATTTAAGAATGAGCCTTCTTTTTATTTCGTGAAATTGTCAAATATTGATTTTATTGGGGAAAAAAACAATTTCCCCATGTTAAATCCACTGAGTGAAGAAGTCTATTGAGATTTAACATGGGAATATTTTCTAATTTGAGAAATAGTGACCGATTTCCAAAATATAACTTTTATTAAAGGCTGTAAAGCATAGTGTATGGAAATGAGTTGGGTGTGTGACGTTTTCCAAATGAGCCAAGTATTGGGTCCTAGGTCCGAGTCTTCCACCTGTGCCTCGGAATACATACGTGTTTCCTTGTTGTTTGATAACGTGATATGAAGACACTATACTAGCAGACCTATTAGCTAGCGTTAATCCTATACATGGCTTGATAAACTATTGCGTAAAGCATTGGACTTATCGATTGAATGTTGTGGCTTCAATCACCGCTATAGGAAATAAACAATACAGTAGAATCTCTCTAAACCGGACACCCATACAATATATGTCTGCTTAATTGTTTGTGTTTGTCATCTCTCACCGTTGATAACGTCTGTTCATGATCGCAAACTCATATGCCTGATTTACAATGGATTCGTGTCCGGTTTAGAGATGTTCCATTGTACTTTGATAGTATTTCCATCCCACTGGTGTTTGGGGTGCTACTTGAAACCGCGGCCCGGCTCTATATGAAGGTATATGTTGCTGGGACGTTAAACGCTTCCACTGTGCATGTATCATTCGACTGGAAAATAGATTACGCTACGGTTGACCCTTAAACTACGAAAAACGAAAACTGCCGTCTGCTGTTTCATAGTTTGTCTTTTTCTCAATCAAAATATGGTTGAGCAGCACTTTAGAATCATTGCTGGCAGACCATGTTCTCGCTGAGAAAAATGTAAATTAAAAAATTAACAGCAGCTGACAAAATTTTAATTCAGGGAGCAGATGTCACGGTGAGTTTCTCGTCTGTGAAGATAGCCGAGGGTATACACAGTAATACAAACCTGGTGTTCTCCTACCACGTGGTCGTCATGTGTGAGGAAATCGACCCCACGGGCGTCATACAGACTGTCACCCAGGGACTACAGCCTGGGTACGTGGCCGGGAACCAGTTTTCTACACGCCCAGTTGTGTTGAACTTAAACGGCGCGAAATTAATGGTGTCGTCTGCTTTTATTAATATTTGTCCTATTTTATTTTTAACCAAAACGTGTATGTGCAGCTTATGAAAGACGACTCTCGTGCAGTTCGAACTTGTTTTCATGGTGGAAAATGGAAACGGGACACAGCAATTGAATTCGTTAGTTATTTCCAAAATTGGTCAATGACTATGCATACAATTAATGTGGGTGCTATGCTCTCAAACTCGATATCGGTTTGACTGGTCAATCGAGACTGAGCCTTGAACCAGACTATTTTATTTCTAGTTCATATTCAAGGTGCATGATCACGTGGTTACCACAACAACAACAATGTCTGAAAGTGTTGAAAGCGCGCCGACTCCAAAGTAAATATTATTTGATATTGTCCTTAATATGCAACGGACTTTGATGAAATATGGCTCAGAAAACCCGTCTTCGTGACCTGCATGTGATGGTCTCGGGACTTCGGCACATTCTTATGTCGTTTTTGCGCAGAATCGATTTTCGTGTCAGTATTGACAGTAAACACGGAAATCGATTCGCTGGGCCAAGATACTATGACCACCAAATGCAGCTTAACAAGACGCGTTTGATGCGCTATATTTCGTTAAACAATATTTCTCTAGATCTATATATAATTTGCTCATATAAAACATATGCATATGTATATGTCCAGTACGTGTTTCTGCAGATGGTTCTAGTGAAGGAATAAATGACACCATATGCTATCGTCGGGAAATAATATCAGTATATTTAGTAACTAAACACAAATAATACGCTTTGGAAATATTTGGTCTCCGCGTACAAAGACATACACCTCATTGTCAGATGTGCTTACCGGAAGTGAGTATATGTGTCATTTTTTCCTCAGCCGCTGAAGATCTCGTCAGATTAGATAATAAATATATGGCGATTGATAACTGACCGAACTGGGTTATACGAGGCTGATAGTTTGTTCGCAAACAATGAATGGGCCTATGTATCAGTGTGTTCTGCCTTATCACCTAATAATTAAGCCTAATTAAACATGTTAAAGGGGCCAGTAGGAAAATTGGGCTCAGTTCATAAAGTATTAACCCGAAACTGCTGCCTTTAACGCAGGGCGACCAACGCCCTGCGTTACAGACAGAAAATTCAGGTTACTAAAATCTATAAAGGATTTTCAAGAAATTAATTTCGGTGATATGGTTCATAAAGAGTCCGTGACACACATGAGCAATATGGCGCTTACAATGTATACAGTTTCTTGTAGTCGTGTTCGGGGATTATAATATTTCTCTCTACGTGTTTGTAATTTCAGACTGTCCTCGGTAGCGATAGATCCCGTGAACCCGACTATCAAAGCTGCATTTGCCCTCCGTTCGTCGTCTGCCATGGCAGATACAGTGTCGTCTGCCAAGGTCGGGGAGGAACTCTATTGGACGCTGGATGTCCCCGGTAAGTCGGGTCACATATGTGCTTTTATCGGGTACCTGCGGAGCCCCGCAGGGTACATGGATTTTTTTTATTAATTCGTTCTCACGAAATAACAATTCGTTCCCTCGAATTAACAATTCGTTCCCACAATATAACAATTCGTTCCCTCGAATTAACAATTCGTTCCCACTAAATGACAATTCGTTCCCTCAATTTAACATTTCGCTCCCTCCAATTACGAATTACAATTCGTTCCCGTGGAAACGAATTGTTAAATTGAGGGAATGAATCGTTACTTCGTGGGAACGAATTGTTAAATTGAGGGAACGATTTGTTATTTCGTGGGAACGAATTGTTACTTCGTGGGTACGAATTAATAAAAAAAAATAATTCTACGTTCACTGCGGGGCTCCGTAGGTACCTGCGTATTGACTGAAAACTTGATGGTCGAAGTGTTGCGTCGGGCATTGGCGCTCATCCATGCAGTCCACATGCCCAAGGTCAAATTGCTTTGGAATTTGTTAACGTTTTTGCATACCTTAATCTCCACAACCCTTACTCAGATTTACTTACAACTTCAAATAAATACACTACATGCCAGTACAATCCCACGACGGGCTCGACATGCGGCCCTTTGTCGTCCGGTGTAATCGTAAATGTAGTATGCACTATAGTTCTACACTTAGACGGGCTTTTCAATGTTGAATGTCTCACTCCTTATATGTGTGTGCATTCTCGCCAGTATATGGCCTTAATTGCTATTGAACCGACGTAAATCCCCAAATGAATGAATAAATCAATCAATCGGTCAATATATTTTAAGGAATAAAACCATGGGCTGTTGCGTTTACTGGAAATCAACTTTAAACAGACCAAATGTATTGTTCACCCCAATAAACGCAGCAGCCCATGGTTTTATTACTTATATATTTACACTGCGTTTTCTCATAGATTCAAACATGTAAATCGGCAAATATGGCGTTAAAATTAAGAATAATCTTGTGTTGCGTCATTTTGTCATACGACGTTGCGAACTTTAACCAATCAACATCTCGCAAAGTCACATGTGTGTAATGTATTGGGATGTAAACGCAATACGTCGAATGGGCGTTTGCATTATGAATTTATAGAATGTGTAGATATAACAGAAATGCAATGTTTCAGAGGAGTACACCGCTATACCAGTGATGTGTACAGCCTATGCCGGCACATCAACGTCCGACACGCCCACCAAACTGCTGGTGTCCAATGGGTATGTCAACTGGTCGTGCTCTCCGCTCCGGCGTAAAATGCTTCATGTCGAATTAGGCGCCAAATTCTTGACGAATACCCCCATTCAGATACATTCAGAAAATACTCCATAAACACGTGTTTCTTCTTCGTCTAATATCCTGTGCAAGGTTGCTAGATCAAACATGAGTTTATGTGATAGCTCTAAGTTGAGCTGAGTGGCATTTAGTCTGGAAACCGGTGCATTTTTCGACGAATTCGTCAGGAATATACACGTGCAACGTTTTACGCCGGCGCGGAGTACAGCATCAGTGATAAGGAGCGCTTAAATAAACGCATGACAGCTAAAACATGTTTTTTTTTCAATTATCGACTATTTCAACACTGATCGAATATCGCGTCAACTACAACGTGCGCGTTTGTTACGGCCCTCCGGGGTTGTCGCCTCTGAATAACGGATGTGGTGTCTGTTCAATACGCCTATGGGATTTGGCCAATTAAACCACAGTAAAATATGAACTTCAATACAGTGACATTTTTTTTTAAATAATAATCTTGATCATCACCAACATGTATCAATAGCTTCCTCACATTGTTATCCATCCAGTGTTGTTCGGGTGACCTTGACATTAACCTTAGAAAACCTTAATATTTGGGGACCTACAGTTTGGACGTACATGTAGCTAAATTTCCCATATCTCTTGATACGTTAGTCGGATTATTGCCAAATTTCATCATGTGATGGCTATACACAGAGTGTCTCCTTTGGGTGATCGTGACCATGGTGACCTTGACATTCATTTCAATAATTTTGGACGTACATGCAAACGTGCAATAATCCATCCTTGATCCGTCAGTCGGATCACCTCCAAACATCATCAATAGCTTTTTCACATTTATAGATATCTACCAGTATAACTCGGCTGACCTTGACCTTGGTGACATTCACCTTGGTGTCAAAAAGTGTTGAATATCTCCTAATCCGTTAGTCATATCATTACCAAATTTCATAAATAGCTTCCTCACAGTGATAGCTATCCATACAGGGTCATTCCGGGGACATTAACCGTCACCTAGGTGACATTGACTTTTGTTTCAATAAGTTTTGATGTACGTCCAATTGTTGAATATCTCTTGATCCGTTAGTCGGATCATTACCAAATTTCACCTTCCTCACATTGATGGCTATCAACTCAATGCAATTTGTATGACCTTGATCTTCGTGACCGTGACATTCGTGACGATCGCCTCATTTAGTGGGTGACACACACCCCGACGATCGCCTTGTTACAAATAAAGACTTTTTGTCTCTGTGATGAATAGTAAACAGTATTTAATTTATTACTAATACTTTTACATGTATTTTTATTTAATGCATTTATAGAGACACTGGACCGTTACTTCCACCTGCGCAATGATTTTGTTTTGTCCAGTATTGACTCAAAAACTTTCTTTACAGATGTGCATCCGATGCGATATTGATGGAAAGCTTCTCAGAGTCCAAGGTCATAATAGACCTCGTTCATGAAAAGCGGTACTACACGAAGATGTGGGCATTCAAATTCCAGAGTAGCGATCACGTGCTGTTCCACTGCGACATCAAGTTCTGTCCCGCCCAATCTTCCTCTTGTCACATCGTAGGTGTATAGTTGTTAGGAGTTTTTACTTACAGAGTGGTGACTCCACAAAACCCACTCCACACTAACCCAAAGTTTCTGTATATATGTTTAACCACACTAAATCATTTGATATTCATTCGCGGCGTAGTAGTAAGTAGTCCAGATAATCCAGATTTGTTATGCCATAGACACTCTTTGATGAAAACGGTCAATTGATGTACTAATCTACTTCAGAGGCATGCTAATGTATCATTTACATCAGTTGCCAGCATATGCTTTAATTGGGATTATTTTGTAAGTCGGAGTATGTTTGTCATGTGAGGCGGTTTCAATTCCAGCCGCTGACCTTTTGTGCCACCACCAGGGGGTCACATGAGATTTAATTTATCTTTGTTAACAATAAGTAAACGTCTATTTTAATTAGTGAATATCCAGAGCAGGTTATGAGAAAATACGTCCCACACCATGCATACGAAAAATGAAAGTAGCAGAGGATAGCAAAATGTTTTGTCATTTGTTAATTGAAAAGGAATAACCAATGATGGTGGTGCTGGAACTGGGGGCCGTTTCACTAAACTTCGTACGACTAAAATGTCACCCCTGTAACGCAAGTCGCCCTGCGTTATAGACAGAAACTTCCGGTTAACTCCACACAAATGTTGTTTTTTTAGACTAGTTTCAATGCGTTCTCTAGCCTTGCCTGATAAACATTGACATCAAGGAGATCATAAAGAATTCATATGTGACTGTGACTGGATAAATGGGGTTTATGGGATTTGTGATCAGTGTTGCTGTTGGTCAAGAAGCACGCCCCTGTAGCCCGAGGATGTACAGGCTGATCTGGATCTACACTGATTGCAAATCCCATAACCACATTTCTCCAGTCACAGCCACATATAAGGGCCCCAAACGTGTTTTATAATCATGCTTTGAACAGCTTTAAAGGTACATGCCCACTCAGTAGGCAAAAATGTTCTTTATAGGAATTAAATAAGTGTATAATTGTGTCACTAGTCCACCAGTTCTAAAATATACAAATGGCCGCTATACAGATATAATCATTTAGTAATAATTATCTTACTGATAGTGTGACTCGCGGTGGTAACTGGCTATTTTAATATGCAAATGAGGCATGATATATTTTAATTATTTATACTATTTAAATGCGTCACCTGAAAAAATAATATTTTCGACAGATTATAAAGTATGATCATTGCACACCAAAACATAAATACAGAGAACGAATATTAATGCCCGTTAACATTTTAAGAAAACACTGTTATCGCCCCTGATATCAGTGTGGAAATTTACGTCTGATATAAAATGTATAATATTGCCACTCAATACGTAGGTAACGGTGAATGAATGTTTATATTGCCAGAAAATGTCTCGGATGATGTCTCTTGGTATAAAGAACAGTTTGTGCCTACTGAGTGGGCATGTACCTTTAAGAGAGGTTCCACTGTACATGCAAATTAAAAAAATATATATATATATAGTCCTACGCGATTGGTGCCTGGACTGCATATGTGGCTGTGACTGAACAAATGGAGCTTATGGGATTTGTAGTTCCCGATTAAGTACCACACTCATATAGCCTGGTAACGAACTATAGTGTTTGTTAGAAGCATGACTGGTGTTTCATTGATGGAGTGGCGAACAGTGCAGATCCTGATCAGACTGTGCGGATGCACAGGCTGATCTGGATATACACTGGTCGCAAAACCCATAAGGCTAATTCATCTCTAGTCACAGCCACATATGAGGTCGAATTACTGAGTGGGCATGTACCGTTAAATTGCATCCTGTGTAGTTTATCTATCTATGCATACTGCTTCACATCCTCACGCATAATTTCGAGCAGGTTCATGACCCTAAAAATAACGTTTTACTGAACCGATTACTCAACAGTATTATATTGAATATCTAATTGCACCGATTTGACAGTTCCAGTCACAGGTGGATGACTCTGACATGTGACCCAAAGAATGCCCATTAAAAATCACATTACCCTACCCACCTTGTTTCGTACTGTACAGTACGTTATGTCACGTAATGTACAGGACGAGACCAGGTGGGTGAGATTTCTTTCCGTAATGGGATTTCTTAATGGGCATTCTTTTGTGTCACATGTCCGAATATTCTTCCACCTGTGGTTCCAGCTGTATGATTTGGTAAACAAGTAAAGCCAATGGCGGAGTCAGGGGTGGGGGCGGACCTTGGATCCGTGCCTGAAAGCTGTGGTGAAATCGCAGACATTGTAACCATTGTAACTGAAGTTTGAATTTCAGGACTGTGGCGGTACCAAGAAAAGAAGCGCTGACGTCAGCGATTCTGAGGTACTATATGGAACGACGTCATGTCTACTCCTGGTAAACGAGGGCCCACAAACAGAATGGGGTATTTCTGCAGGGAGCGGATTGCGAGGTAGTCCCCAACGTGGTTTGACCCTTACAATGCTGAATTACATTTTGTTGTATGCTGATTTATTTTTGTGATTTTTATCAAGAAAAACGTACTTCGGCAGCTATTACCTTCAATACTATATGTATATAATTTGATTCAAGGTGTATGATCACGTGGTATTAACAACAACAACAAGTACTGAAACTTCCAGAATCCATCCGATTGAAAGTACGTATTTTTTTATATTGTCCTTATTACGTAACGGATTTTGATGAAATATGGCGCATCAAACGCGTCTTGTTAAAGGTACATGCCCACGCAGTAGGCACAAAATGTTCATCATAGGAATTAAATAAGTGTATAATTATGTCACTATTCCACCAGTTGTAAAAATTACGGGTGCCCGCTATACAAATATAATCATTTATTAATTATCAATTTACTGTTAGCGACGCGCGGCGGTAACAGTCTATTTTGATAATGTGCGGGGACCACGACTTTCACATCACGGCTTGCGGTGCGCATGCGCAGTATACTACGAGCGCCAGTAGGCTTCCCAATATGTAAACAAGAATATCAACATGTCGAAACGTCCAGGACAGAAATTGTATGAAACGGCATCGGCCAAAAAAAAAAGGCGAAATGTCTGAGGGACATGCAGTACAGAGAGAGAGTGGTTAATATTGGCGACTAGATCACCAAATGGAAAGAGTTAGGTGGAGATTTAGATTTGGACTCCAACAGAGATTTTTCTTCTCAACTTCCGATACTTCATTGCGCATGTCAAAGATGTGATATGATTGACCGTGTCAAGTGACGCGTGTTGGTAAAAATAGCAGGAGGTCGGAAAATACCCTTTCTGGTCGCGGCATATAAAATGCGATTTAACACCAATTAACACGCGCCGTAATTAAAAATAACTCGTTAGTGGGTAGGTAGACAAATGGCTCATATAAGGCATGACAGAAAATGAACAGTATTAGTACAGTGTAACCTGCTGCGTGGGCATGTACCTTTAAGCCTTATTTTCGCCAAACTTCTGTCGTCTTTGCGAAGAATCGATTTCCGTGTCTCCGACACGGAAATCGATTCTTTTCAAAAACGACATAAGTCTGTGCTAAACTCCCTGGACCACCAAATGCATCTCATGAAGACGCGTTTGCTGCGCCATATTTCATCAATACTCGATGTATATTAAAGGTACATGCCCACACATTAGGCATAAAATGTGCTTTATATCAGAGACATCATCTGAGACAGTTTGTGGCAAAATAACTATGCATTCATCATTGCCCCACGTTTTGATTGGCATTTTATATTAGATGCAAATTTTCACACTGATATCAAGGGCGATAACCGTGTTTCTTTAAATGTTAACTGTCATTACTATTTAGTATCTGTATTTATAACTGTGTTTTCTTAAAATGTTAACGGGCATTAATATTCGTTATCTGTATTTATGTTTTGAAGTGCAATGATCATACTTTATAATCTGTCTTAAATATTATTTTTTCAAGTGACACATTTAATTAGTATAAATAATTAAAAGATAGCATGCCTCATTTGCATATGAAAATAGCCTGATACCACCGCGCGTCACTATCAGTAAAATAAACAGTAGTAAATGATTATATCTGTACAGCGAGCACTCGTAATTTTCAGAACTGGTGGAATAGTGACACAATTATACACTTATTCAATTCCTATAAAGAACAGTTTTTGCCTCCTGAGTGGGCATGCACCTTTAAGGAAAGTATCAAATAATACTTACTTTGGAGTGGGCGACTTTGTTGTTGTTGTAACCACGTGATCATGCACCTTGGGATTGGATCGAGCAAAAGTTGATAATCATATGTAAATATCTCTTATTTGTTTAGTATCATGCACGCATTGACTAGTCAAATTCAATACGTTCATATAATAAAACAAATGAGAGAATAGTATAAATGTAAAATGTGACCTATAAGTGAAACCCCTTAATTGATATTAAAGGTCACATTACAAACTATCACTTATTTTCTTCAAAACTCGCTAAAAACAACAACGGCGACCCTAATAACCGATTTCTGGTTCGTTTGTATTTTTCGTGATATTGAGATTTCTCAGTTCGCACCTTATCCAACACCTATACAGAGTCATGCAATGAATTGGTCATCGCTTATCTCTCCTGTTACTGCGACCTACTGGCGCGAGGTGGCACTGTAAAAATAACCACTATGACGTAGCAGTAGAACAGCTTACCTGATTGGTGGATGAAGGTTTTTTATATAATATCGTTTGGATTTACGGACATCATGTATTTGTTGCATAATTTCTTCGTTTTTGTCGTATAATATATACGTTAATCGTTATGTTTTCCTTCGCCTAGTTATACTTGCATTATTTATACGTTGGTTGCAATCATCGGCGACGACTATCTGTGCGGAAGTCGGTTGTAATTCACGGTCAAACAGACAGCAGAGCCAGAATAAAAAAAATGTGAAATTAAATGTTATATTTCTAAAAACAAATTACAAAATGCTAATATCCGACATTTCTTGAATTGATTCTGGAATGCTTGCAGAATGTTGCTTGAGCATACTTGTGCTTTGATAATTTCGAGTTGAAATAATCAGTGACACGCGTGTGTAGCTATGTTCAAACGGATGCCGCCGGAGGTCATTAATAACAAACAACTTATCCGATGATTTGACCGCAGGCAAATAGGGAAGTGGGTCTTGTGACAGGTGTATTCTGAATTCAATGAAGCCACACCTATTCTGTGCTGATTGGTTAAATCCATTGTTATGCCCCCGCTACCGAAAGGTACGGGGACATATAGTGTTACCGGCGTCAGTCCGTACGTCCGTCCGTCCGTACGTCCCGATATTACCATATTATTTAGTAACTTCTACATGGCTTCACATATTATGTCAATATTTATACACGTGATACATATGAACATCCCTTATACACTCCAACACCCAGTACTTCGACCTTGACCTTTGGCCTTGACCTTTTCCACTTTAAATGTTTGCTTGGCACTTTGGGACAAATCTACGTGCACGTTTCTCAATCATACACTAACTTCTCAATACTTTTGCCAATCGCTTAAAAATGTATACACATGATACATATGAACATGCCTTACACACTCCACCACCCATTACTTCGACCTTCACCTTTGACCTTCACCTTTTCCACTTTAATTGTTTACTTGCCACTTTGGGACAAATCTACGTGCGCGTTTCTCAATCCTACACTAACTGTCACAGACTTGGTGCGTTTGAAACCTTAACATTCAGTTAAATGGCTTATAATTTGTGTTTCCTTGCTTGGATCTGCTTCACATTTCACACACGCATTGCTACAATGGTCCTCTACCGCCATGTGACAAATCCACATTCGTCCCACCCCCACTAAGCCCAGTGTCAAGGTGCGTTAAAAACCTTAACGCTCGGGTAAATGGCTTTTAATCAAATATGCCTCGTTTTCTTTGGCTGCCAGCGGGGGCATTCGTGTGCCGACAGGCCACATTTCTCGTATTTAATGCCTTTCATTTTGAGTTACACGGTTACACGCTATATGTCTTTGGTTACATACGGTTACATCGGTTACATGCTATTCTTCTGAAAGGATGGACAATGAATTTTATTTTTTATATTTAATGCCTTTCATTTTTAGCTCGCCTGCAAGAAGTGCAGAAGAGCTTATGTCATACCCCCGGCGTCGTCGGCGTCGGCGTCGGCGTCGGCGTCGTCCACAAACTTAACGTTGGGTAAATGTCTTATAACTTCTGTTTCCTTTCACGGAACACCTTGTTATTTCATACATGCATTCCTCAGATGACCCTCTATCATGTTGTAGCAAATACTTGACCCACCACCCAGCCCCTACCCCAAGGTCAAGGTCACAAACTTGGCACATTCATAAACTTAACGTTGGGTAAATGTCTTGTAACTTATGTTTACTTTCATGGAACACCTTGTTATGTCATACATGCATTCCTCAGATGACCCTCTATCATGCTGTAGCAAATCCATGACCCACCACGTAGCCCTTATCCCAAGGTCAAGGTCACAAACTTGTCACATTCATAAACTTAACGTTGGGCAAATGTCTTATAACTTCTGTTTCCTTTCATGGAACACCTTGTCATTTCATACATGCATTCCTCAGATGACCCTCTATCATCCTGTAGCAAATCAATGACCCACCACCCAGCCCTTACCCCAAGGTCAAGGTCACAAACTTGGCACATTCATAAACTTAACGTTGGGTAAATGTCTTATAACTTCTGTTTCCTTTCACGGAACACCTTGTTATTTCATACATGCATTCCCCAGATGACCCTCTATCATGCTGTAGCAAATCCATGACCCGCCACCCAGCCTTTACCCCAAGGTCAAGGTAACAAACTTTGCACATTCATAAACTTAACGTTGGGTAAATGTCTTATAACTTCTGTTTCCTTTCATGGAACACCTTGGTAGTTCATACATGCATTCCTCAGATGACCCTCTATCAAGATGTAGCAAATTCATGACCCACCACCTAGCCCTTAGCCCAAGGCCAAGGTCACAAACTTGGCACATTCATAAACTTAACGTTGGGTAAATGTCTTATAACTTCTGTTTCCTTTCATGGAACACCTTGTTATTTCATACATGCATTCCTCAGATGACCCTCTATCATGCTGTAGCAAATACATGACCCACCACCCAGCCCTTACACCAAGGTCAAGGTCACAAACTTGGCACATTCATAAACTTAACGTTGGGTAAATGTCTTATAACTTCTTTTTCCTTTTACGGAACACCTTCTTATTTCATACATGCATTCCCCAGATGACCCTCTATCATGCTGTAGCAAATCCATCACCCACCACCCAGCCCTTACCCCAAGGTCAAGGTAATAAACTTTGCACATTCATAAACTTAACGTTGGGTAAATGTCTTATAACTTCTGTTTCCTTTCATGGAACACCTTGTTAGTTCATACATGCATTCCTCCGATGACCCTCTATCAAGTTGTAGCAAATTCATGACCCACCACCTAGCCCTTAGCCCAAGGCCAAGGTCACAAACTTGGCACATTCGTAAACTTAACGTTGGGTAAATGTCTTATAACTTCTGTTTCCTTTCATGGAACACATTATTTCATACGTGCATTCCTCAGATGTCCCTCCATCATGCTGTAGCAAATCCATGACCCACCACCCAGCCCTTACCCTAAGGTCAAGGTCACAATCTTGGCACATTCATAAACTTAACGTTGGGTAAATGTCTTATAACTTATGTTTACTTTCATGGAACACCTTGTTATGTCATACATACATTCCTCAGATGACCCTCTATCATGCTGTAGCAAATCCATGACCCACCACGTAGCCCTTATCCCAAGGTCAAGGTCACACACTTGGCACATTCATAAACTTAACGTTGGGTAAATTTCGTTTGGGTATAACTTAAAACTTGTTTCCTTTCACGGAACACCTTGTTATTTCATACATGCATTCCCCAGATGACCCTCTATCAAGCTGTAGCAAATCCATGACCCACCACCCAGCCCTTATCCCAAGGTCAAGGTCACAAACTTTGCACATTCATAAACTTAACGTTGGGTAAATGTCTTATAACTTCTGTTTCCTTTCATGGAACACCTTGTTAGTTCATACATGCATTCCTCAGATGACCCTCTATCAAGTTGTAGCAAATTCATGACCCACCACCTAGCCCTTAGCCCAAGGCCAAGGTCACAAACTTGGCACATTCATAAACTTAACGTTGGGTAAATGTCTTATAACTTCTGTTTCCTTTCATGGAACACCTTGTTATTTCATACGTGCATTCCTCAGATGACCCTCCGTCATGCTGTAGCAAATCCATGACCCACCATCCAGCCCTTACCTCAAGGTCAAGGTCACAATCTTGGCACATTCATAAACTTAACGTTGGGGTAAATGTCTTATAACTTTTGTTTCCTTTCATGGAACACCTTGTTATTTCATACATGCATTCCTCAGATGACCCTGTATCATGCTGTAGCAAATCAATGACCCACCACCCAGCCCTTACCCCAAGGTCAAGGTCACAAACTTAGCACATGCATAAACTTAACGTTAGGGTAAATGTTTTATAACATCTGTTTCCTTTCATGGAACGCCTTGATATTTCATACACGCATTCATCTGATGATACTCTATCGTACTATAGTAATTCCATGACCCACCGCCCACCCCTTACCCCAAGATCAAGGTCACAAACTTGACACATTCATAAACTTAACGTTGGGGGTAAATGTCTGATACCAACTGTTTCCTTTGATGGAACGCCTTGATATTTCATACATACATTCCACAGATGACCCTCTATCATGCTGTAGCAAATAAATCCACAACGCACCACCCAACCCTTACACCAAGGTCAAGGTCACAAACTTAGCATGTTCATAAACTTTACATTGGGGTAAATGTTGTGTAACGTCTGTTTCTTTACACTTTGAACGCTTTGGTACATACATGCATACATCCGATGATCCTCTATTGTGCTACAGCAAATCCATGACCCACCCCACCCCTTTCCCCAAGATCAACATCATAAACTTAACGTTGGAGTAAATGTCTTTTTATAACTTCTGTTTCTTTACAGGTAACACCTTCATATTTCATACATGCATTCATCTGATAATACTTTATTGTGCTACAGCAAATCCATGACCCACCCCCCCCCACCCCTTTTGCCAAGGCCAAGGTCACAAACTTAGCACTTTTATACATGCATTCCTCATGTGAATAGCTATCATGCTGTAGAAAATCACCAACTTAGTGTGTTCATAAACTTAACGCTGGGTTAAATTTTGTTTTCCTTCTCCTTTCAGGGAGTGCATTGATATTTCATACATGCATTCATCTTAATATGCTATACCATGCTATATCAAATCCACGATCCACCTTCCACCACTGACCTCAATGTCAAGGTCCACCGCACACCCCTTATCCCAAGGTCAAGTTATATAATATTCATATTTTTTTTATAGAACTGTGAAGTTTGAATGAAGGCTGCCAACAGGCGAGCTTCGTTGTCTTCTGACAACTCTTGTTGGGTTACACGGTTACATTCTATATGTCTTTGGTTACATACAGTTACATCGGTTACATACTATTCTTCTGAAAGGATGGACGATCAATCTGATTTTTTATATTTAATGCCTTTCATTTTTGCGTTACACGGTTACACGCTATATGTCTTTGGTTACATACAGTTACATCGGTTACATACTATTCTTCTGAAAGGACGAACGATCAATCTGATTTTTTATATTTAATGCCTTTCATTTTTGCGTTACACGGTTACACGCTATATGTCTTTGGTTACATACAGTTACATCGGTTACATACTATTCTTCTGAAAGGATGGACGATCAATCTGATTTTTTTAATATTTAATGCCTTTCATGTTTGGGTTACACGCTATATGTCTTTGGTTACATACGGTTACATACGATGAATCTGATTTTTTTATATTTAATGCGCCTTTCATTTTTCGGTTACACAGTTACACGCTCTTTGTCTTTTACGGTTACATCGGTTACATACTATTCTTCTGAAAGGATGGACGATCAATCTGATTTTTTTATATGTAATGCCTTTCATTTTGGGTTACACGGTTACACGCTATATGTCTTTGGTTGCATACGGTTACATCGGTTACATACTGTTCTTCTGAAAGGACGATCAATTTGATTTTTATGCCCCCGCTACCGAAAGGTACGGGGGCATATAGTGTTATCGGCGTCCGTCCGTACGTCCGTCCCGTACGTCACTTCTACATGACTTCACATATTATGTCAATATTTATACGCGTGATACATATGAACATGCCTTACACACTCCACCCCCCCCCCCCACCAACCAGTACTTTGACCTTGACCTTTGACCTTCACCTTTTCTACTTTAAATCTTTAATTAGCACTTTGGGACAAATCTACGTGCACGTTTCTCAATCCTATAATAACTACTCAATACTTTTGCCAATCCCTTAAATATTTATACACATGATACATATGAACATGCCCTACACACACCACCACCCAGTACTTCGACCTTGACCTTTGACCTTTGATCTTCACCTTTTCTACTTTAAATCTTTACTTAGCACTTTAGGACAAATCTACGTGCACGTTTCTCAATCCTACAATAACTTTTCAATACTTTTGCCAATCCCTTAAATATGTATACACATGATACATATGAACATGCCCTACACACTCCACCACCCAGTACTTCGACCTTGACCTTCACCTTTTCTACTTTAAATCTTTACTTAGCACTTTGGGACAAATCTACGTGCACGTTTCTCAATCCTACAATAACTTCTCAATACTTTTGCCAATCCCTTAAATATTTATACACATAATACATATGAACATGCCTTACACACTCCACCACCCATTACTTCGACCTTCATCTTTGACCTTCACCTTTTCCACTTTAATTGTTTACTTGCCACTTTGGGACAAATCTACGTGCGCGTTTCTCAATCCTACACTAACTTTCACACACGCATTGCTCCAATGGTCCTCTACCGCCCTGTGACAAATCCACATTCGTCCTGCCCCCGCTAAGCACAGGGTCAAGGTCACAGACTTGGTGCGTTTGAAACCTTAACATTCAGTTAAATGGCTTATAATTTGTGTTTCCTTGCTCGGATCTGCTTCACATTTCACACACGCATTGCTACAATGGTCCTCTACCGCCCTGTGTCAAATCCACTTCCCGCCCCCACTAAGCCCAGGGTCAAGGTGCGTTCAAAACCTTAACGCTCGGGTAAATGGCTTATAATCAAATATGCCTCGTTTTCTTTGGCTGCCAGCGGCGGCATTCGTGTACCAACAGGCCACATTTCTAGTGTTTATCTGCCCTAGTCAGTGACAGACGTGTGAAGCTACGTTCAAACGGATGTCAACAATAATGCACTTGCTTAATTTACTGTAAATACTGTTTTCGAATACTAAAATATAACTAAATCACATATTTTGTTCGTTGACAGATAAAAAGAATTATAAGTATACATTCAATTTTCACATGAACAGTAAATTATTTACTATTTCTAATCTATTTTCCTACTGACTTGATTCAAATAAATAGAAAATGTTTGGACTTGATGTTAAAAACTAAAGATGTTTTCCAGAAGAAAATCGTTGTTTTGTCAAATGGGGGTTACGTCGAAGCTTGGTCCTATATATGGTTGTGACTGGAAAAATGGGTTTTTTGTGATTTGTGACTAGTGTAAATACGATCTAGATTGCATGTTACTGTGTTTTATTGAAGAAATGCCGAAAAATGCATATCCTGTTCAGACTGTGCGAATGTACAGGCTGAACTGGATCTACACTGGTCGCAAACGCCCTATAAGCCCAGTATTGTGTTTGGTTTATTGCACCTTCTCAGTCGCTGTGTACAGCGGATGTTGACACAATCTTCAAACAACACCCAACCCCCAGTGGCAATTAGAGCGACTAATTTTCCTTCCTACTGCTGTCACCCCGGGATTTCCTTAATTGACCTCATGTACAGTATTGTTTCATTGTAAGTGGACAATTGCATACAAGAATGACGTTATGACAGTTTGACCAGCATAGCACCAGATCCATATATGCACCTGACAGCTCCGGTAAGTGTCTACTATGTTGCCCGTCTGATTTAGCATTATTTATAAGTACTATCAGGGAAAACATAGCTTGTAACCTGACGATGTAAATATAAATAAATTTATATACAGACTGGTATCCTACAGCTGTTGAAAATTGCACAGTATGTTCATTTTGTCACCCACTGTCGCATTTCAGTATGTAGTTTGTAACTAGGTCATTCTTATATTTTTACAGTACAGTACAGTCCCATATATTCATATTAGCGGTCTAATAAACTGGAGTTCTAAGTAGTCTGTTCAACTATACGTGTAATAATCGTATTATGCATACATTTCGGAAGTTCTACTGATACGTCATATACCCACGTGACCGCAAAGGGAAATAACTGTGGTAAGCAAAATAAGGGGAAGTTAGTCATGTATTGACGGCTGTAAAAAATGGTTGTCCGGAATATGAAATCCGTAAAAGAACGGCACATACTGGTCGGATTACTGTAAAATTCGGTTTATTTGATATATAAATGATGAATACATTTAGCGTATCGCGAAAACAGAAGCTTGTTATATCTCCTTTAACGAAAATGACAATTTCTTGCGTCAGATGATGTTTTTGCAACATTCTCGCGGGTTTCTGAATGTTTCATAGTGGCTAATAAATAGAGGATATTCATATTTTTGCAACGAATATGACATATATGTTCATCGAGTGGTGTGTAATGTCCTTATTTCACGTGTGTCGTTAGGCACGAGTGAAATATGGACATTTCACACCACGAGATGAACATATATGTCATATTCGTTTCAAAAATATGAATATTCTATTTATTAGGCCTATATACCGCCCCATGGAGATTAGCAGTTTTTTAGACTGTATACGGTAATGAATGTGTATTTGCAGCCTATTTGCGCTGTTTTATTTCTAAATACAGAATATGAATATTGCTAGCGGCAGTAGTCGTATTTTCGCCGGAAGTTGTTTATTTCATCGATGAGAACATATGACTTTTATTTACATCGTATAACTATGTATTTCATGTATAGGTATATAATAAATACAAATATATAATTATTGCACAGATGCGGTGCAATCCTTTTATCTTATCAGTGTGTTAACATCCTGAGATCATCGTCTGGATCTGCTCGGTCCATTTCCCCGGTGTGTTAAATCTCTGGGAGCACATGTGGGGATTTTAATGGGCCGAAAACTGTCTCGCCTAGCGGCAGGACGATTTCCGGCACCCTCCCTAAATGTCCGCCATGCTATGTTAACTAATAGGCCAAGAGTAGAGCGTTTTAGATCGGAAAAAAATTAAACAAAGCTGAATTGTTCACCATAGGTACCGGATATCATGAGAATTAACATATCAAAACTCCCCATGAATCCGTGTTGAGCTTTCCTCAGAATTCAAGATGGCGTCCAAGATGGCCGCCAAAATATGCAATAAACCTAAATTTGTCCCAAATTACCCTATACTTTCAGAAAATGATCAGCATAACAGTACGATTAACGTAAACATTATTTGAGGTCATAATGATGTTTTTACAAACTTCAAAATTGTGTCTAAGATGGCCGCTAAACACGGAAAATGCTTATTTTGAGCGTAAACGACCAATTATGTTCAAATATCAAGCTTCGTAGCATAACGATGAATACAGAAATACGTCAATAGGCCATTTTCACATTTATAGAGATACTACAATCTAGTGTACAGAAGAAACACCAAGAATAAATGTGTTATTATTATAAACAATGGTATGCCATTTTACGTTCATAACAATGTAACTGCATTTAAATGTTTCCCATATTCATGTTTGTTTGCTATTTATATCACTTACGATGTGTTGCGAGTGTGTTGCTTTCTTGTGGAGTTTCCATTGCTTTCATGTTATTGTTACTGTTTACTGTTATTAGTTGATATTGTATTCTTTTTGGGGACCGTACATGACTAATCGCACAGTGCACATCATTACTCATATTAACAATACATTGCATATCAGCAGTCATTTGTCTGCTTAATCAATCGACTGTATTTTGAGTGCTCATCGCTGGAATCACTAACGTTTCACTGTATGTCATCATCTAATGTAGTACAATCTGAAGACATCTGGGGGATGTTTGTGCATGTTTGCCCCATGCATTGACTACACATGGATGAACAGTGGAGTCCTAGCTTTCGGCATCCGCATAGCCGCCCACAGCCGGTTTTGCAACCACAAGACACCAATTTCAGAAGCTTGTCAGGTGCAATAGGAGCTTCTGACTCTGTCGGTAGCAAACACTCGCCATGGAAATGCCAGCCCCACTCTGTTGGGGAAAGTTGCTGTACAGTATGGTACGTACGATAGGAATGCTGCCTGGCTGCTGCACTCGTGGGTGGTTGTGCTTCTAGCTTAAACGTAGTGGACAGAGATGCATGGCTTATAGATCGGTTGTAAGCTATGTATCGGTACTTGTCAAGTGTGTCTGTCTTCTGGGCACCGTAGAGCCGAAGGAGAAATTGTTCCACAGCCGCAGCCACGTTCTCTTTCGTACTGTGTGTGGCTGAAAAATCATCCAAACCAGCATTGTCACTGTCTTTTTCAACATGTTTAAATGCTTTCCGTTTTCCTTGTCCAAACAGTTCTGATACCGTATCACATCCGCTAATAGCGTGAACAGCCATCAGGTGTTTCTTTGCTCCCCCAATTGAGTGTTGGATGTCTGTAATGTCGTATACACATAACGGATTTCTCTTGAACATCATGTGCATGCGGGTGAGTGGAGTAGCTTGGGACACTAGCATTACTAGCAAGTCGGTGTCTGTTCCAATAACTACCACTGGTTTGGACAGAGATTGTGAAACTGATAATGCTGTTGAGATAATCAGACTATCAGCGTCAGCTTCAGCCTGTTTTACAGTTATGTTGTTGTATCTCAACTCGTCCGTGAGCATTTCTATCAATCTTGTCTTATTGGAACCATTGGCGAGGAAGGAAGTTTGAGAGGTCATGGTTTTCATCTCGGCATCAAATATAATGTCACCAGAAACTGATTGTGATGCCCGTCTGTGCTGCTCAGCAGATTCAGTAGATGATTGACTTCCATATCCATCAAAGACAACCGTTGTGTCTTCGCTGCCATAATGCTCTGCTATGTACGATGCATATTACTGGCATACTTGCTTGTACGTTGCATCGGAAGGCCAAATGACAGTGTGTAGAAGGTAACCGCCATCAATGACAAAAACAGCATCTTCCGGAAATGTAGACTGTGGCGTAACATTTGACCGCAGCAGGGCACTAAGTGTACTTTTGGCAGTCTTCCTCATTGTGCCTTCATTGAAGAGAGACGTGTGTTGTGGTGCCAGTTCGTACGACAGGAATTCTTCCATCTCTAAACTGCTTTGCATAACACAAGTGATTCTATTAAACAGCAAAGTTGGGTTTACCACATCTGACTGACCACGAATCTTGACTGTTAACAGCTTCACTTATTGTCTTCACTCTGTCGTTCCGTTTCAGTTTTACATCTGTGAACGGTGTATTGACAATGGTAGCAGCGGCTGCCCGGTTCAGATGCATCAGCCACCAGACCTGTGTCTATTGCAACAAGTGAATCTGGTTTACTAGCTGAAAATGGTGAATGTATCCGCATCTACTCTAAGAAGGTATTGTAGTCTTTGCGGTAGCGAGATTCTGAGCTGACCCTCAGATCCTTATGCTGCTCTGAGGTACTCGTATGGACACCGGTAAATTTCTCAAGGGCTTCACATATAGGTATGCAACTTGGCAATGCATGGATCCACTTTGCCAACGTGCTTTGAGTGATTCCCTGTCCATGGGTCATCCCTCCGGCAGACTTCAACAGTCGCATAAGCTCCTGCTCAATGGTCTGGTCCGAAAAGTTGCCGCTCGAAAAATTATCAGACCTGCGTATTGTAAAGTATCCATGATCGGTGAACAATCTGCGTTCTGTTTCAGACATGCTGGATTCAAGTTCTGTCATTTGATGCAGGTATAGCCTGGCTGAATTTGCGTAGGCCAGATGACCCGCAGCATGAAAGAAAGGGATCATTCTACTGACACAATACAAATGTAGATCCCAGTCTCCTGTACGCTCAGCCCGAATAAACAACATAAGGAGAGAAACCTGTTCCAAATAATTGATCCAGAGTGTTCCTGTTCGACTTTCATTGGCTGCACCTTCATCGCGTCAGCAATTACCTCGGTAATGTTCTGCAAACATGCATCATCCTCTTCTCTTTCAGTTGCATCGCCATTTTCCATAAGCGATTTGTGAAAACGACGTAAAGGATCGAGAGGCGGACACTGTTTCGGCCGCTTTGATATAAAGCGGTTGATCGAAAGTTACTGCACAGGTAACAAGCCCATATTTCTCGGACTGCTTTTGTGCAAAGGACAGTGCAGTGTAAATTGTACTCGCATTTCCAGGATCAAGGTTGATGAATGGAAGAATTTCTATTCTAGTCTTCATGTGATTCTCGCCTGTTACTGCCAGCTGCATGAATCCACTCCAAAATGGACATGGTGAGATATTCATGGACAAGCTGGCCATCCACAGACAATCTAAGCTTGTGGCAAACTTCAGACTAGGTGGGTCCGGTTTTGGAGCTTCTAGAGGACCGAACACTACAGACTGTATCCCCGGAACAGTTGGTTTCCTGTACGATTTTATAGGGACATCCCCGAACTTACCAATTTCTTGGGCACTGGGTACAGTTACTGAACGAGTGAGAGTTTATTTTACTATTTCACATGGGGGCGTGACACACGCAATTCCACCCATTGTGTGAAATGTGCCATGTCCTGTTAGCGTTGCAACATTAAAGTCAACATTGTGGAATACAAACTGTGTGAAGCCGTTTAAGTTGTAGGATTGCTCATCCTTAGAGAGAAATGCGTAATTCAGTCTCTGAATTTCCTTGTAATCATCAGCAAAGCACAAGCTACTTAAGATATCAATTAACTCACGAGATGCATAATTTCTGTGTATGTACACTGCGACTGCTAAGAGTATTGGGGATACAAATGACTTTGGCCTATACGCAGCTATTATTGAATGCGATATCGCTGTACATTGTCTTTCTATAGACTTACTTTATTTCAATGCCGTTGACTTTATAATCCCGTGCAGAAAACGAGAAATTCTCTCAGGAACTAGTGAATTTCCATCGTTCGTCGATTCCATTGTGGGATATTCTGCGCAATTGTATGCATGTGTCCTGATATCATCTTTTATGGTAGAGGCAGCTATGTCTATGATTCGTTTTTTTCTCTGTTAAAACATTGGCTTTTTGTTCAGCTACCCAATTGTCACGAAGTACTTTGTATCCTTTGTCACGGAAGGTTAAAATGTTTGATATGCCTGGTATGCTCGTTATAATCATTTTATCTCCATAGTGTGCTTGTAGTTTCTGCCTAAGATACTTCACTGAATATCCTCCGGCCCCCATCCATGTAGCTTTCGTGAATAGCTGAAAGTTCTGACACGGAATACTGACATTCATCGTTCTCATCAAGATGCAGACACACCTTTTGAAACGATTCCTCTTTCAACATGTCACATGGTCTGCCTCTTTCAGCATCGGTTTGTCGTCTCCTAAACTGTATCGAACATCCACGATGGTACTTGCCCTCTGGGGCAACTAAGTCACTAACAGACCGAATACGCAGCAACACTTGCTCGCCCCAAGAATCGTGTCTCTTTTCGGCACATGAAATCAGTTCCGGCAAATACTCAATGGTCTCAACATCGCTAGTCTCTCGTCGACGAGATTTCGGAAGCTTAGAATCATGCAACAACGTCTTACGGGGCGCCATGCAAGACAGGTTAATTATGTGTACAAAATTGAGTTTTGTAACACTAAAAATCAAAAAATTCAATTCTGTATCACAAAATTCAATTCTGTGTCACAAAATTCAATTCTGTCAATTCTGTGTCACAAAATTCAATTCTGTGTCACAAAATTCAATTCTGTGTCACAAAATTCAATTCTGAATACGTTTCGTATACAAAATTCATTTTTGTTATAAAGGATTCAATTTTGTAAGACAGAATTGAGTTTTGTGAAGAAAATTCAGTTTTGTGGGACAGAATTCATTTTTGTCCACAAAAATTAGTTTGCGTAGGATAGTCTATGTCATCTCTACGTTGATTGGTTGAAATCGGTCTTAGTCCATTTTACTACATGGTGGAGTACACTTGCAGGTTTAAATATTTCAATGCGAAAATATAACCCAATATATCAATATTATACTTCTTTATGGACAGTTATTTTGGTTATATTATGATTACAAATGAGTGGTCACACCATATAAGCATATATACCTTGAAGGAGAAATAAGAAAAATATTCAGAATTTTCCCTGAATTATGTAAACAGGGTCAAACATAAAGTAGCCGGGACATAGCTAGACCTGAGAGCATGCCCATATATAGAGAATACCAGGCTAGTGTATTTTGATATCAAGTTTATCAGGCAAGGCTAGGAAACGCGTAGGAATTCCGAGGCTTGCCGAGGAATTCCTACCGTTTCCGAGCCGAGCCTGATAAACTTGATATTAAAATACACTAGCCTGGTATTCTATTTATCAGGTAACGTTTTATGCTCGAAAATGACATTAGATGACGTCGTATTCTAACAGTAGATCTAACCTTGTGAAACAAATGGTATTGGATCTGTGTCTACTAGTTGCGAAGTTACGTGTTCGCAACTATGTGGTCTACATGCATTATTTACAGTATACACCATCTTAGTATCCATGGTATCTACACAAATACTACAAATGGTTTCCTCAAATGGCTCAATACACACATTCTGTTTATAAACACAGACAGCAGTCAGAACACAGGCCACAGCGCGTGTATTATTGATTTAACTGGGGCAGATGTACCTTGCGATACACACTAAATGACGTCAGTACTCGCGGGAGATCTACATGTACATGAATTATGTGTACAATTATAACTCAAATGAGTTTAAATACGAATGGGTTTGTCAACGTTTGACTGTTTGGAGATAGTTGAAGCAAAATGGCAGAATGAGAAATGAATCATGACCAATGGTAGTCCTTCTTACATGCGTGTACAGAATTGACAGAATTGAATTTTGTGACACAGAATTGAATTTTGTGGCACAAAAGTGAATTTTGTGACACAGAATTGAATTCTGTGGCACAGAATTGAATTTTGTGACACAGAATTGAATTGTGTGGCACAAAAGTGAATTTTGTGCACAGAATTGAATTTTGTGGCACAAAAGTGAATTGTGTGACACAGAATTGAATTTTGTGACACAGAATTGAATTCTGTGGCACAGAATTGAATTTTGTGACACATAATTGAATTCTGTGGCACAAAAGTGAATTTTGTGACACAGAATTGAATTTTGTGGCACAAAAATGAATTTTGTTTACAAAATTGAGCCATGTCCCACTTGGCGCCCCGTACATCTTGCCACAAATAAAAAATCTGTCTCAAAATCAAATGCGTCTGATTTAGAGCGCAGCGATGTTGAAACTCCCTCTCTGTTGTCATCACCATTATCTGCAGAGGGTTCAAATGTCCGCTTTAAATGGGAGTTGATGGATGTTTTGCGAGTGTATTCTTTAAAGCAATTCACATGCACTTCAAAAGGTGATGTTCGTGTTTGTAGAACTGTCTGCAATTCATCACTGCGAATCATGCTGGCACAAATCAACGAGACGTGACCCTTTTCTCCAACTGTTTGCGTCTTTGCAGAGGATAATACCTCTTTACAAATAACACATGACACATCCATTGTTTTGCTTAAATGGTTACTTATATCTAGATGAAAGCGGGTAGACATCACTATTTTGACGTCACCGTGACACTGTCTCATTATATGTGGCCGTGACTGGAGAAATTGGGCTTATGGGCTATGCGATCAGTGTAGCCCCAGATCAGCCTGCGCATCTGCGCAGTCTGATCAGGAACTACACTGTTCGCCATTCAGTCAGTGAAACATCTATCATGCTTCTAACAAACATTACAATTCTAGCGGACCAGGAGCTAGGATGGAAACAAATCCCATAAGCACCATTTAAAAAATCCCATAAGCCCCATTTCTCCAGTCACGGCCACATTTATTTATACTACGTTATGATACGTAGATCTATTTATAAATTATTAAAATAGATGGGAAACTAGACTAGACTACATTTTTTAGTTATTATAGTGCATGTAACTGTTAATGGACGATCAGAAATACGATCCGTGAGCGGAGCATATGAAATGCCTTGCATTAGTATTCACCATTCACAATAAGAAACTTATGTCGGATAGATTATTCATTGTGTATTCTGAATACAGTTATACAAGGTACACCAAAATGGAAGAAGACATAGTCCTTCTAACGAAACGATTAGATGAAGTTATTTCTTTTAAAAAAAGAGTAAATTTGGACATATTTTTCTTATTTTAAATCTATGGCGGCCATTTTCAATCATGTTGAATGGTAGAAACATATTAGTATGTCTTAAAATGTATGTTGTGCCGTTATGTTCTTTTTTGTAAACATTTGGCTCATGTGTAGCTCATTTGGAGCCATTAAGAGATTTAACCATTTTTGGCGGCCATCTGGGCGGCCATCTTGAATTTTGAAGAAAGCTCAACTCGGATTCATGGGGAGTTTTTATATGTTAATTCTCATGATATCTTGGACCTATGGTGAAAAATTCAGCTTTGTTTAATTTGTTTCCGATCTTTGGCAGTATTTAACGTACTGCTCTTGGCCTATAACCATATTCAAATTGAATGCATTAGCTCTAACTTATACTTATTTCAGGTGTAGCGATCGCGTTTGCCTTCATCGCCACGTGCTGGGTGCTGAAATTGACGTTCGCTTGAAATTGACGCCTGAAAGTAAATAAGAGCCGGAATCTAAATCGACGCCTGAAACGCTTGCCTGATATACAGAGCTGGACTTGCGATCCTCCGACACCACTTACAAAGGAAATCGCGTTTGCATATGACAGTTTTGTTGAAGAGACACTATGGATGGGTTTACGGCCTGGATCTTATATGTTAGCATTGGATTCAACAACAGAGCGTGTGGGCTCAATCCAAACCCTAGGCATGAAAACTACGTTCATAGTATTTCCATCCCACTGGTATTTTGGATGACACTTGATGCCGATGTCCCGTCTCTATATGACCGCAGCTGTTGCAGGGACGTTAAACCCATTCAGTTTCATTTTTTTTGCTTTTGAACAGACACTAAACCCAATGAACTGATCAGGTAGTCATCTGCCCATTATCATGATTATAGCGTTGTTGTTTTTTTTTTGTAAATAAAATATAAAACTGCGGTTGGTTACAATGTATTTATAAACCCCATTCAGTGCATGTTCCGTTCCTAATATGCAACAGTGACTGGAATATTGCGGCTTAATAAGTGAGACACGCCCACAGATGGAAGACTCGGACCTAGGACTCAATACTTGGCTCATTTGGAAAAATGTTACCCCGCCCACCCATTTTCATACACAATACATTACAGGCTTAATGTATGGTGCATGGAAATAGGTTGGTGGGGTAACGTTTTTCAAATGAGCCATGTATTGGTTCTTAGGTCCGATACTTCCACCTGTGGGCACGCCGTGTGATTTGGTACCATCGGAGGACATCTGAGTAATTTCATTTAAATATGTTTAAATTTAAAATATTTTTCATGAATAAAGTCATAAGTTGACAAAATGTTCATAGTACATGCGGAATTATGCATGTACTCTGCAAATTGTGTCAACTTTTGACGCCATTTACAGAAAATATTGTAAATTTTGTAAAACTATTTCATGAAATTACGCAGATGACCGAAGGTACAAAATCGCATGACGCGTCTCAATTGTGTGTGTGGGCTGCTTATCTATGACGGTGTGATTTGGTACCATCGGACATCTGAGTAATTTCATTTAAATATGTTTAAATTTAAAATATTTTCCATAAATAAAGTCAAAAGTTGACAACATTTTCAGAGTACATGCGGAATATAATTTCGCATGTACTCTGAAAATTGTGTCTACTTTTGAGGCCATTTACGGAAAATATTGTAAATTTTGTAAACCTATTTCATGAAATTACGCAGATTACAAAATCGCATGACGGTCTCAATTGTGTGTGTGGGCTGCTTATCTATGAGGGGAAGCATTATTCTGCAAATCCCAGTTGTGGTCAGTCTAACTCCGAATATTTGACTTAGATATTAGACATTGAATTTGAGACAAGCCATGCGCTATTGAACCTAAGAAGATGTGTGATGCGGAATTCTATTCCGCGTTTGCTCTGAACATTTCGTCAACTTACGACGTCATATCGTAAGTTTTGTAAATATTTTTATGAAATATCGCACATCTTCTTGGGTACAAAATCACATGGCTCGTCACATATTCAGTTGGTCTAGTAGCTCCTGATCTGATGATGCACTGCTGAATCGTGAGAGAGATCTGTTATATTAGATACATGCATGTCGGGTGTGTTAGTCGCCAAAGGTAACGCGTGTCGATCCTGATCAGACATGCGCATTCTACGGAGCCCCGCAGGGGACATGGATTTTTTTATTAATTCGTGCCCACGAAATAACAATTCTTTCCCTCAATTTAACAATTCGTTCCCTCAATGTAACAATTCGTTCCCTCAATTTAACAATTTGTTCCCACGAATCAACAATTCGTTCCACGGGAACGAATTGTTAATTCGTGGGAACGAATTGTTAAATTGAGAGAACGAATTGTTATTTCGTGGGAACGAATTAATAAAAAATAAAAAGTCTACGTCCCGTGCGGGGCTCCGTAACATTGCGTCCATACTAATAGCAAAGTACGCAGTCAGCCATTCTCCAATAAACCTTACAATTACAAAAATACCATGTCGCCGTTACATGCCAGCGCTATACTTTCGAAGCTGTTGTGCGGTCTTGTTGGCGGATTTGCTGAAATATTCGCTGATAATAAGCTCAAGGTACGTCATCTTGCTCTGTCGCTGGCGTGTTTTATTATAATTGAATGCACACGATCGGCACAAATCAACAATAACTCTATGTCCAATTGTATTTTTATTTAGTTATGGCACACCCAATCATTTTGCAAAAGAAAATTCAACAGTAATTGTAAATAAATGGTGATTTTTTACGAAAATCTGTTGTCGCAAAACCCTGCCTATCTTCCATAACGAAATTGTAGCTACCCTATGTGGAACTGTAGAAACGGTTAACACACAATGTAGCGTGCTTATTTTCTTATGAAAACATCATAGTCAATGGTAAAAAGAAGTTTGTTCACTTAATCATTAAGCCCACTTCACAGAAAACGTGATGGTGACAACATTATTTTGTCACGCTACGTGGCCTGTCCTCCGTAAAGGCACTTTCACACGAAATTACACTATCTACTGTTAATCATAAAATATGAATGTTAAGTTCTTATCCATGGACTTCATTACAAATGCTTATAAAAGTGTGTCTACTTTAAAAGGCAATAATAAATGACATATAAGACATAAATTATTACCTCCGTAACCACTGTCCTCCGTTATATTATTGTCAATGCCATGTAATTATGTTCCCTGGTGCGCAATAACAACGGCGTTATGTTGTATATGATCCCGGTATATATGTCATCTTCTGTCAGTGGCATTGGCATCTGCTACGATTGTGGAATTTTTGTTTCTTCATATTCGAAGTTATATTATAAACCGTTTTATTTGCAAACACCATACCAGTAATTCGAATATACAAGTTGGGATACGTTATGTATGCTATCTCACGTTATATAGCGGCCAATGATGCATCTATAAACGAAACAATCATGTGCTTACCTGTGCTGGCACATAAATGCCATCAGCAAATAAATCCAACTATTTTGTTACGGAGGACAGGATCTTGGGGTGTTAAAATGTTGTATGCGTATGGAAATTTTAGTTCAGAAAGTTTATTAATTATTGTTAGAATCGTTTACATGTCGATTAATGTGTAAATGTTGAAATATGTGTGTATAGTTAGGGTAATGTGGACGAAACTCCGTTATGGAGGACAGACAAAAGTTTAACTACATTGCATGACTATATATAGTTCTACCCAATGGCAGTTCGCATCTGAAAAAGAACTACTGCATTGATTGTGATAGTGTTTAGCTAATGCGCAATAAACATTGTCCACAACCTGACATATTAGTAGATACAGCAGCTTAAATGGTCGTTATGGAGGACAGAAAAATGTTACGGAGGATACAACAAAATGAACCCTAGTTTGTAACATATGTTTTGGTGAAGATGACAAAATAGATGCCAATAGAAGACAATACTACTGATGAGCAATATATTTTGATGACATACGATTTATTGTGTCAGTCCAGAGATATAAATAGCCATAGGTTTTGAATGTCTGGTCCGTCTAAACAAATACACGATGCAAGTTCTTTAGATTCACATTCATTAACCAATTCGAAAGCACTCCCAACTTGCATGTTTATGAAATTTATATTAAAGTGGTCAAAGTATGTGCGTAATCTTACGCCATGCACACCGTCCCATCGTCCACTCCCCCACATTCACCACCACATTCACACAGGGCAACCGATTTGCTATCCCCCGGGTACACGTATAATGATCTTTTTCAGAATGGTCATTATACAAACGTCACACGGTGAGATACGGGTTAATAGAAAGTCCGTACATCTAATATTGCATACTACTGAGGCGTGTTATTGCTTTTGGAATGATCAAGAGTTGTTTTAACTTTATGAAGGTTGGCGGAAATATATTGAGGATGCATTTAATTTCGAGTAAATTTCGGACAGCCGGCTTACGAAACGGTCCGTAACGAATTTTGCAACCAACATAGAACCAGATCAGTCTGCACATCCGGCATATTAATCGGATATACACTTGCCAAAAGACCCCACCAGTAAATCGCTTACAGACAGTAAAGGCCCGAATAACTGTTGCATTATGTAAATAAGTAAAAACAGAACACGGTGAGCATTTCCAGTTTTGAGTAACTGAGGAAATTAACTCCCCTCCTCTGTCTTATCCACTTCCCCTTCAAATGGTCTGATAGAAAACATATGTAAAAATAATTGAATTCGTCCATTAGAGTTTATGACTATAAACCAATATATGCGTCATTTCACGAAAGTTTTAGAAAGTGTCAATGATAGTTCCCGTAAATAAAGCCGAACTAACTTTGACGAAAGTTTCAGCACAAATGCGGAATGAAGTATTTTGTATTTGCTTTGACGACTTAGTCCACTTTCGGCATCATTTACAGAAGATGTCGTACATTTTGTAAAGCATGTTCATGTCTAAAGCCGCATGAGCGGTTAGTAATATAATTACATGGATAGGCCCAATAATTTCAAGATCACGTTTCATGTTTCTATTATTTCAGTTACTGCATTTGAACCACCGCCTAGCAAATGTGTACACATGTACCATTGTACCATTACCAGTATAATTGTGACGCACCATGAGCAAAATGGTCCAATTGAAAGTTTGACCATTGTAGCACCTGATCATCTAGTGCACTTCCGGAGCATGATACTCGTGTACATTGTTCATTAGAAGCAATGAGCAGGCTGATCTGAAGCTACACGATTTACAAACCGATTTGGACCACTCTTCCAATGATACGTCACTGTATGTTACGATTAACCTGTCCATGTGTACATGCAGTGACTAGCCGCTACGAGGTATATATATATATAGTTATATTTAGTCAGTATCGTTTCCCAACTATCCAAATCATGATTTTACTGGAAGAAGCGCGGGATGACAAAGATCTAAGCCGAATACAAAGTCACGACGTAGCCGTTTGTTAGTCGGTGGCCTATTTGCAGTTTGATGTTGGTATTTCGTTGGTTCTGTCCTCCGTAACGGGAATTTACACTTATATCCTCGCAGCATCTAGATCCTATGTCCTTAAAATAGGACGTATAGTGTTCTGGATCTACTGGCCACAGCTCCTGTAGTACGTACTTCCAATTTCACGATACACTGGCACAGCTTGTTACCAAATGAGACATTATATACAACTTGTTTTTCTTCCTATATACACATACATTTCTTATATGTCAATGAATAACAAAATACGCATACTTATTCAACTTGTCCCATCGAAATGACAATATAATATTATACTGAATAGTATTATGAAATATCACACCTTATCAATTGCAGAAGTTCTTTAAATAACGTGCAATTATTCTTACCTCCGTAACGAAATGGGAGCATATTTTTTATTTTCTATAGTGTATATACATGTATGCTACAGAATGGCGTTATGGACATTATATGTCTTTTCTAACAATCACAGGAACTCAGAGATCTGATTATCTTTAATTTCATTTGAAATAATTCCCTCATTAAGTAAACGTATAAAAGAGAACACAGTGTTTCATAAAACAAATGGGTTTCTGAAAAAGCATGTACCTGCATTACTTTCCATAGACTTAAAAACAACGTGTATGTATACCTCATAAGTGTCCCTATACATTGCATGTGGTGTCCGCTACAGAAAAACACAATTGTGTTGATGTATTTTAGTATCATGCTGTAGGTAATCATAGGTTCATACATCACAAGGTGTGCTTTCCATCCTCCATAACGGTCGGTCACACCTATACATTTCAAATTGTTAATACATGTACTTTGAAATGCTAGAAGTGGTCTGGGCAAAATTTTACAAAATGATACAGAAAGGGTCGTACATGTGATCAATCAAGAGAAAGTGTGTGTAGTTATATGCACTGGTGCTGCACGGTATAAAATGTTTCACGTCGAAATATGCACCGGTTTCCTGACGAGATGCCACTCAGCTCTACTTAGAGCTATCGCATAAAGGCATTGTTGTATCGTCTAGTAACCGGCGAAAATGTGTTTCAAACAGATGAATGGGAATTCGTCAGTAAGCCGGTGCCTACTTCGACATGAAACATTTTCGCCGGCGCAGAGTGCAGCACCAGTGATATGGATGTAGCTATCCACGGAGCATTCCCACGGCCGGGGAAGACATTGATATGTACATTAATACATATAGTTTAACATCAGCCACTTTAAGTGGAATAAGAATATAAACTATATTTCCTCTAAGACATATCATACTCTATGTCTTCCGAAGCGTAACGCCATGATCAACTCGAAGACAGTCAAGGAAAGAGCATATAAATCCATCGGTTGCCTTAAGTTAGAATATTATTCTGCATTTTGGGACACCAACTGCACTAACAAAGACAATGTGTGTGCATTTACTTCCCATATGCGTGTACATCAACTCGCGATGATCCAGACGAGGACTAGGGATGGGTTATAGCCTAGGGGTTAGAACACTTGACTTCCAATCTGGATGGTGTGGATTAAAACCTCACCTTAGGCATCACATATACTTTCATAGTACATGTATTTCCATCCCACTGGTCTGTCGGATGAGCCTTTATATTATAGTCCCGTCTCTATATGATCTTAGCTGTTGCTGGGACGTTAAACCCATTCACTTTCACTTTTTGTCAGAGGAGGAATGTAAGATGGGTTTCTAACCGCTATCATAATACATCTGTAATCCCTTGCCGATATGCTGCACAGTCCAGAATGGATGTCACTCGAACAGAAGAGAGTCGATGCCATACTGAGCATTACGGAGCTCCGCAGGGGACATGCATTTTTTTTATTAATTCGTTCCCACGAAATAACAATTCGTTCCCTCAATTTAACAATTCGTTCCCTAGAATTGACAATTCGTGGCCACGTATTGTTAATTGTTAATTCGAGGCAACGAATTGTTATTTCGTGGGAACGAATTGTTAAATTGAGGGAACGAATTGTTATATCGTGGGAACGAATTGTTAATTTGAGAGAACGAATTGTTATATCGTGGGAACGAATTGCTAATTCGAGGGAACGAATTGTTAAATTGAGAGAACGAATTGTTATTTCGTGGGAGCGAATTAATAAAAAAGAATTGTACGTCCCCTGCGGGACTCATATAGAGCATGCTACACACATTTAAAAAAAACAATAATGTAGCCATTGACGGTAACAAGTACTTGAATCTTCAAAGAGGCACTGGTAGACGCCAACACCAATTCCGCCAGCTAATGATGACTACGTTCGGTTCTACTTTCCAAGGGCGGTCGTGCAGTGGAACCAGCGGATGAGTGGAAGCTAGTGCATAGCTTGTCCACACAATAACTATAATCTACTTGAAGATCATTACCACATTCGGTATACATGTTTATCATGGCAAGACGAAGAAGCCTATTGATTTTAAAAGATATCGTTGACCTATTTCCCATTGGCTGCCATTTGTAATTGTTGCACTATATGTACCCTTCTCCACGCAATAACTTGAGTTCTACTTGACGGATCGTAACCAAATTTGGTACACATATGTATTACGGCAATACGAAGAAGCCTATTGATTTTCAAACATTTCTGATGTCTTCTCTCGTCTTGGTGGCCATTATTAATGTTGTATCCTAGTTCACGCAATAACTAGAGTTCTACTTGATGGCTCGTAACCACATTCGGTACACATGTTTTTCGTGTGAAAACGAGGAACCCTATATTCATTTTCAAAAGTGTTGGATCCTTATCTCCCATTGGCAGCCATTTTTTATTTTCTGTATCTGTATCCTTTTTCTGCGCGATAACTAGTGTTAACAACGTTGTGTCACTGTACTCTTAATGTAGATGTTGCTGAGCTTTTTTTTTTAATGTGAATCATTCCATCAGCAACGCCAGCAATTGTTTACCGTCAATACCACCCGTTATCTATAAATACTCTATTGTTGGAGACGATTTAACAGATTTTGAAGGTAATGCCAGCATGTTTTCACAAGTTCAACTCTACATTAAACTTACCGTACTCGTCGTTTCAATGATTAAGGTAAACTTATTCACTTATCCACGTACAAGCTGCATGTTCCTGTTTGTTGATAAGCAATTGGGAAGGACTGCAACTAATGTTTTTAAAACGTGTAGCCACCAGTTTGCTGTTCTTATAGTAAATTGTTTGTCTTGAGACTGCTGTATGTTGTCTAAATACAGCAATACAATATGTTAAATCAAATGTTCCGCTTGATGGATCATAACTGAAGTTGTATATACACATGTTTATCATGGCAAGAGGAAGAATGCTATTGGGTTTCAGTTAGGTATATCCCCTTGTGGACTGGCCTTACTGTATTATATTGTGACATTCGGCACTCTTATTTTCCGTCTCAACTGATGATACTACTTAAGTTGGTTGAGAGTAGACCAGTATACGGACAAAAGCAAAAACGCTCCTGATAAAATAGCACTCTCATGTAGCCTGGTAACTACCAATATTGCTCGTTATAAGCATATTACGGGTGTTTCCGTGATAGAATGCTGACCTGTATATGCACTGGTCGCAAAACGCATGAGCACCATTTCCCCAGTCACAGCAACAAATAAATATGCGTCTGTTGTTCGGCGGGGTACGAAATAGTATGGGTACAAAATGATATGGGTACGAATTGACCAGTTACCGGACAAATTACGAAATCTCGTTTTACTCTCGTGCACCTGCGCGATCAATTATCCGCAAATTGTTTGGATGTTGCTAGGCTGATAACTGAGGCAACTCGTCGTTTCGTTTATCTCGGCTACCGATAAATAGTGGATCCAAGCTGATAAAGGAAGCAGGATTATTGAAGAATAACTGCTGTTTTGCTTTGACACATTAATGGCGAGTTATATACAGAGAGACTTTGACCGGGGCGAACTGCCCGACATTCGCAATCCGCCGAGAAGGATTGTGGCGTTTGAGGATGAGCGGAGATCGCGATCTCCATCCTCGGGTCTGTATGGCCATCGGTCAGAAAGTCCACTATTCCAGCCCAGACCCCCTTCGCCGGGAGGCTCCGGTCGCCGGCTTCAAGCGCAAGAGGTAAATCGGAATTACTTTATTTTAAATCTGTATGTATTGGATCTCTAATCCTGTTAATTCGACAAGAAAAGGGCGGGTGACATGTAGTGGCTAGTATTTGTTTACTTTCAAATGACTAAGTTTGTATTGGTAAAATGTAGCCATGGCAGTAATTAAATCTGTCTTTCATGCTCCATGTTAAAGTCCGTAGAAACTGTAAAACTGCTGTAATTGCTAATCTATAATTAATTTATGAAAAGCATCAATTCAGTTGGTCAATCCAAATTCAGCCATTACTGTTTGTCTAATGTGGGAACAGAATTCAGGATGATCCTTCAACTTGCTGCTTATGACCGTTATCCAGTTAATGGAACAATCGACCATTTTCCATCATTATGACTGCCTATAATTGATTATAAGCACATTTGAAAAAACTACTCCGTCAGAACGCTATCGTATCATTACCATCATGGTAATGGTATTGTTACCCTGATAACTGAAATGATTGTCAACATTGTGTAAATAACTAGTTCTGAGTACATAATTCTAATTACATTTCATTACATAAGCGTTCTGACGGAGTAGTTTTTCCAAGTGTGCGTTTGAAGCGTATTTCGCAGAGAGTGACCTAAGAATGTTGCTAATTAATCTACACTTTATTAGGCAAGTTTTAGGTAAAGTATCAAATTTACATATTTTTTAAATTAAATAACTTCTGGGTTATTTCAATATGCATGTAAATAGTAGTTGTGAAATATTTTAAGCTTTTACTGTTTATAGAAATAAAAAAAAAAAAATTTATTGACAAAATTCATAAATATCTGAAGAAAAAAACATGTTTATTTGGTAAAACATTGTATTGAAATTTATCAACAATATAATGCTAGTGTATGTTTGTAAATGTAAACTAAGGTTCAATCCAAGTGTTTATACAGTTAAATGCTGTATATGTTCAGTTTTATTGAAAAATATAAAATGCCAATAAACAAATAGCAGCTATCACAACGCAACTTGATTGGGTCAGTGATGTTCTCAACTACTAGTAAATATCTAGTTCCGAGTACATTACTAATTACATTTCATTACACTGCATTACATAAGAGTTATGACGGGGTAGTCTTTCCAAATTTGCGTTTGAAGCGTTCTTTGTTTACTTACTACTTTGTGGAGAGTGACCTAAGAATTTTGCTAATACACACTTTATTAGGTAAGTTTATGGTAATATTTTTGTTTCATATTTTAGAATTTCCTCTCAATAACAATATAGGGAAGTATGAATGTCAACACCCTGCTTTATTTTCTATATTTTAGTGTGCAAAGTGTAAACGCACATTTTTACTGTGTAGCGATATAAAGCGGAAAACGTGCAGCTAGTAAATATCATATATGTGGTGGGTGGTTGGGAGCATGTGATGGGTAATTGAACGATCGGGATTAATTCAAACCGGAATCCCGATCGGAGACCTGTTTTGGCCGCCAGGTACGTCATTGGCATTCTTGTATGTGATAGTTGAATCTGGTTATAGCCCATGTAAGAGTAATACGATTATTCTTAATCCTATTACTTTTAGGGGAAGGGGCCAAGCGACTTTCGTGTGGTCTGGACCTCGTCATAGTAACCTGGTCAGGTTATTCTAATATTCTAATTTCAGGGCTGAATATATATTTTCCTCAATGTACCGTTCTGATTTTAGGGATTACCCCCCAATGGAAATGATTCTGAAGTGCTGTCAAAGCATGTTGTAAATTATTCTAAAGAGCTGTCAATGCATATTTTTGATGATAAAGATGGAAAATAGAAAATAAACAGCAGACAACAACAAACATAAGATAGCAGTGCAAGGGTTAACTGGAAGTGCCAAGTTCTCTTTTTTGTGTCAGTATTAATGGCTGATACAATGGCACACCATACTCTCTATATATATTTTAACCCTTTCCCTGATAGAGACGACTTTTCACGCCTCTGCAGACGATGTCTTTTGAAAACATTGTGGGAAAAGGAGAAATTGCTTGTAACAAGCAATTTCTCCTTTTCCCACAATGTTTTCTACTCTATCAGATAATTTAACCATCATTTGACCCAGCATTTCATTCTTTTATTCAGATGTTTTGGATTTGGATGAGTCGAAATATCGCAAAACAGGGAAAGGTTGACTGCCATTATCTGTATTGATCTAGATAGAATGTCATTAATGCTAACTCACTTCACCGGGAGCAACCGCTATCAGAAACTCAATAATTAGCTTTCAGAGCTCCGGATAAGCTTTGTGTCTAAAGCTTACTATACCCCCTGATTTCAAAATCATTGCATATTTTGCTTTTACAAATGGATTATTGATTTTCTTCATTACTAAATAGGGAACAAATGATAAAAAAAATATATAACAAATTTAAACACTGTTTACTTTTTGCAGCTCAACTAAGTGAAATTTCAACTTTATAACATTATTTTGACTACTCAATTTGAAAATCAATGCGTATTTTGTACTCCCACCTTTGATGATCAATGCGTATGCAGCTAAATTGTGTAAAATACACAATACACACCTTATCTGGAGCAATGAGCTTTTACTTGTTGCATGTCATGTAAAATATATTGCCATGGTTACCAGGTATACATAATATTGGTTCACAAGCAGTCAGCTCACCTTGATTCTTGTCTTGCAGATATTACAGTACATTATTTTCACTGAAATATAAACACTATTAAGTATTTATATATATTATAATATAAATGTATACACACAGATATCGATGAGATGGTTCAAATGAGTGGTAACAACATATGATTTCAAGCAGAAATAAGAAAATTTTGGTTAAAGGTACATGCCCACTCAGTAGGCACAAAATGTTCTTTATATCAGATGATCATCCGAGACATTTTCTTGCAAAATAAACATTCATTTACCATTACCCCACATATTGATTGCCATTATTATACATTTTCTATCGGACGTAAATTATTTCCACACTGATATCAGGGGCGATAACCGCGTTTCCTTAAAATGTTACGGACATTACTATCTATTGTCTGTATTTATTTTTTGATGTGCAATGATCATACTTTATAATTTATCGAAAATATTATTTTTGCAGGTGACGAATTCAATTAGTATAAATAATTAACAAATATCATGCCTAATTTGCATATGAAAATAGCCTGATACCATCGCGAGTCACTATCAGTAAAAAATTATTTTTAAGTAAAATATATTTCGGACATTACTATTTATACTTTGTATTTATTTTTTGATATGCAATTATCATACTTTATAATCTGTCAAAATTATTATTTTTTCAGGTGACATTTATTTAGCATAAATAATGAAAAAAACCATGCCCCATTTGCATATATGAAAATAGCCTGATACCAACGTGCGTCACTATCAGTAAAATAAATATTACTAAATGATTATATCTGTATAGCCGGCACTCGTAATTTTTAGAACTGGTGGAATAGTGACACAATTATACACTTATTTAATTCCTATAAAGAACAGTTTGTGCCTACTGAGTGGGCATGTACCTTTAATGCCATGCCAACACAACAAAAAATGCTTAAAGAGCTACAGATGTAGATCCTGCCTATCAGCTGTGACTGGAGAAATGGAGCTTATGGTATTTGTGATCAGTGTAGTTCATGATCAAATAGCACACTCATGCAGCCTGATAAATATCCATATTGCTTGTCAGAAGCATAACGGGTGTTTCATTGATGTAATTGTGAACAGTGCAGATCCTGATCAGACTGCAGATGCACAGGCTGATCTGGATCTACACTGGTCACAAAACCCATAAGCCCCATTTCTCCAGTCACAGCCACATATATATTGTCAGACTTGGTGCTGTTCAGAACTGAAGGTTGTGAAATCAACAGAGCTCCAGATAAGCTTTGTGTCTAAAGCGTACTATACCCCCCTGATTTAAAAATCATTGCATATTTTACTGTTACAAATGAATTATTGATTTTCTTCATTACTAAATGGGGAACAAATGATAAAAAAATTAAAACAAATTTAAACATTCACTTATTTGAGCTGCAAAAATCAAACAAACACTGTTTGCTTTTTGCAACTCCACTAAGTGATTTTCAACTTCATGACAGTATTTTCACTGCTCAATTTGAAAATCAATGCGTATTGTGCATATTTTGTACTCCCACTTTTGATAATCAATGCGTATTCAGCTAAAATATTTGTGTAAAATACGCCAATACGCACCTTATCTGGCACCTTACGTCTTTGGAATTTTGTACGTGACAGTTGTATCTGGTTATACCCCTTTTGTGCATATTACGATTATTCGTAATCCTATTTGAGTGGAAGGGGCCAAGTGACTTTGGTGTAGTATGGACCTGGCACCAGGTCAGGTTATTCTAATTTCAGGGCTGAATATATTTTTTCTCGATGTAAATATTCCGTTCTGATTTTGGGATTTTCCCCCCAATTCAGCAGGTTAAAACGGGATTGAACCCATTTGCCCGGCCTTACATGACCGTAGCTGTTAAACACCAATAAACAAACAAGCAAACATTCTACTGGTCGTTCAAATGTGATTTGAAACTGAGGCCCTGTCTTCGTATGACCTTGGCTGTTGCTGGGATGTTAAACCCTTTAACGTTTCACTTATTTTTTTATAATCACATGTCATGGGTGCCGGCAAATGTCAAAAGGGACCTGCAACATTTACACGTTTATACAATTGTGAATGTGGCCCTGCCATCATTTTACCCAAAGACTCTACAAAAAATATACAATTGCAGCAAGTTGATTACATTACCGATAATTAATTATTGAACAACTTTGTTAATCAGTCATGTGATATCTATTTTTAGATTCAAGACCAGGTGAAGAGTTACCGAGATGAACTCCAGAAAAAGGATGCTCTGATACAGCAGCTTGTCAGGTAATTAATCTACAATTATTGGCTATTGCTTGACCTATGATGTGTCCGATACAATTAGACTAGACATTTTTATGCCACCGGGTTTCGAAGAAACGGGTGGCATATAGTGTTTGGACCGTCCGTCTGTCCGTCCATCTGTCCGTCCGTCACACTTTTCGGTTAACCAATTTGTCACAGTTTCTCAAATATGACGCATTTCTTGTTTAGATTTGTTTTCCATATTTACTTCATTTATTTTCGAATGTACCGTATTCATCCTAATATACGTGCCTGCACTATTATACGCGCCCCCGCTAATTTTAAGAATTTTGCCAGACGTGGGCCAAAATGTCGATCACTTCAGACTGAAGTGTCCAGGGACAACGTCCCATCAGGCCAAATTGTCGTAGTACGGATACGTATGGCAATACATATCTTCCCAAGTATTATCCTCGACACAATACTGGGTTCCAGATATTACTCTGCAGTACATTTTCATTCCAATTTCAGCAAATATTTTATTTCACAATGTGCAATTCGCCACAATCACGCCAACGAAAGTGCGGTTTAAAAGGTTAGAAATATTACCACACCGCACAGATTGGTTGTATGTGACAAATTGGGCCGATTGTATTCGCGGAATGTAATTTTGAATTCGGTACCTTCTGTCATCGCAGTACACCTGTTATTCAGATCTGATTAATAAATATTGTTACATGGTTTCTGTTGTTTGCACATATTTGCAAACAAATAGCGCGTGCTGTTTGCACATGGCTTTAGGCAATGCTCATTCTGGGGCCGTGCGTAATGGAAGTGCCTTCATGACGTCACTACGCGGAAGTGCCTTCATGACGTCACTACTTCATGACATTCATGACGTTCATGAGACGGCCCCGGAATAGGCATACCGAAAATTATCTACGTGAATGGGACGATTTATAAAAGCACTGAAAATACTGAATATAATGCTCAAATTACATCAGTTTTGTGTTGGAAATGTAACAATAACGTTTGATCATGTCCAGTCGTGTGCTACAGCAAATCCTGCGGCCTTGGGGTTCAAACAGTTCCCTCGGGCCACAGCAAACGTTTGCACACGGCTGGACATGATCAAACCTTATAATCATAAGGTGTGTGATTATTTATTAGACCAAGTAATGGCAGATGGGAGTATGCGAATGGTAATTTAACGATCGGGGTTCATCCTTACCAGAATTCCAACTGGAGACCTGGTTTTGCCCTCATATACGTCTTTGGCATTTTGTATGTGACAGTTGAATCTGGTTATACCCCTTATGTGAGTATTACGATTATTCGTAATCCTATTTTAGGGGAAGGGGCCAAGTGACTTTGGTGTGGTATGGTCAGGTCAGGTTATTCTAATTTCAGGACTGAATATATTTGTTCTCGATGTATATATTCCGTTCTGATTTTGGGATTGTCCCCAGGTTAAAATGGGATCGAACCCATTTGTCCGGCCTTACATGACCGTAGCCGTTGATAGGCCGTTAAACACCAATAAACAAACAAACAAATAATATATTGTATCCTTTATCTGCAATGGGCAATACAATAACCATTGTCAAGTCTACATATATCACAATATAAGGCAATTTAATGCCCTGAGAAAACTATGATCCATTATGTGAATACATTGTATTTAAATTTTACCAATTATTCCAGAAAATGAGTGGTCTATAAGCCAAACTGATGCCATTATTGCAACAATATATGTTGTATTTTTAATGCGACTTTACCATGGATAATTCACCAGTAGCCGATTTCACCAACATTGCAAAGTATACTTATCTAGCAAAGTATACTTTGAGGGAGAAATTTTCAATTTTAGAATAAATATATTATTTTTTTAGCCAGGTTTTTTGGAAAAAAAATCCAGGCTATTGGATTGGCGAAAGCCGGGCGGGCGGGCGGTGTCCACAATCAATGTTAAGTTTTCGTGTTTGAGTCCATTTCTTTGTTACTGTACCACCTAGGACCACCAAACTTTCACAGCTTCATAATCAAGGGGTGCCCACCACATATCACTATCCAACATGTTACTTTTTTTTTAACTTGACACATTTTTTCTGCGCAATCGACTTAGCCATTTTCAATGTTAAGTTTTCGCGTTTTCAATGTTAAGTTTTCGTGTTTAAGTCCATTTCTTTGGTACTGTACCACCTAGGACCACCAAACTTTCACAGCTTCATAATCAAGGGGTGCCCACCACATATCACTAATCCAACATGTTACTTTTCTTTTAACTTGACCCATTTTTTCCGCGCAGTCGACTTAGCCATTTTCAATGTTAAGTTTTCGCGTTTACAATGTTAAGTTTTCGTGTTTAAGTCCATTTCTTTGGTACTGTACCACCTAGGACCACCAAACTTTCACAGCTTCATAACCAAGGGGTGCCTACCACATACAACTATCCAACATGTGACCAGTTTTTTACCTTCACCTATTATTTCTACGTAATTGACTTAGCCATTTTGAATGTTAACTTTTTAACGTACGTCTGGTTAAAAATATTTTGGTTAAAACTTTTTTGTTATACTATATCTCTGCAACTGCTTCGCCCATTACCTTGAAACTTCACATAGGTGTTTATCATCGTCCATATTTTCACTCTAACCCCCAACCGTGCGGCCCCTGTGCGCAATGTCAAGGTCAAATTACTTTTAATTTATTTGTTAAAGTTTTTTCGTGTACTATATCTCTGCAACTGCTTCACCCATTACCTTGATACTTCACATGGGTGTTTATCATCATTGTCGCACCCGCTTGCGGAAAGCGCGATATCGTCGGCATTTTGGCATACGTCCGTCCGTCCGTACGTCCGTGTGTCCGGTTAAAGTTTTTTCGTTAAAGTTTTTCCATCTACTATATCTATTTTTTTAGTGTCCATGCCTCGCCCCAAGGCGCGACATGCAGGCCACGGCCATCTAGTCTACAAAAAGTGGGTATAATTATGTTATCCAAGTGTCCATGCTTGGAAAAAACCTGGCCTTCGTGGCTTTGCCTCGTTTCTTGTATTATACTAAATTTATTACATTATCACAGCCAGAATGGCTGTGATAATGTAATAAATTCAGTATAATAATTCAGCATACTTTTAATCATCAAATATATGCAGTCGTTAGTTCTATATGACATAATGCAATTCGGGGAAAATAAATGATTACTCCTTCAAAGTATACTTTGCTAGAAAAGTATACTTTGCAATTTTGATGAAATCGTCTACAGGGGGCCGTTTCACTAAACTTTGTAAGACTAAAATGTGAGTGCAAAATTATGATAGTCTGTAAATTTCACATTGACAACGTTTTCTTGTAAATAATTATTGGATTTACATTTATTGATGCAGCCTATGTTCAATAAATTAAAATCCATCAATTGAAATATCCAGACGATCCTAAATTTGCACTTACGAACATTTCAGTCATACGAAGTTTAGTGAAACGCGCTCCAGTTATACTTCTTTTTATCCCATTTTCAGCTTAGAATCTATCCCCAAAGTGAATGTCCGCAGCCAGGCCGATTCTATCAGGGTGAGTATACCTAGTTCCAACAATAGTCACAGTGCACCAATAAGATACGCCAATTCGCACCTTATCTGGAGCTCTGTACTCATGAAAAACATGATATGACAGTACTTTAGAGTTTAGAATCACAATGCTGTCAAACCATGTTTTTACTGGGAAAGAATACAAAATGTGAAACGAAAGCAGACAACATTTTCGATTCCCTCCTTTTAATGGTTAACTGTGCCAGATGATCAGAAAGTTAACTGCGTCAACTGCCATACTCATTCTCATCCTCTTGACCTTCAGCTGGAGAGCCTATATATGGGTGACAGACAGAGCCTGGATGCAGCCCGCAGTGAGGTCGCAGCTTTACAAGTGAAAAATGAAAAGCAGCTCAATAAGGTAATGTAAAAATGGCACAGGTGAAAGTCTCTAGCCTATGACATGCAATATAGGAATGAATGGCCTTTTTGTGGAATTTATCGGGGTATCAACTTGGAAAAGTCGCGGGAATACTGGACGAAGGCCGGAAGGCCTCGTCCAGTATTCCCGCGACTTTTCCAAGTTTATATCCCCGATAAATTCCACAAAAAGGCCATTCATTCCTTATAATTGCAGCATTTGAAATAAATTCATCAAGAAAATGTGTTTATTTTCCGTTTTCTTAAGAATTATTTTAACTGCGACTCACTGTTACGGAAAGTAGTTCAGCGTGGGAGTTTACTGGGATATACATTTTGGACAGAGACTTGCTACGAGCCAATCAAATGTTAGGGAATTGTGTAAATATTTTGTGCTGGAATTATTGTCCATTGAAAAACACGCCATTCTTACCCAACTGTTGTTGCTGTAGTGTATGCTATGGCATCATTATTACGAGGCTAATCCCCTCGTTGGCAGCCTTAATAATAAATAACAAACGTTAACCTTTTTGCCTTACAAACAAGGTGTACACAAGTCCTCAGTGACCTTGACCTTGCGCGGTTGGACGTTGGTCATATGCAAAGCAAAGCACCATCCCTAGACGCACATTATGGCCAAATATTATCAAAATTGGTGAAGTGGTTCATAAGTTGAAAAATGAAAGTGTTACTGACGTACGCATGTAGTTACATGGATTAACGCTATATGCCCATCTTGCCTATAGGCGAGGGGATAATGATGGTGTGTTTGCATACTACAGTGAAGCATCTCTAAATCGGACATCTTGGATACATCGTTGTTTACTTGGATGTATATGTAATGTATATGTAGACATTCTGTCTGTTCAGGATTGCAAAGTTGAAATGAATGTCGTAGATTACTCGTGTTACATAGTTATATTATGTGAAAACTGGCCTCACTGGAGGCATATCCAGAGTGTCATGTTGGGATAAGTTCCACTGTTCATATACTAGTATAAAGAGTTACTTCTACGTATGATACGTTCTGGGTGTAGATCTGTCAAAACCGGGCATACTGCTTTGCAACCAATGTCGACCCAGATCAGTCTATTCGGTCTGCAAAACATTGCTTTAGTATCCAACAGTTATTATTGATCCAGTCCCATGAATGGCAGGGATTCCGCTGGCGATCGCCACTTTTGCAATTGGCGATAAAAATAAACAATTGGCGATAAAAAATTACAATTTTCGAAAAAAATAATTGAAGTGGCAATTTTTTTTATTTCCCCCCAGCGGAATCCCTGGAATGGTGTGGCAATTCTAATTCTGTACTCATCTCAAATATATTGAGCCTGTTTTTGTCACATCACAGCCCAAATGCAAATACAGCTGTGACTGGAGAAATGGGGCTTACAGTATTTGTGACCAGTGTATCTCGTGATCAATAGCACACTCCTGTAGCCTGATAATGATCTACATCGCTTGTTAAAAACAGAAGCCTGGCGGGTGTTTCATTGATAGAATAGCTAACAGTGCAGATCCTGATCAGACTGTGCGAATGCACAGGCTGATCTGGATCTACACTGGTCGCAAAACCCATAAGCCTCATTTCTCACAGCCACATGTTACACATTATCCCAGTTAGATTATCACCTATACAGTTTATTGCCATCCTGTCACTGAGGTCGGTTTGCTACCCTCAGTAAAAGAAATAGATCTTTATGTAGCTTTGATTGTGTGCAATTTGTTTCCATGCACTAACTTTATTATCCCCTCGCCGATAGGCAAGAGAGGATATAGCTTTAGTCCATGTGCGTACGTACGTACGTGCGTGCGTTAGTAACACCTTTCATTTTTCAATAACTTATGAAAGTCTTCACAGATTTTGATAATATTTGGCCACACTGTATAGCTAGGGATACTGCTTTGTTTTGCATGACTCGCATCCGACCGCCCATGGTAAAGGTCACTGAGGACTTGTGTTAACCTTGTTTGCACGGCAATAATGTTGTTTGTTTTATTATCAAGACTGCCAGCGAGGGGATTAGCTTTGTGATAATGATGCCCTTGTTTATTATATACCTACCCATGAAATACATAGGTATATGATGTAAAATTAAGTAATATGTTCCCATCGATGAAAATAAACAATTTCTGATATCAATACTTCGGGTATCTATATTCATATGCGCACCTGCCGAGTTAATGTATGTCCATACACATGTGGTACCGTATACAGTCCGTACCGTATACATAAAGAAATGACTTATTTGTTTGGTTTGGAATATAATAAATAGAATATTCATATTTTTGCAACAAATATGGCATATATGTTCATTTTGTGGTGTGCGGTGTCCATATTTAGCCCTCCCTATGCTGGAGACGGAAATTGTCGTCTGCTATTTTTCATTTTTGCCTTAATTCTTAACAAAAAACTGGTTTTGACAGCACATGAGAATCGTCTCCAGTGGAGACGATTCTCATGCGCTGTCAAAACAGGTTTTGTCGAGAAATATTGAAAATAAAACATTTCCAGCAGACAACAAAATTTAATTCAGCATAGTAGGGGCCTAATGGCACTCTTGAAATATGGACATTTCAAACCACTCGGTGAACATTTCTGTCATATTCGTTGCAATTCATTGATCCTCTATATATTCATAATCTACAATCCTTGCAAGTTACAGAGCTCCAGATAAGTTTTGTATCTAAAAAGTATTATTGTGCCCAGATTTCAAATTCAATGCGTGTTTTACTTTTACAAATGTATTATTGATTTTCTTCCTTATTAAATAGGGAACAAATGATAAAAAAACACCTTTAAAAATCACTTATTTCAGCTGCAAAAAGCAAACAGCTTTTTGCAGCTCAACTAAGTAAATTTCAACTTTATTGCAATATTTTCACTGCTCAATTTGAAAAGCAATGCATATTTTCACATTGCTGTGAGTATTTTGTTCTCCCACTTTTGATAATCAGTGTGTATTCTGCTAAAATAGGTGCATAAAATACGCCAATACACACCTTATCTGGAGCACTGAAGGTACCAAATTTACCATGCTGAGTCGTGTATCCTCCATTCTTGGCCATTACAGCTACGAGAAATGGAAAACGAGCTGGAAATCAAGGACATTAAGATTAAGGAGATGAAACTACAGAATGAGACGAGTCGTGAGAGTGAGTGTCGTCTCACGAGCGTTATCGAGTCACTGCGGAACCAGATCGCCGACCTGGAGGGGCGGGCGGGGGCGTTTGAGTCGGTGGCAGGGCGGAGCGAGTACACGGTGGCCGCGCTACAGAAGGAAAACAAGGAGGCTCAGCAGAGGATTGTGGAGGTTGAGTCGAGACTCAGGTAATGGCGGATGTCCGTTGTCATTGCGATCACCGCTCTGGAGAAAACATTGTTGATGAAGCACACAAAATCAGGCTAATCCGTGATCAGTTAGGAGTAAAAACTTCAGAAAATTCTTTAGTTTTAACCCTTGCAAAGCTGAATAATTAAATTTTGCTGTTTGCTGATTATCCCCTCACAGATAGGCAAGAGGAGATATAGCGTTAGTCTATGTACGTGAATGCGTGCGTTAGAAACCCCTTTCATTTTTCAATAACTTATGAACTACTTGATCGATTTTGATATTATTTGGCCGCAATGTGTGTCTAGGGATGGTGCTTCGTTTTGCATACTACATATGTCTGACAGGTCATTGTTACTGAGGACATATGTTCACCCTGGTTGTAGGGCAAACATGTTAATTTTTTATTATTATCAAGGCTGACAGCGAGGGGATTAAGCTTAGTGATAACGATGCCCTTGTTATTTTTTATTTCCCATTTTTATCAACAAAAACGTGGTGTGGCAGCAGTTTAGAATCATTTCCAATGGAAATTATACTAAAGTGCTGCCAAACCATATTTTTGTTGTGAGAAAAAGACAAAATATTAGGGTTAAAATCACAAGCGCTGAATACTGCTTCTGAGCATGTAGTTCAATCTCAGCCAATCCAACTGACTCGTTTTGAGTAGAAATATCAAGAAAATTTAACAAGCATGGGCCTTAGAGTGAACCATGCAGAGTATCAAAGTGTTTCATCAAATTTCCACCACATACGGTATTCAAATCCTATTATAAACAGAGGGTCCATGATTATAGCACTTTTTGAGCATGTACTCATTTGTCGTGTTTGAAATCAGGGCCTGGTTGTTCAAAACATCTGTTAGCTTAACGGACTGTTAAATCCTTAACTGAATGGTTAAAATCTCTGTTTTAATCTTAACTGAATGGTTAAAGTCTCTGTTTTACAGAGATTTTAACCATTCAGTTAAGGATTTAACAGTCCGTTAAGGATTTAACAGTCCGTTAAGCTAACTGGTGTTTTGAACAACCGTGCCCAGGCAGTTTGAACCATTACAAATTTGGTCAATCAACCTGTTTGACTTCAAGTTTAAAGGTACATGCCCACTCAGTAGGCACAAAATGTTCTTTATAGGAATTAAATTTAGTGAATAATTGTGTCACTATTCCGCTATAGTTCTAAAAATTACGAGTGCCTGCTATACAGATATAATCATTTAGTACCGTAATATTTATTTTACTGATAGTGACTCACGGTGGTATCATACTATTTTCATATGCAAATGAGGCACGATATTTTATAATTATTTATATTAATTAAATGCGTCACATGAGAAAATAATATTTTCGACAGATTATAAAGTATGATAATTGCACATCAAAACATAAATAAGTACAGAGAATAAATAGTAACGTCTGTTAACATTTTAATGAAACACGGTTATCGCCCCTGATATCAGTGTGGAAATTTACATCTGATATAAAATGTATCATAATGCCAATCAATATGTGGGGTGATGGTGAATGAATGTTTATTTTCCCAGAAAATGTTTCGGATGATGTCTGATATAAAGAACATTTTGTGCCTACTGAGTGGTCAAATAATTGATCAGAAACTTGCACCAAATTAGGACACTGTAAATGTGTTGCTGGATTTGCATTCCCTACCTTTCGCACCACTCTACAATTCCAGTGTAGATAGGTCCTGCCCAGTATCTCCCCTGTTAAATTAACATTTACCCTTACAATGCTGAATTAAATTGTGTCGTCTGCTGTTTATTTTCCATTTTAATTTGTTCTCATCAAAAATGTGATTTTACAGCACTTGAGAATCATTTCCAATGGAAATGATTCTAAAGTGCTGTAAAACCATGTTTTTATTGAGAAAGAAGACAAAATATAAAACAACAGCAGACGACAATGTTCGTTTCCCGCATTCTAAGGGTTAAGCCCTAATCAATAAATCAATAATGTTTTTACAGAAAGCAGCTGGAGGAGAGGGAAGAGGCGCAGGCTCGCCTGGAAGCTCTCGATCGGAAACACAAGGAGTTCCTAGGCCAGTTCAGTGGTATACTCCAGGCCGAGTCGATCACTGGCGGTATACCCTGTATCGAGGAACTCACTCAAAAGGTGGGTAACGTGGGGGTAATAGCTAGAGTATGTGCTTATACAACTTTCTGAACATGTGCTCCGTTCCCATGAATGGATTCCTGGCCTCAGATATGTACGCCGGGATGAAGTTGACCTTACTGTCTGTTTCACGAAAGCTGCCCAAATTTTACGGCTATATAAACAATTCAAAAACAAGATTTCTTTTGATAATATTAAATTAAAGGAAAAATTAAGAATGAGCCTTTTTTTATTTCGTGAAATTTGGTCAAATATTTATTTTATTGCGAAAAAACAATTTCCCCATGTTAAATCCCCATAGACATCTTCACGGAGTGAAGATGTCTATGGGGATTTAACATGGGGAAATTTTTTGGAATTTTAGAAATACTGGACCGATTTTTAAAATTTAACTTTTGTTTTCTTAGTTAGATCATATCCAAGCTATCTAGTCAGGTTTCGGAGTCAATTTCCAAATTTGTTCGTGTTTTGACTCCTCCCACACTTCCTTACCACTTTTTCCTCCATGTTAAATTCCCATAGACAAATAAATTTTTCGTAATAAAATCAATATTTGACCGAATTTCACGAAATAAAAAGAAGGCTCATTCTTAAATTTTCCTTTAATTTAATATTATCGAAAATAATATTGTTTTTGAATTGTCTATATGGCCGTAAAATTTGGGCAGCTTTCATGAAACAGACAGTAGTGGATTGCGCGTTGGACATACACGACTAACGCAATTGTATATGCTCCAAGGAGAGCCGCGTCCATGGTGTATTCCATGACACAGCGCATTTACCATGCAACACATCTACTATACTGCACTGTATCCACTTTACTGATATTCGACGCAAACACTTCAATGTTACATCACTTGCGGAGTTATTCCAGGTGGAGAACATTGAAGATTTGCTTAGCTTTCTCCATGAAACCAGCTTGTATCGGAAAATCTAATGTTATCATTGTATACATGTTGCTCATTTATATTGTTCATCATAGTTTTATTTTTACCCTAATAATTTGATTGCCTACCACATCTAACATACTATTTTAGTATTATTTTCTTCTTCATCTAAATTCTGCCCCGTGCAGGCACCGGGGCGGGATCAACTGATCCTGAGAATAGTGCTGCAGTAGCCATTGCTTGTCGTAAAAGGCGACTAAACTGGCTTAACGATTGGGTTCATACTTTCCGGAACCCACTATACCGGATTTGGCCCTCATGTACATTTTTGGCTTTCTTGTATGTGAGAGTTGAGTCAGGCTATGCCCCATATATAAAAGTAAGATTAGCACTAATCCTATTACTTTTAGGGGAGGGGTGGGATAAATGATGCTGGTGTGGCGGAGGGCCTGGCACCAGATCAGGTTGTTCTAATTTCAGGACTGGAACTATATATTTTGATTGTAAATATTGAGTTCTGAAGTTGGGATTTACCCCCCTTGGACAGGTGGACACGGGACACGACCCCGTTGACCCGTCTGCGTGTAGACTCCCTGAGGCTTGTACCTCTATGTCAGAAAAGCGGACGTTAAACCCTATTCACTCACTCACTCACTCTTCATCTAAATTGCTTGGCCCAAAATGATACTCTTTTGTGTTGATGGGCCGTTAAGCACCATTCCATTCCGTTCCCATGTTCTAAATCAGGACGTTTGATTGGAATGCCTACGCATTTCCTAGCCCTGTCTGATAAACTTGATATAAAAAGGCACAAATATGGTATTCCAAAGAGCCAACATGTGCAAACACTGCAGATCCAATGGAGCTGGGGCCCTTTTCACTAAACTTTGTACAACTAAAATGTAACTGCAAACTTAGGATCGTCTGGAAATTTCAATTGATGAATTTAATTATTGAGCATAGGCTGCATATGCTCAATAAATGTAAATCCAATAATTATTTTCAAGAAAACATTGTTAATTGGAAATTTATAGACTATCATGATTTTGGACTTTTTAGTCGTAGTGAAACGGCACCCTGGCTCCTAACTAGCCAGCGATCTGCAGCATTTGTCAGTATTGTTCACCTTTAACCCTTAATTACTACGCTGAATTAAATGTTGTCGACAGCTGGAAATGTTTTATTTTCAATATTTCTCGATAAAAACCTGTTTTGACAGCGCATGAGAATCGTCTCCACTGGAGACGATTCTCATGTGCTGCCAAAACAGGTTTTGTGTTAAGAATTAAGGCAACAATGAAAAACGGCAGACGACAGTTTTCGTCTCCCGCGTAGGGTTAAAAACTTTAATAATGGAATAATCCAAAAATTAGTATTAAAAAGTATAGGTAGGATAACTAGGAGTGAAAGGGTTAATCACCATTGCCTTCCATTCCACAGTTGGTTGGTGGCAGGTGGGATCTTGCAATGGGTAATTTAACGATAGGGGTTCATCCCGACCGGAGACCTGGTTTGGCCCTCACATACGTCTTTGGCATTTTGTATGTGACAGTTGAATCTGGTCTATACCCCTTATGTGTGAGTATTACGATTATTTGTAATCCTATTAATTTTAGGGGAAGGGGCCAAGTGACTTTGGTGTGGTATGGACCTGGCTTCAGGTCAGGTTATTCTAAATTCGCGGCTGAATATATTATTTTTTCGATGTAAATATTCTGTTCTTATTTTGATATTCCCCCCCCCCCCCCCCAATGCAGCAGGTTAGATACAGGATCGAACGCGTTGGCCAGGCCTTGAATGACCTTAGCTGTTGATACGCCGTTAAACACCAATAAATCAATCAATCAATCCATTGCCCAGTTGTCAGAGCTGGTTGAGGACAACGCGATGCTGAAGGGTAAGGTCCTCACCCTAAACGAGACGATGAAACACACAGAACTTGAGACGAAGGCGAGCCGGGAAACAATCATGCGTCTCGTCTCCGAGGTGGGCAAAGAACAACATGCGCAGTCGCGGTACACATCCGAGATGGACGCATACAGATCTGTAAGTCCGAGTGTGGTCATAATATGTGCCTGTCACTGAATAGATGGGGATTATCGGATGTCTGACTAGTGTAGATCCAGATCAGCCTGTGCATCCGCACAGTCTGATCAGGATCTACACTGTTCACTATTCTGTAAAGGAAACGCCTTTCATGTTTCTAATAGGCTGTATAGATTGTTATCATGCTACAAAAGTGTGATATTTGAGCAGGAGCTTCATCACAAATCCCATAAACCCCATTCCTCCAGTCACAGCTGCATGTACATTTACGTGATTATCTTTGCATGTTTGTTTTGTAGCTAGTAAGCTATGTCTGTTCCACGTTTTGCTGCCGACGAACATTTGGCTATTAAACACATTAAATCTAAAAAATATTTAAAAGTAAGTACTTTTTTATCAATAACAAAAAAGTCGTCCTCCCAAAAAAAGATTATTTGATTGATTTTATTGTGAAAAAAAGATTTTCCTATGGGGAGTCAATTTTCAAAATTTTTCGTTTTTTTATCAACAATTTTGGAAATTGACTCCGAAACCTGGCGAGATAGCTTGAAAATGGTTTAATAAGAAAACAAGTTAGATTTTGAAAATCGGTTCACAAATAAAAAAAAAATTTAAAAAATATTCTATTTTTAGCCCCCATGCATAGGAAAATCGTTTTTTCGCAAAAAAAATAAATATTTGATGGAATTTCATTAAATAAATCTTTAAGGGGAGTGTGACTTTTTTGTTATTGATTACTTACTTTTAAATATTTTTTAGATTTAATGTGTTTAATGGCCAAAAGTTTGTCGGCAGCAAAACGTGGAACAGACAGTAGTAAGATATGTAGGCTGTTGCTCCCTCCTGTTTGATGGTTATGGTTATGCTTGAAGGTGATGATGGATTTTTTTATCCGTGTCCTGCATGTGCCCCAGTTTTTTTCCAACTAACTTATGCCTTGCTGTTGCACGGACTTGAAACACCAGTCAATCAATCTAAATTTTATGGTAAGCATGTTCCTTTATATTAGCCCATACATGGCGGAAAATGAATATTGTCATATTCCGTTTTTTCATTTCAACTTTCTCAATAAAAGACATGAGAATCGTCTACATCAGATGATTCTCATGCACTGTCAGAATGTGTTTTCATTGAATAATGGTATAGTAAATAAAAGACAATCAACAGACGATAAAATTTATTTCAGTGTTAAATGGTTAAAAGAAAATACTCTTGTGATACATACCTTCAAATTTACTTTAGCTTGAGATCGTGGCCAGTTTTCTGAAATTAAATATTGTTTATTAAAATCAAAACAGATAGAACAATAAATATTATATTAATATTCCAAATTCAATGTCCAAAACAACAAATGAAACCATCACAGTGTCCAAAATTATCTCGTCTTGATCTTGATATGCTAAAACTTGCTTATAGCGAAGGCCTGGGGAAGAGAAAGGTCACTTTAATGGAAGGATTCCGCTGGCGATCGCCACTTTCGCAATTGGCGATAAAAATAAACAATTGGCGATAAAAAAATTACAATTTTCGAAAAAAAAACTTTTTTTTTTTTTTTTTTTTTTTTTTTTTGTTTTTTTTTTTTTTTTTTTTTTTTTTTTTCGAAAATTGTCATTTTTTATCGCCAATTGTTTATTTTGATCCTATTGGTTATATTATTCCTTTTTTATTTTTTGAAGTGGCGATTTTTTTATTTTCCTCAGCGGAATCCCTGTAATGTATCCGAGATTTGAGTATATTGTATCCGCTGCATCCTGCTCCTCTTTGTATACAGTAGAACTTCGATAACTAGAACAGGTCTGGCTCGAACACCATGGAAAACTCGAACTGGTTCGACAGTCCCGGCAAATTTCCTATATAATTCATGTAATAAAACACCTTAAACTCGAACTATGAATTACTCGAACAGTCGAACCTGTGGATTAGTCCCGTGGACGGTCAAACAGTGGTAATTACCGCTAATAACTCGAACAGGTAAGTCTGTGATCAGCTGTTTGTCTAACGAGGTGCGAATTCCACCATTGCGGGCGGTCGCGTTGAGTAGTTTCCCTTGACGCGGGATGACATTAAATCACGAATCGCAAACAATAGCGGCGTGAATTACGGGCGTTATGATGGCAAGCGCAGAACCACAGTGAAAAGGACTTGAATGCGTTATGTGTCATGAACAAACGTTTACTTAAATTTAACTTTGACAGAAGATGTGCCAATAACAAACAAACCGAGATCATGGAATTCTTCAGGCGTTAATTTATAGTGTTTATAATTGTATACTGACATTGTTTCGTTTATATTTTCCGTTTGTATATTTATTCCAACCACTGTGCTATGTGCTATTTTTAGACACTGGGAATACCAGTATTATGTATAGACGCAAAGCGGAACATAGCGATTTATTTGACGTATAATTACATGTAAATATTGAATAAAACAGCAACTTTACAATTGTATTTGTTATTTTTCATTTCTCCCTCCAAATGTAATGCATATACAATGGCATGTCACATCGGTCATCTCATATATTCACATAAGTGATTTTATTGACTGAATGTGACAGTACATTTTTGAAACTTCATTCCCTCGAACTATGCATCGCTCGAACTCAAACTCGATTCCGTTGCCGGTTCGAGCGATCGAAATTCTACTGTATATATGTTAGTTCAATTACTCCCATGTTTCTTGTGATTGTGTCAATGAGGGATCGTAGTCAGTTATTCCCCTTTGCAAATCTATTTATAGAAATTTATAGAATTTCTTTCTGACTAGCACAAAAATTGCGTTTTGCGAACAGAGTAGACCCTGATCAGACTGCACAATTGTGCAGTCTGATGTGAGTCTGCACTGTTTGCAATAAATTAATAATAAGTGTGAAAATAAGAATGTGACAAATAACAGTCCCTGAATCTGGATCAACGCTAGTTGAAAACACTATAGTGGCTCCTTTTCAGAACAAATCGAGCTACATTTGCCCTGTTTACAAACAATAATGCTATAAAATATACAATTTGGACCGGATTTCTAGAAATGATCCCTTGTGGATGGTGTCCTGCCAGGTCCTGCATTTGGTACACTTCTCACTTACAGTCCTGCACAGTCTGATCAGCGGTAAATTCTACTTAACCATTAGCATGCGGGAAACGAAAAATGTCGTCTGCTGTTGTTTCATATTTCGTCTTTTCTCTCAATAAAAAAACATTGTTTGGCAGTATTTTAGAATCATTTCCATGGAAATGATTCTAAAATGCTGTCAAACCATGTATTTCATGAGAATAATGGAACATAAAACATAAACAGCAGACGACAAAATTTAATTCACTTAAGGATTAATCAACCAACTGAAGTATCTATAATGGAGGTGTGAGAGGAGGGCCGGGCCATCAAATGTCACAATCACCAATGCTCTGTGCTCATGGGTAGCGAAATGTTCGCAAATTTGCAATTTACAGCTAGGCTTTGGTGTTGGATTTTCAATCTTTGTGTCGGCTCAGCCGTCATTTTCACTTGAACCATTAAGTTTTGCTCGGACTATACTGAAAGTTGCAGATTCATTCATCTTGATAATGATTCAAAGAGAAGCATTGTAAATGAATTGAGGAATAAATGATCACCATGGTAGACCCTGATTGGAATAGATGCAAATGCCAATCTGAGGCAACACTGTTTGTACAAATAATTTCTGCCCATCCCACAAATTTATGGGAATTAAAAATGCATTATTTCATTACAAAAATATCAGGTTTTGCATATTGTTACTGAACATTTGTGAAGACAGCTTCTATTTGAAAACGAATTAAATTAGGATTTGTTTCGTTTTAGCTTATATTTAAGGGTGGGAAATGGCTCGAACACCTTCCATACCCGGTTCTATTAGGATAAGTGTTGTAGGTTATTAAGGCAATTCTGTGGGCGAGGTCAGAACATGGGTGTTGTACTATAAATAATATTTGTATCCGGTTTGTCTAATCAAGTGACTCGCACGTCATAATTATACTACATGTACATGAACAGTCCCACAACTGTCACCTAAAGCATTGTTAACCCTTTGAATGTAGGAAACTGAATTTTGTCAAAAGTTGCTTAATAATTGCTAAAAAATTATGGAGAACAATAAAAATAAAAGGATAATGCCTCTGTGTGACATGGAGCATTTCTGGTATAATAGTTGCATGCTGCATGATTATTACATGTATACCATTTAATGCTCAGGATACACCATTTTTTTTGTGGGAAGTCATAAATATTTTCTTTGTATGTGCTCGGAAGTATATGTCGCGACCACCATTTGAACCGTCTCGTTGAGACGGTTCAAATGAGTGGTCACAACATATACTTTCATTCAGAAATAAGAAAAATAATTATTTTTTTAATGTTTATGCCCATAAAGGTGTATTCCGAATGTAATACCGGTTTATACTAGACTGCATATTATCATTGTCAGAATTTGTGGTAAATGATTTTGAATGTGAATGTTATCGGATATTGGGGCTCATAATAAGACATTTAATTCTTGGTTGGCTGGTACATGTTGCATTAATTTAGTTGTTGTTGCATGGAGATAATTATTTTATATATTTTCAATTATTTTTGTATAAATGAATTTGTACATTTAATTGACAGTTTATTGATCCATGGCCTATTTAACAATATGCTCATACTGTATCTCATAAATGTGCCTGTAACAGTAGTCATTTAAAACCTGGCATATTTTTACAATCCATTTCCGAGAATAAGATGTCATATATTTTTATAACTGACATGAACACTCTTAACACATATTTCAATTTAATACAATCTGTAATTAACCTAAATCATGGTAAATTCAGAGCTCCAGATAAGTTTTGTATCTAATGACTATACTACACGCAGATTTCAAATTCAATGCGTATTTTACTTTTACAAATGTCTTATTGATTTTCTTTTCAAATGATAATTTTTTTTTTTTTTATTTCAGCTGCAAAAAGCAAACAGCAGCTCAACTAAGTAAATTTTCAACTTTATTACCGCATTTCCACTACTCAATTTGAAAATCAATGCTTATTTTCACATTGCTGTGAGTATTTTGTACTCCCACTTTTGATAATCAATGCATGTTCTGCTAAAATAAGTGTGTAAAATACGCCAATACCGTATCTGGAGCTTTGGTAATTTCATGTTATTGTAATAATTATAATGCTTGGGCAAGTTACTCTATAGTGATTCTATCACATTCTTGTTGGTACAAATATTAAAGCTATTTGTGCAAGTATTTGTACATGGTTGTGGTATATATCAGAAACTAGTACAGTATAATTATGGTATTCACCGCCAGGAAAAAAAAAAAGAGAGAAAGAGAAAATAAATGGTTGCGTATGGGAATCGTACGGAGCCCCGCAGGGGACGTAGAATTCTTATTTTTATGAATTCTTTCTCGCAAAATAACAATTTGTTCCCTCAATTTAACAATTCGTTCCCACGAAATAACACGAATTAATTTGTGTGAACGAATTGTTATATCATGGGAACGAATTGTTAATTCAAGGTAACAAATTGTTAAATTGAGGGAACAAATTGTCATTTCATGGGAACGAATTGTTAATTCGAGGGAACGAATTGTTAAATTGAGGGAACAAATTGTTAATTCGAGGGAACGAATTGTTAAATTGAGGGAACGAATTGTTATTTCGTGGGAACGAATTAATTAAAAAAATCCATGTCCCCTCCATAGAATCGAACCCATGACTCGGACTTTAATAGCCTGTGTGGCTGGAAAAGTAAAATACACATTTAATTTGAAATTGGGGGTATAATATGTTTTAGATACAAAACTTATCTGGAGCTCTGTATGATATAAAGCCTGTCTGTCCATCTTCTGTCTTGTCAAACATATTGTACCAGCGAAGTGTAATCTCAATACTGGAATTTTAATGTAGCTAAATAGCTTGGATTCATGCTACCTAATGTCCAGCTTGTTTTTCAAACACCAGTAGATCTATTTGGCATTTGGACCCTGCTGGCTGAGAAAAGGTACCTTACAACACAATAGTTCCATCCTGACAGTTTAAAGGTATTATTATACTGAATTTTATTACATTATCACAGCCAAAATGGCTGTGATAATGTAATAAATTCAGTATAATAAAAATTAATAAATACATGCCCACTCAGTAGGAACACAATCAGACACATCATCTGAGATATTTTCTGGCAAAATAAACATTCATTCATCATTGCCCAGGGATTCAGCTGGCGATCGCCACTTTCGCAATTGGCGATAAAAATAAACAATTGGCGACAAAAAATTAAAATTTTCGAAAAAAAATAAATCCTTTTTTTTTTCTTCGAAAATTGTAATTTGTTATCACCAATTGTTTATTTTTATCCTATTGGTTATTTTTTGGGGGATTTTTTTTGAAGTGGCAAATTTTTTATTTTCCCCAGCGGAATCCCCGATTGCCCCACGTATAGATTGGCCTACGGTGCTTGCCATTAACCCTTTCAACACCACAGGCCTGTATAGTGGTATTGGCAAACAGTGTAGATCCAGATGAGCCCTTTTTGCAAGTAATTTTCATATTTTTGAGAACAAAAACACCCCCTTTTAACATGTTTAATAAATAGTCTAGTCTGGTCTAGTCTGAAAATCTTTTTGTGGCGGTTTAATTGGTTTCTAAATTAACACATCAAAATCCAGTCCAGTTACTTAGGGGTGAAATGGTTAAATCGCATAGCTGGTATAAACAAAAGACTTTGACAGGAATGGCAAAATTAAGAAATCTACATTGCAAAAATTTCAAAATTTCCACTTGTCCTGCAGGCATTTCTACTCGTCAGGACGAGCGGACGAGTGGAATTTTCGTTCCCTGGACAATAATCTGATGATGTGAATGTGCAACAGCATATTGATATACAAATGTTGTAATGTAAGGTCCTTTTTTTTTCAGCTGGCGGCCAATTTAGAGTAAACCTAATGCTTAGTTATGCTTCCTCTGAACACATCCACGGGTTGAAGTAACGGACAGAGGTCTATAAATACATTAAATATACCTAAAAGCATTAATAAGTGAGAGAAAAAAATAAGCTAAAAAAAAATTCTTTACTCCCTCCTATACACAGTAACTGAGTAACAGATTTGTGTTAGCTTATTTTTTTTTCACTTATTATATTGCTTTTAGGTATATTCCCTTAGAATGCGGGAACCAAAAATAGTCGTCTGCTGATAATTCATATCTTCTCTTTTCTCTCAGTAAAACATGGTTTGGCAGAATTTTAGAATCATTTCCATTTCCATTGGAAATGATTCTAAAGTGCTGCCAAACCAAGTTTTTGATGAGAAAAATGGAAAAATATTCAGCAGACGACACAAATTAATTCAGCATTGTAAGGGTTAATGTATTTATAGACCTCAGTCTGTTACTTCACCTGTGAGCACATCTGCCACATTGGTCACTCACTACTAGAGCACTGCGCAAGCCTTGCCCAATTTCACATGCCTGTAGTCTCACAAATAGGGGCATCGCCAGCTTGGAGAAAGTGGGGTGGGTGTAACATCTTATTGCTAGAAACTGGTTCAGGATTTTATGTGCAGTTTTTGTCTCGCCCACGTTAGTGGAAAGTGAGACATAGCGGTCACAATTCAGGCGCAGGCGGCGACGTTGTAGTAGGCCGTTAGTCAGTAGCCGATTTCATCAACAGTGCAAAGTATACTTTACTAACAAAGTATACTTTGAGGGAGTAATCATTTATTTTTCCTGAAATGCATTATTTCATATAGAACTAACAAATGCATATATTTCATGATTAAAAGTATGCAGAATTATTATACTGAATTTATTACATTCTCACAGCCAAATTGGCTGTGATAATGTAATAAATTCAGTATAATAAAAATTAATAAATTTATCATAAAATTGAACATTTCTCCCTCAAAGTATACTTTGCAATGTTGATGAAATAGGCTACAGATCATACCAAACATCACCAATAACTTCCTCATATTATTACCTTGACCTGTGTAACCTTGTTGACCTTTGTTAGTGAGACACTCACCGGTGATCACCTTGTCTTTTTAATGATTTTGAAAATTAAAAATACAGTGTGGAACATATTACATAAGATATTTTGTTATTTTTTTTCTGATGTGGCTCATATTACTGATATCCTGGTAAAACAGTGTAACCCTACAAACCCCTCATGTCCATCCTGGCGGTGCCCTGGCAGATTATTTGCGTTCGTGTCCTGACACTTGGCTTGTTATTTGTATGTTGTTAAAGAGGAGCAGGGAGCGGCAAGATCACACATATTTGAAATCGGCTATGAAATCCCCGACGCGCTACCGCCAACGTAGTCTATCCCGGGTACGTTGAGGGCCACCCATAGAACTGTCAGTACAAGAGTCGGTTAACTCCACTAGGGAGTTAGCTCCCTTCTTGTACTGATACCCTCGCATATAACTACATACATTTTCATGTACTGTTTTAATGTTAAGACTTATGCAAATTGTCCTGTTTGTAATATTTTGTGTTAAAAGGAAGCATGTCTTAGTACCGGTATGTAGAAACTGAAGTTTCCTTATGATCGGTAGATGCATAGTGCATTCATTCAACCCCTGTGTCATTGATTAAATATACACCTTCCATAAGGTTACAAACTTAAAACTTTTTTTTCCAAAAGTCTTTAAAAACTGGCATGTTTGCACTCTAAAAAGCTTTTGTTAGTTTCAAATATACGCTTGATTGCTTCGCCAGTGCTATTAATAGTAACATTACTGTCGCTTTACCTTTGCTTAGTGCTTGACCTTGTAAAATTAATTAATTAATTGCAGTATTTTATTTTATATATTTTTTTTTTAGTCACAAACATACATGTTACAGAATAGGAAATATATGCATGTGTAGTCACTAGAGTGTACATGATTAATTAATTGCAGTATTTGCCCACATGAGCACACAGTGTGGTTATGTCATGTTCACCTCACAGTATCTGTTGTCAATCAATACGATCTTATGCATATCCTCGATTTACAAATAAATATACTTATGTTTAGGTCTGGTCATAATAGTAAATTTCTGCATACTGTAAACCAACTAATTTTCGCGCGCGAGATACTTTCTCGTTCTTCACGAGGGATTGAATATCGCGAACGTACAGCTCCACAAATATTTCCATATATCCTATCCTTAGATTGTTAAAAATATTTTACTAAAAGATGTCTGGCCTCTTTTTAAATATGTTTACCTTTCGCATACCGGTCGGTGTCATTTGGTGACATCAGTTAATCTGGTTGTTTTGAATGAACTATATTGATACGTATTATGTGTCGTGCATTCCAGTAGACATAATATAATTCTATAATCTATCAACAGTTTAGAAGACCAATTTACGGATTTTCCTCATGGTTTACAATGTTCGACATTCGCTCCACAAAATATCGATTAATTCATGAGCGGTCAATGCAAATCAGTACTAGGCCGTTTATATTAACATATTTCACACACATCTATTGTTGATTTACAATTATGGGATTATGATCGACACAGCGAGGTCAGCCCAATGTAATGTGTATGCCGTTTCGACCGACAAACTCGTCCACTGTTTGGAGTTGGTTTGCGGGCATTTTTGACCCGGAAACAGAACTGCTGAATCAATTTCACAATTTTTGACCCGGAAACAGAACTGCTGAATCAATTTCGCCAAGGTCAAAAATTGCAAAATGAAAACATATTATTTCAAAAATTGATAAATTGGTCGCGAACGTCGTCGTACCACGAACGATAATCATCGCGAATATGACCAGGTACGCAAATCGAGAAATTTTGTGGCTGTGAAATTTGGTTGGTTTTCTGTATTCTCCTGTGTTGGACAAGTAAAGGATGTACAATGTGTACCAGTAAATGTATTTTGATAAACACACACGCTAGATTCAGAAAAAAAGTTACAAGACAGCGTCAAGAGATCCATGATAATTTGCTGAAAACGACTACCAGAAATTAATGCATTGCATATGCAACTTTATAGCACAGTCCAACACACACCGCACCAGCTTGACTAACATCCAACAAATTATACCTTTGATATACCTTTGATATACCTTTGATGATCAGGTCGTTATAAGTTTATAACTTCTTAGACCCCTCGTATTTGTTCTTATTAATAACGTTTATATTATGAGGATGTTTCATATTTCTGTCTGTAAATATTTCCTGGAATTTCATTCTTAAGGCCGGACCACCAGGTGTTGGGTATACTGTACGTGTATAAATGAAAATTGCTAGTACTCCTCTAGATCTGTTTATCATTAGCTTTCGTCAGGGCCAATATTCTTCTAGGGAGTATATTTTACAACTTTGAAAAAAATTATTGTGTTGCGTACGATCAGTACAGATGAGTAATGCTGATCTGGGTGGTAAATAAAACCCAAAACTCTTTAGTGTAGTTTTTCTGACATTTTGTTGGTTTCTAAACATACCTTAACCCTCACTACGTGCGAGATGGAAATTGTCGTCTGCTGTGTTTCATTTTTGCATTGATTCTTAACATAATGTTTTTACAGCACATGAGAATCGTCTCCAATGGAGACGATTCTCATGCGCTGTCAAAACAGGTTTTTGTCGAGAAATATTGAAAATAAACATTTCCAGCAGACGATAACATTTAATTTCGGCGTAGTAAGGGTTAATAACCCTAAATATTTGGACACAATTTATTCTGAGAAACATATAAATACAGAGCTCCAGATAAGGTGCGTATTTGCGTATTTTACGTAATTATCTTAGCTGAATACGCATTGATTATCAAAAGTGGGAGTACAAAATACGCACAGCAATGTGAAAATTCACTTATTTAAGCTGCAAGAACAGTGTGCAGCTCAAATAATCCATTTGTAAAAGTAAAATTCGCAATGATTTTGAAATCGGGGTATAGTACGCTTTACACGCAAAGCTTATCTGGAGCTCTGTAAATACATGCTTTCCTGCAATGAAGAGTGTCCAAATAGGTATGGGTAGTATTATTGTACGTTTATCACAATAAAACTGTATTTGGATACAAGTTCCCAAAACAAATGGTGTTCGGATGCATAGGTGATTACGGTATTTTGGGGAAACAGTAACCATTTTACTACTGCTACAAATAAGTCACCTGTGCTTGCATGTACAGGGTGTGGGATAACATGCTTTCAGAATGGGATGCCATCATAATTCCAGCACAAAAATATTTACACAATTCCCTAACATTTGATTGGCCCATAGCAAGTCTCTGTCCAAAATTTATACCTCAGTAAGCTCCCACGCCGAACTACTTTCCGTAACCGTGAGGCGCAGTTAAAATAATTCTTAATAAAACGGAAAATAAACACATTTTCTTGATGAATTTATTTCAAATGCTGGAATTATAATAAATGAATGGCCTTTTTGTGGAATTTATCGGGGATATAAACTTGGAAAAGTCGCGGGAAGTCCACAAAAAGGCCATTCATTCCTATAATGTTTTTTTAGGGTTTTTTTACAGTAGATGTAGATTTCCTTTCATATCTTTTAAGTGGAACGGCAGATTTTTATGGAACATACTGCAGCAAATGCGGCACAGCTTGTCCTGTATTGTATTGTATAGTTTGCTTTAATCTCATAATATAAATGAAAATAAAAAAATACAGCATGTAAATGTAAGGATTAAACGGCACTCACCTCTTCTTGAAAGGTATACGTTATTTTAATTAAGTTATAACGCACCCATAAGACACACTTGTCATTGTCTTTTGTGCACAATATATGTCATCAAAATTAGTCTGTTTGTTAGGGAGATTGTGAAGAAAATCTGCTGTAAAATTGAAATCACAGATTATGTCACGTTGGAAAATGAGATTTGGAAACATGAGCAAACCACATGTTCAGTAGCCGATTTCACCAACATTGCAAAGTATATTTTTCTAGCAAAGTATACTTTGAGCAAAGTGTACTTTTCTAGCAAAGTATACTTTGAGGGAGTAATAATTTATTTTTGCTGAAATGCAATATTTCATATAGAACTATATGACAACTGCATACCGTATATTTGATGATTAAAAGTATGCAGAATTATTATACTGAATTTATTACATTATCACAGCCAAATTGGCTGTGATAATGTAATAAATTCAGTATAATAAAAATTTATTAATTTATCCTTAAATTGAATATTTCTCCCTCAAAGTATACTTTGCTAGATAAGACTACTTTGCAATGTTGGTGAAATAGGCTACCGATGTTCTGTTATTAGAGTGTGTACCGTTTAGTGTAAATAAGGCACCGTAATAGCACTAAATAGTCAGACAACATTTGTTTTGGGAAACCCCTATAAAACCCCAATCAATCAATCAATCAACCCCGTTAATCCGGTCTACAGCTCTTATAATTAACAGGCCATTAATCGCCATTAAGTAAATAAATGCATATTAAATTATCACTCCACATATTATAGGAGCGAGACGTCGAGAGGGATGCGTGACGAGAGCAATAAATATGAAGAAATGTTAGATATTCAGTGTAGCTTCAATGTATGATGATGTGCTTATGCAATAAAGAGAATCTAACATTTGCGTTCATTTAATTTTATATTTATTAAACGTGTTGACTGATTTCATAAGAAACGATGCACAGCATCGTTTCATATGAAATTAGTCAACACGTTTAATAACTAAACGTTATATATTAATAAAAAAATTGTATGTATTAAAGCATCGCTCATGTATTATACTCCACATGTTATAGGAGAGAGACGGAGAGAGGGACGTGCGACGAGAGCTTGAACGCGAACTCGCCGTTCTCAAGGAGCGGCTTGAATCCTCCCAGAGAACGCTGGAGGCGACGAAACAAGAACTTGATCTCCGTGACAACCGTCTCACCAGCCTGGACCGCGATTACCGCTCCAGCGCCCACAGTGTTCGCAACGCCAGTACCCAGTTTACCGTGTTCAAGGAGCAGCTTGCAGGTCTGCTGAGTGACGTAGATCAGACCGTGCACGCGACAGAAGACTCCATACGGCACCGGGTGGAGAGCGTAGCCTATCAAAACAGAGACTGGAGAACGGTAAGATCTCTGATCTAATATACAGTTATTTCATGGTCATTCGGGGAACAGTCAAAACTATTGCACCGAGGTGCTGTGGACGACTCGAGGCACTATTGCCCTGAGGCCGAAGGCCGAGGGCAATTGTGCATCGGGTGGTCCACAGCACCGAGTGGCAATATGTTTTGACTGCGCCCCGAATGACCATGAAATAACTGTTTTATTACTCAACCTGTAGTATACTGTATGTGATACAATGAACGTGATTTTGTGATACGGCGCATCGACGGACCGATCTCAATTGCGTAGAATTTGATGACGTAATTTTCGACAAAACGTCATGGCATCATGATTTTCTGCGGTGAAAATAGTTTTGACTATTCCGCGAGCATGCGGAACTATTGCCCAGGCACGTCAAAACCCAGAGAATTAGTCAAAACTATGAATATGAACTTATATAGGGAGTTTAGTAGTAATAACAACTGTCACATCTATGGCTGGATAATGATGTTAGTAATGCTTTGTAAACTCATTTATGGCTGTGAGTCTTGCAAGGTGTATGATCATGTGGTACTAACAACAACAACAAGTACTGAAATTTCCAGAATCCATCTGATTCAAAGTACGTATTCTTTTATAGTGTCCTTATTACGTAACGGATTTTGATGAAATATGGCGCATCAAACGCTTGTTAAGCTGCATTTGGTGGTCTCTGTATTTTCACCCAAACTTCTGTCGTTTTCTCAAAGAAATCGATTCTTCGCAAAAACAATATAAGTCTGTGCCAAACTCCCTGGACAATAATTAACCAAATGCCATATTTCATCAAAATCCGTTTCATATCGAGGAAAATATCAAATAATACTTGTTGTTGTTATAACCATGTGATCATGCACCTTGTTTTGGGATGTGTGATTAGAGTCACCTCTGATCAAATAAACACACTCCAGTGGCCTGATCATGATGAAGTGTTCCATTGATTGAATGACGAATAGTGCAGATCCTGATCAGACTGTGTGGATGCACAGGCTGATTTGGATATATAGTGGTCGCAATGCCTATAAGCTCCAGTCAGTCACATTCATGTTTGATATTCACAATATTTGGCCTGCGTCCCAGGTTGACAAAAGGGTGCAAATATAAAAATTTATAAAAACGTTAGCACTGACAACCGAAGTAGGCAAAATTGAAGCGGAATTCAATTGACTCTCACATGAAAAATAGAAGCCAAATAGTAAAGCATTTTATGTGTAAAACAAATTCATAAAAGGTTTGTATAATAAACATTTTTTCATCCCCTGGTATATTACCGTTGTCACTAAATCTTGTATGATCGACTTAGCCATAACATGCTTTCTTTTTACAGAAATTCGAGGCACTAGAAAACCGAACGCGAACATTGACGGAGCAGCTGGAATCTCAATATGAACTCCATAAAACGGCCGCCCAACGAGCGCGTAAGTCGGAGAATGATGCATCCGACCTCCATGAGAGATTGAGGTCATACGAGGGTGAGCTGGCAGCCGGCGATGTACTGAGGGACGGCTTCAGGTCCGATAAGGAACAGGTACGTAATGTTCCCCCAAACTGATGTAAACTCGGTATGTCTTCGTGTTTGTCATATTGCATCAATCATTCGTTGGACATGTAAAGGAGATGGGTGTAGCTGATAGCTGTACATGTGCTGAGGGATGACTCAGGAACAGGTAGGTACACATGTTGGTTAACCCTTTCAACATCACAGGCCTGTATAGTGGTATTGGCAAACAGTGTAGATCCAGTTCAGACGACAATTTAATTCAGCGTTGTAAGGGTAGCAAGCAAACCGACTGCAAATCCACCAACCCACATGTTACCGTAGACCAAATCTTACCTTGTAGTTCGCCATACTTTCTAAGCCAATCGCTGGGCAGCATTGTTAAACTGTTTAGCTGTAAGAAGTTACATATTACCAGATTTAATGATTAACTGTTTGACAAGAAATGGAAAATCAATACTCAGATGGGACATTGCATTGTACACTTGGCTGAACTATAAGTCCGTTATTGTTCACATATTGGATTTTTCAGGAACTAAATGTTGCGGTCGCTCGCACTCCCTTTCATGTAATTCCTTAAAACTCCCAATATGAAAATTCCATATGTGAACTTATTGTTTACCCAGCCCAGTCACGAAGCTCCGCCCCTAAACATAATTTTGAATTGCTATACTGGTATGTGATTGGTGGTGCGACACAAAATGTGGGCGGTAATATGTTTTGCGTCTCATGAACTGATGACAACAAGGCGTAAAATAAGTTATAAATATAGCGCTGAACATTTAATGATTAATTTAATAGATACTGGTGAAAGCGTTGCGATATGCGATTAATTGAGATGAAATGCTGTTCTTTCATTCGTCGAGAAACTGAGGTAAACACTTACTTATATAACATTTGATTGGTCCGTAGCAAGTCTCTGTCCAAAATTTGTATCCCAGTAAACTCCCATGCCGAATTACTTTCCGTAACCGTCAGGCGCAGTTAAAATAATTCTTAAGAAAACGGAAAATAAACACATTTTCTTAATGAATTTATTTCAAATGTTGGAATTATAAGGAATGAATGGCATTGTTGTGGAATTTATCGGGGTTATAAACTTGGAAAAGTCGCGGAAATACTGGACGAAGGCCTTCCGGCCTTCGTCCAGTATTCCCGCGACTTTTCCAAGTTTATACCCCGATAAATTCCACAACAATGCCATTCATTCCTATAATACTTACAGTACATGCGAGCGCTACAGCAACTGGGTGAGGTAATGAAGATGGACCGGATATCTCTCGACCTAGGCATGGATATGACCGTAGACGCCCTCATCTCTCGCACCCAGCAGCTGGTCCGCCTCGAAAAGGATGCGCTCGCTGACCGCAGCACCCAGATCTACAACCTCCAACGCAAGGTGAAATCTCACAAGGAACAGCTGGAGAGCAAAGACCTTCACATTGACCTTCTCCGGAAGAAGATCACGAGCCTGGAAGAGAAGCTGCTGGGTAAGACTACCATCGAGAGGGAGCGAGATAACGAGACGCTGAGAATCAGGAAGATCGAGAAGTTGGCGGAGAAGTATAAGATGCAGCTGATGGACTCAAGACAGGAGATTACGAACCTAAAGGCTCAGTTACTCGGGTCCAGCGAACTCAGGGTGAGTAAAGTAATGTAGGCGTAGTTGCGGGATTACCGTATTAACCCTAAATATTTGGACACAATTTGTTTTGGGAAAACCCTATAAAATAGGGTTTTTCCAAAACAAATTATGTCCAAATACCTTATTATTATGATAAACCTCTTTGTTGTGGGAAACCATATATTTATATGTGTTTCTCGTAATTAAGTGTGTCTTAATATTAAGGGTTATTACAATATCTCTCTCGTCATATTTGCTGAATTTGATATTGAAAACTCACAAGATTTTTTCTTTGTAAATGGTGTGGAAAGTTGGCAGAAGTCCTGAGCTAATTATAGTTTAGGTCTGAAATATTTGACAACTTTCTGTATTATTTTCAGAAATAGTTATATTCTAGATGAGTCTCAGAATAATATTATGTGGTTGTGACCAGATATAGCTAGCTTATTCATGGTAGTGTTTCACTGGCGGAATGTTCAAATGTGCAAACCTTTATCAGACTGTGCAGATACACAGGTTGATCTGTGTCTACACAGTCGCTAGTCACACATTCACCGTTTCTCCAGTAAGTCGCAATAAGCCCAGTGTTCTTAGATCACGGGCCTATGATGGGTTTGAGGATGCTCTGTATAAAAGATGTGTAACATTAACATACATTTATCAGGTAACAAGCTTTGCATTGGCCGTATATATAATGAAAAATACAACAAAATGCCTGTTTCCAATATAATTTACATTTTTAGCTCGCCTGCACAAAGTGCAGAAGAGCTTCTGGCATACCCCAGGCGTCGTCGGCGTCCACAAACTTAACGTTGGGGTAAATGTCATATAATTTCTGTTTCCTTTCATGGAACACCTTGATATTTCATACATGCATTCCTCAGATGACCCTCTATCATGCTGTAGCAAATCCACGACCCGCCACCGAACCCTTACACCAAGGTCAAGGTCACAAACTTGTTCATAAACTTAACGTTGGGGTAAATGTTGTGTAACTTCTGTTTCTTTACAGGGAACGCCTTCATATTTCATACATGCATTCATCTGATGATACTCTATCGTGCTATAGCAAATCCATGACCCACCGCCCACCCCTCACCCCAAGGTCAAGGTCACAAGCTTAGCACATTCATAAACTTAACGTTGGGGTAAATGTCTTATAACACCTGTTTCCTTTCATGGAACGCCTTGATATTTCATACATGCATTCCTCAGATGACCCTCTATCATGCTGTAGCAAATCCACGACCCACCACGCAACCCTTACACCAAGGTCAAGGTCACAAACTTAGCATGTTCATAAACTTAACGTTGGGGTAAATGTCTTATAACATCTGTTTCCTTTCATGGAACGCCTTGATATTTCATACATGTATTCATCTGATGATACTCTATCGTGCTATAGCAAATCCATGACCCACCACCCACCCCTTACCCCTAGGTCAAGGTCACAAACTTAGCACATTCATAAACTTAACGTTTGGGTAAATGTCTTATAACATCTGTTTCCTTTCATGGAACGCCTTGATATTTCATACATGCATTCCTCAGATGACCCTCTATCATGCTGTAGCAAATCCACGACCCACCACACAACCCTTACCCCAAGGTCAAGGTCACAAACTTAGCATGTTCATAAACTTAATGTTGGGGTAAATGTTGTGTAACTTCTGTTTATTTACAGGGAACACCTTCATATTTCATACATGCATTCATCTGATGATCATCTATCGTGCTATAGCAAAACCATGACCCACCCCCACCCCTTTCCCCAAGGTCAAGGTCACAAACTTGGCACATTCATTAACTTAACATTGGGGTAAATGTCTTATAACATTTGTTTACTTTCATGGAACGCCTTGATATTTCATACATGCATTCATCTGATAATACTCTATCGTGCTATAGCAACTTAATGTTGGGGTAAATGTCTTATAACATCTGTTTCCTTTCATGGAACGCCTTGATATTTCATACATGCATTCCTCAGATGACCCTCTATCATACTGTAGCAAATCCACTACCCACCACCCAACCCTTACCCCAAGGTCAAGGTCACAAACTTAGCATGTTCATAAACTTAAAGTTGGGTTGTGTAACTTCTGTTCATTTACAGAACGCTTTGATATTTCATACATGCATTCATCTGATGATCCTCTATTGTGCTACAGTAAATCCATAACCCCCCCCCCCTCCCCTTTCCCCAAAATCAACATCATAAACTTAACGTTTGAGTAAATGTCTTTTTATACCCCACCACGATAGTGGAGGAGGCATTTAGTGTTACCCTTGTCCGTCCGTCCCGTCCGTCCGTCCGTCCGTCACAAAACTTTAACGCTCGGGTAAATGTCTCAGAATTTCTTCATCCTTCGACCGATCTGCTTCATACTTCATATACACATTGCTCTAATGGTCCTCTACCGCCCTGTGCCAAATCCACATTCGTCCTGCCCCCGCCAAGCCCAGGGTCAAGGTCACATACTTAGTGCTTCAAAAACTTTAACGCTCAGGTAAATATCTTATAATTTCTGTTTTCTTTCACGGATCAGCTTCATACTTCATATACGCATTGCTCTAATGGTCCTCTACCGCCCTGTGCCAAATCCACGTTTCTCCTGCTCCAAGCCCAGTGTCAAGGTCACATACTTGGTTCTTCAAAAACTTTAACGCTCGGGTAAATATCTTATAATTTCTGTTCCCTTCCACGGATCAGCTTCATACTTCATATACGCATTGCTATAATGGTCCTCTACCGCCCTGTGCCAAATCCACGTTCGTCCTGCCCCCGCCAAGCCCAGGGTCAAGGTCACATACGCTCAGTTAAAAAAAAAATTTTACTTGGAATTTGGCCTCATTTATTATCAAAGCGATATGTGGAGCATCCGTGTTCTATGAACACATTTTCTAGTTATTATGCCCCCGCCACCGAATGGTGAGGGGGGCATATAGTGTTACCGGCGTCCGTACGTAGTACGTACGTACGTACGTACGTCCCGAAACCTTAACGCTGGGTAAATGGCTTATAATTTCTGTTTCCTTGCTCGGATCTGCTTCACATTTCACACACGCATTGCTCCAATGGTCCTCTACCGCCCTGTGACAAATCCACATTCGTCCCGCCCGCTAAGCCCAGTCAAGGTCACAGACTTGGTGCGTTCGAAACCTTAACGCTGGGTAAATGGCTTATAATTTCTGTTTCCTTGCTCGGATCTGCTTCACATTTCACACACGCATTGCTCCAATGGTCCTCTACCGCCCTGTGACAAATCCACATTCGTCCCGCCCCCGCTAAGCCCAGGCTCAAGGTCACAGACATTGGTGCGTTCGAAACCTTAACGCTGGGTAAATGGCTTATAATTTCTGTTTCCTTGCTCGGATCTGCTTCACATTTCACACACGCATTGCTCCAATGGTCCTCTACCGCCCTGTGACAAATCCACATTCGTCCCGCCCCCGCTAAGCCCAGGGTCAAGGTCACAGACTTGGTGCGTTCGAAACCTTAACGCTGGGTAAATGGCTTATAATTTCTGTTTCCTTGCTCGGATCTGCTTCACATTTCACACACGCATTGCTCCAATCGTCCTCTACCGCCCTGTGACAAATCCACATTCGTCCTGCCCCCGCTAAGCCCAGGGTCAAGGTCACAGACTTGGTGCGTTCAAAACCGTAACGCTGGGTAAATGCCTTATAATTTCTGTTTCCTTCTCGGATCTGCTTCACATTTCACACATTGCATTGCTCCAATGGTCCTCTACCGCCCGTATGACAAATCCACATTCGTCCCGCCCCCGCTAAGCAGGGTCAAGGTCACAGACTTGGTGCGTTCGAAACCTTAACGCTGGTAAATGGTTATAATTTCTGTTTCCTTGCTCGGATCTGCTTCATTTCATTTCACACACGCATTGCTCCAATCGTCCTCTACCGCCCTGTGACAAATCCTCATTCGTCCCGCGCTAAGCCCAGGGTCAAGGTCACAGACTTGGTGCTTTTGAAACCTAACGCTGGGTAAATGCTTATAATTTCTGTTTCCTTGCTCGGATCTGCTTCACATTTCACACACGCATTGCTCCAATGTCCTCTACGCCTGCCCTGACAAATCCACATTCGTCCCGCCCCCGCTAAGCCCAGGGTCAAGGTCACAGACTTGGTGCGTTCGAAATACCTTAACGCTGGGTAAATAGCTTCATATTCTGTTTCCTTGCTCGATCTGCTTACATTTCACGACACGCATTGCTCCAATCGTCTCTACCGCCCTGTGACAAATCCACATTCGTCCCGCCCCCGCTAAGCCCAGGGTCAAGGTCACAGACTTAGTGCTTTTGAAACCTTAACGCTGGGTAAATGGCTTATATAATTTCTGTTTCCTAGCTCGGATCTGCTTCACATTTCACACACGCATTGCTCCAATGGTCCTCTGCCACCCGGTGACAAATCCACATTAGTGCCGCCCCCGCTAAGCCCATGGTCAAGGTCACAGACTTGGTGCGTTCGAAACCTTAATGCTGGGTACATCCCTTATAATTTCTGTTTCCTTGCTCAGATCTGCTTCATATTTCACACACACATTGCTCCAATGGTCCTCTGCCACCCTGTGACAAATCCACATTCGTGCCGCCCCCGGCAAACCCAGGGTCAAGGTCACAGACTTGGTGCGTTCGAAACCTTAACGCTGGGTAAATGCCTTATAATTTCTGTTTCCTTGCTCGGATCTGCTTCACATTTCACACACGCATTGCTCCAATGGTCCTCTGCCACCCTGTGACAAATCCACATTCGTGCCGCCCCCGCCAAGCCCAGGGTCAAGGTCACAGACTTGGTGCGTTCGAAACCTTAACGCTGGGTAAATGCCTTATAATTTCTGTTTCCTTGCTCGGATCTGCTTCACATTTCATACACGCATTGCTCCAATGGTCCTCTGCCACCCTGTGACAAATCCACATTCGTGCCACCCCCGCTAAGCCCAGGGTCAAGGTCACAGACTTGGTGCGTTTGAAACCTTAAAGCTCGGGTAAATAGCTTATAATGTCTGTTTCCTTGCTCGGATCAGCTTCACATTTCACACACGCATTACTCCAATGGTCCTCTGCCAACCTGTGACAAATCCACATTCAAATATGCCTTCTTTTCTTTGGCTGCCAGCGGGGGCATTCGTGTGCCGACAGGCCACATTTCTAGTAACTTCTGTTTCTTTACAGGGAACGCCTTGATATTTCATACATGCATTCATCTGATGATCCTCTATTGTGCTACAGCAAATCCATGACCCACCCACCACCCCTTTCCCCAAGGTCAAGGTCACAAACTTAGCACATTCATACATGCATTCATCATGTGAATAGCTATCATGCTGTAGAACATCACCAACTTAGTGCCTTCATAAACTTAACGTTGGGTTAAATTGTGTATAACTTCTGTTTTCAGGGAGCGCATTGATATTTCATACATGCATTCATCTTAATATGCTATATCATGCTATAGCAAATCCACGACCCACCTTCCACCACTGACCCCAATGTCAAGGTCCACCGCACACCCCTTAACCCAAGGTGAAGTTATATAATATTTATGTTTTTTATGCAACTGTGCCAAGTTTGAGTGAAGGCTGCCAACAGGCGAGCTTTGTTGTCTTCTGACAACTCTTGTTATGTAGACATTATGTCGACATTATGTCTACATAAAAATGTAAAGTATATTGGAAACGGACATTTTATATATACTTGTTTATGACGCATCATTACACCGATGTCATCTGTTAACGTCACGGGACATTGTTCGATCAATACAAGCAATACGTGTCATAGCAAATTCAAATCTGTTTGTATGGATCGAACAATGTCCCGTGACGTTAACCGATGGCATCGGTGTAATGATACGTCATAAACAATTCAATGTTCTTTTCTATGAAAACAACATTATATTATATACATACCCATGAAATACATAGTTATACGATGTAAATAAAAGTCATATGTTCTCATCGATGAAATAAACAACTTCTGGTGAAAATATGATTACTTCCGCTATCTATATTCATAACGCGCACTTGCAGTGCCGGACTGCAAATAGGCACAGGTTGAAGTAACGGACCGAGGTCTATAAATACATTAAATATGCCTAAAAGCATCAATAAATGAAGAAAACAAATATTTATTTTCTTCATTTATTGATGCTTTTAGGCATATTTAATGTATTTATAGACCTCGGTCCGTTACTTCAACCTGTGCAAATAGGCTGCAAATACACATTCATTACCGTATACAGTCTAAAAAACTGCTAATTTCGAATTTCGATATAAACTTGGAAAAGTCGCGGGAATACTGGACGAGGCCTTCCGGCCTTCGTCCAGTACTTCCGCGACTTTTCCAAGTTTATACCCCGATAAATTCCACAAAAAGGCCATTCATTCCTTATAATTCCAGCATTTGAAATAAATTCATCAAGTAAATGTGTTTATTTTCTGTTTTCTTAAAAAAGTATTTTAACTGCGCCTCACGGTTACGGAAAGTAGTTCGGCGTGGGAGTTTACTGGGATTTAAATTTTGGACAGAGACTTGCTACGAGCCAAGCCTTCGTCCAGTACTTCCGCGACTTTTCCAAGTTTATACCCCGATAAATTCCACAAAAAGGCCATTCATTCCTATAATGAATTTTCCCGAACGGAGCATGGAACTAGCAATGTCTGATATTTAGGGGTGAAAGTGTTAATATGAATATCAGCCCACCCGGCTCAGTAGCCTATTTCATCAACATTGCAAAGTATACTTATCTAGCAAAGTATACTTTGAGGGAGAAATTTTCAATTTTAGGATAAATATATTATTTTTTTATTATACTGAATTTATTACATTATCACAGCCATTTTGGCTGTGCTAATGTAATAAATTCAGTATAATAATTCTGCATACTTTTAATCATCAAATATATGCAGTCGTTAGTTCTATATGACATAATGCATTTCGGGGAAAATAAATGATTACTCCCTCAAAGTATTCTTTGCTGGAAAAGTATACTTTGCAATTTTGATGAAATCGGCTACTGGAATTGCTGTCATGGTGATATATATATCCGTCATATTTCACCAATATTTATGTCAAGAAAATGCAATTCTGTTTGTTACTGATTAAATTGTGCATGCACCTTGAAATTGTCAACTTTATACGTCATTTATGGAAAATTATAAAAATATCAGCAATTAACGGTGATTTAAATAAGGGAAGTTAAGCTTCATAGCAGGACTCATAAACTGTCATGCATGACTTACAATAGATGAAAGGTTTATTTATCAATTCAGAGTACAGCATAAAGTCCATTATAATATGTTTATTTACCACCATTCATATATTTTATTTCTCAATGTCAAGTCGGTCACATATTAACCTACCATATAATCATAGACATAGGATCGTTTGAATTATTGGGGTGCCAAGGTAATTACAACCCCCCAAAAAATAGACTTTATTGTTACAGGGCTCCAGATAAGGAATTAGTAATTGAGTTTTCACTTCATCATTTCTGAAGCAATTGGGTATTTCAAAATTTTAATTGGGTGAAATAAAATCACACTACTGCGTACACATCAACAGACAGCAATTATTGAATAGTTTGCTTCGAAATTAAAACATGTCTTGGCATTTCATTTTCATTCTAATGAAATACCAAGATGTGTTTTCATGGAAAATAAGAAAAATATGCTGTATTTGTGGTCTTGTTTATTGTTTTCTGCAGCATGATAAAGGTACCACAAAAATGTTATTGCTTTTTGATACTCGCTACTTCTGATTTTAATTGGGTTTTTGGCAAATTTAATTGGGTATATAAGCCAATACGCAGATTATCTGGAGCTCTGTGTTAAATATATTGGGGTGACAAAGCATACTCCACCAACCCGACCCCACTCCACCACTGGAAAAGTCACGGGAATACTGGACAAAGGCCGGAAGGCCTCGTCCAGTATTCCCGCGACTTTTCAAAATTTCCTTATCCCCGGTATTTTAAATTACATGAATGCAGAATCCGGTATAGGCCGGACACTGCGGGGTCATATTTTCTGTGAATCCCCGCTGTTTAGCCCTGGTACCCCCTGTGTTGACAAATATGAATATTACTCACCCATTCCCCTCAACCTGCCCCTCCACACCATTACGATCCATCCCCCTAAATCTTTATTTGGAAGGCACTTGGCAACCACTCCCCAAAAGCTTCCCCAAATTCTTGACGTTCTTCCACATTAATATTTTCCTAATAACTCCCTCAGGGAGGGGTGAGGTTATATTTTGGGAGGGAAACAGCCTTGGGAAGGCGGAGGTTACTGGTACATCTGATTGGTGCATTCAATGTTTCTAACATTCTATTCAGAGGTTCGCAATGCCGGAAGACGAGGTACCTACAATATAGTTGCCATAGAAACTCTGTGTACTGATCGAGACGCTTTAGTCCATTACTTCCATTGAAGTCTATTTTTAGATAGTTGTTGTAATTTACTTACTTCCTTGCTTAAGTGCACTTTGGTAATTTTTTTGCGATTAGATTTTGTGGTTCATCCTTAGGTGGGAAATGAAAATGGTCGTCTGCTGTTGTTTCACATTTTGTTTTCATTCTCAATCCAAACATGTTTTGACAGCCCTTTCGAATGAGTACCATTGGAAACCATTCTACATTAATTAAGTGCTGTCAACATTATTACATGTGTTTCAGGGGCGTTGGAACAGGTCCAAATATTTGGAATTCATAGAATAAAAAAAACAACGGTCAGGAATGCAATTTTTTTCCTGCAATTTTTCTCAATTGTCATACTTTGGGTGGGCAGCGACGGCACCCAGTATTTTCATGCATTTTTTCTCATAAAAAGGTGTATGTTGTTACCACTCAGTTGAAGCGTCTCGGCGAGACGGTTCAACTGAGTGGTAACAACATACACTTTGGGTGGGCAGCGACGGCACCCAGTAGATTCCATGGACAATCTTATGATGCTTCATGCGCCCCTGTGTTTATGAGAAAAATGGAAATTTAAAAAAAAAAACAGCAGACGACAAAATTGAATTCAGGATTGTAAGTTTTAATGTAAATGAAATTCAAAGGAAGTAAGTTGGCTTTTATCCTCATTGTCATACAAATATGGTAGTTAGACACAATCGATAGAACAGAAAAACCAGAGCATAATTATATATGCATGGTGTGTAGCAGTTATATTATTATTATCATTATTATATAATATACACATAATGTACAGCTTATACTATAGTGTTTCTTTTTGGAGCAGTAAATTATACATGTCTAGCTTTGCCCTAGATTAGCTTGTATGTTATTGTGGAAAATCTATTCTGTTTACTGTTAGTTGGTGTTAACCCTTAGAATGCGGGGAAACGAAAATTGTCTGTTGTTGCTTCATATTTTGTCTGTTTTTCTCAATAAAAACATATTGTGGTAGAACTTTCCATAGGAAATGATTCTAAAGAGCTGCCAAACTATGTTTTTGTTGATAAAAATGGAAAATAAAATATACATAATCAGCAGACGACATTTTTTATTTCAGCATTTTAAGGGTACCATTCCTGTGCCAGTGTGGTGCCTGATCAGGAGACATACTGGTCCTGGGCCTGTGTGCCTAAAACTTTCTGAGCACGTTATCCATTCTCATGCTCGAAATTTTTAAGTTTGATTGGTCTCCGCCAATCAAACTGCCTGAATTCAAGTACAAATTTGAATTTCGGCATAGCTTCGATTGAGTGTCATATGATAGCAATCGATTTGTGGAAGTTATGAATTTGGCGGAGAAATGTACTCAGAAAGTTTTATAGACACGGACCCTGATAAGCTATCAATCACACTCATGCTGCCATATAATTATTGTTTGTTACCATGGGTGATTCACAGATTAAATGTTAACCCTTAGAATGCGGGAAATGAAAATTTTCGTCTGCTGTTTTATATTTTGTCTTCTTTCTCAATATTCTCAATAAAAACATTGTTTGACAGCACTTTAGAATAATTTCCAATGGAAATGATTCTGAAGTGCAGTCCAACAATGTTTTTTGATGAGGAAAAATGTAAAATAAAATAAAAAAAGCAGACAACCAAATTGAATTCCACATTGTAAGGGTTAAACAGTGTAGACCATGGTGAAACTGATCTATCACTATGTGGCCCATTCTTTTTCTAACAATTATAACAAACATTGTATATCCTGATGAGACAGCTAATGATCGACCTTTCTGCTCATCTGGATCTACAGCGTTTGCTTTCCTGTCGCTCCAAAAGGAAATTACTGTATTGTGTGTAATATATTGCACAAAACCTAACCCAGCCATCGCTTTACAGCTTCTATACTATTGAATTGTGACATTATGCGAAATGTGCATCAATGCGGTTTGTAGGAGTTGGCGAACTCGGACATAAATGTGTATCTGAACACGTGGAGAATATAAAAATGGTTGCTATATATTCCTTTCACTTGGCTTTTCATGTATTACATGGACCAGACCATGAGAGTTTAATTACTTTGACAAATATAACTTCTTTAAAATATATTTAAGAATTAAAGTTTGGCTGCCTGAGACATAATAAAATAGGTGTTTGTTTCCCATCGCCCGACCGACCCGTTAAAACCGGCCCAATGCAAATAATTATATTGCCGATTTTTAAAAAAAATATTTATTTTAACCCTTTGAACCCGAAATCCCGCTATAGCGGTTTATGCAAAAAGTGCAGATGCAGATGAGCTGGCTCATAACGAGCCGTCTCATCAGGATCCGCACTTTTTGCAAGTAATTTTCATATTTCTTAGAACAAAAACACCCCCTTTTCATAAATGGACGAATCTGAAAATCATTTTGTGACCATTGGATTGGTCGGAACATTAGCATATCACAGTCCATTCCAGTTCCTTAGGGTTGAAAGGGTTAAGTTTTGGTTCATCCCAGTGTCTACCCACAGTCAGCGTTTTATTCCATGACTAGCCCAATCTGAGATACAAAAAAAAATGTCCTACCTTGAAAATGCAGGGCAAGGAGATGGGAAACAAACATTCTATTAATTGTGGCCCTGTTGTTTATTTTTTATTTATTTAACTCAACAAAATCATATTTTAACAGCACTTCAGCATGGAGATGATTCTCGAGTGCTGTCAAAACATGTCTTACATTCAAAATGATACAAATATAAAAAAAACAGCAGACAGACACTATTCAGTTCCCGCCTTTTTAAGGGTTAAAAGTCACCGTAATATTCCATAAATGACACTTAGAAGGGTGAGAAATGAGACATATTATTTCAATCTAATGTGCTGGTCCATGTGATATTTATTATGCATTTTCGCACATTGTGCTGTTTCAGATTGAGAGATTGTATTGAGGGAGTTCCATGTGAATTACCATATTTTAATCAATTCAATTCAGAGGAAACAAAATTCAAACATGTTCTCGATAACTTTACTTAACCCTTTCACACCGAAGTAACTGGAATGGATTTTGATATGTAAATTTCGCAACCAATCCAACTGTCACAAAATGATTTTCAGACTAGTCCATTTATGAAAACGGGATGTTTTTGCTGTAAAAAATATGAAAATTACTTGCAAAAAGTGCAGATCCTGATGAGACGGCTCGTCACGAGCCGGCTCATCTGGATCTACATTGTTTGCCAATACCACTATAAGGGCCTGTAGTGTTGAAAGGGTTTAACTATAGATGAGCTGCTGCTGTTACAACAAATATTTTCAGGGCTGTTTGTTTGTTGGCGTTTCACGGCCTATCAACAGCTAAGGTCATTAAAGGCCGGGCTGAAAAAATATTTTCTTGATTTACATATTCCGTTCTGATTTGGGGATTTTCCCCCTAATGCAGCAGGTTAAAACGTAATCGAAACCGTTTGCCCGGCCTTACATGACCTTAGCTATTGATAGGCCGTTAAACACCAATAAACAAACATACAATAAATTTGGTATATTAAATTTGTGTAGAACCAGTGAAAATATGTACAATTGTATTACGAAATAGTTTGGAAACATTTTAAATTACATGCTTCATATTATATGTGAATCATGTTGTGATCCTACTAAAAAATATGAAACATTTAAGGGGTAGAATTTCACGAGACAACCTTCCATAAAAAATCGGAAATGACCTGAATAAAACAGGTTGAACCTTCGAAATTTCAAATCATGAAGACAGTAATAAATGAGCCTAAAAGAGAAATCACATGACTGAACTGTGTTACACAAAAGCATGCATGTAATGTAATTGTGGAGCGCCGTGGCGTAATGGTTAGTGTGTCGGACTACTGATCCAAGGATCGTGGGTTCGAGCCTGACTAGCGGCGTGCGTTGTGTCCTTGAGCAAGACACTTTATCCACACTGCTCCAGTTCACCCAGCTGTAAATGGGTACCGATAATTCGTAGTTGCTCTGTAAATACGAATTACCGGCTTCTCTCAAAATTCTCTACCTCCGTTCTTTCTCCCATTCTTGGGAGACGGCATGCAAGGTCCTAGAGCCAGTGCCGCCGTTAAATATAAGCTAAAAAAAAAAAAATGTAATGAAAACCTATACATTTATACATTTCTATCAGCAACATGGTGGACACAAATCATCAACCAATTTCGGTCTGAGGATATGATAATTTTTGTTGAACAACTCTCATTATTTTGTTTATTTCTCCATAAATGTATATGTTGTTGCCACTTGTTTGAACTGTCTCGTCGAGACGGTTCAAACGAGTGGTAACAATATATACTTTCGAGTTGAAATAAAGAAAATAATTTTGTTTTCCTTATTTGTTCCAAGTCAATACAGATGAACCCCTCTAAAATGGTCACCCTGGGGACCCCATTGTGCTTAATTTAGATGGGTTTCAATGTAATTTATTTCACTGTCCTGTCTGTGCCTGACTGCAAATGACAAAAATTGGTCATCGAGTGCTTATAACAGTGGAACCCCTCTAAACCAGACGCCCTGGGGACCTCCCAGGGTGTCCGGTTTAGAGAGGTTCCACTGTAATACCAATGGTATATTATGGTATAATGGTATATTGGAAGACACGCGTACAAAATCACAGTATCTCTCGTTCTCACAGCAAGTATAACCTACAATTGTCATTGCGTAGGTACACACGATGGAACAGCGGAAGGAAGTGGAGGAACTAACAGCCCAGGTGGAGGAGCTGACCCACCTACGCAAGAAGCAGGCGCGTAAGATCCAGGGCCTCAAGGTCGAGATGGAGTCGACGCAGCATACGTCACAGGAGGGCCGCGTCATAGTTGACAACGCGGTACAGGCGCTCAGCAGTGAACTGCGCACTACGAAGGCCGCGCTCGGTGCTATACAGACCAGGGAAAAACAGGTGTGTACATGGAATCTTCTGGCATTTGTTCAGTACGAATGCAAACATGCAGGCCGCCATCGGTGCTATACAGACCAGTAGCCTATTTCACCAACATTCTAGCAAAGTATACTTTTAGGGAGTAATCATTTATTTTTCCTGAAATGCATTATTTCATATAGAACTAACAACTGCATATATTTGATGATTAAAAATATGCATACTTATTATTCTGAATTTATTACATTATCACAGCCAAAATGGCTGTGATAATGTAATAAATTCAGTATAATAAAAATTAATAAATTTATCCCAAAATTGAAAATTTCTCCCCCAAAGTATACTTTGCTAGAAAAGTATACTTTGCAATGTTGGTGAAATAGGCTAGAGAAAAAACAGGTGCGTACATAGAATCTTCCGGCATTTGTTCAGTACGAATGCAAACTCGCAGGCCGCTCTCGGTGATATGTGGATGGGTGAAAAACAGGTTCGTACACCAAAATTTCTGATATTTGTGCAGAGCAAATTGCAAACAACTAAGATCAGGTAAAAACCGGTTTGTCCATGTGGTAATCCAATTTTTCGGGCATTTGCACACTGCTGATAAAATTGCAAACTGAAGACCATGATCAGACTGTGTTTCTGCTTATTATTTAGGTCTTCAGCAACCAAGCCAGGTTCCTCTGATTTTGTAGCAAATTGCTTTATAATATTGCTTTATAATATGGGTCTTATGCTTTATAATATGGTGTTGTCATATGATAAAAACAATTGAAAGAGGTCAGCGGAAGAAGGGGTCTAAGTCCATAATAAGGAACTTAGCCCCCTTCTTCCACTGACCACTTGAAATGAAGGTGTGATTAGAATGAGGACGCCATGTCTATAAGGGACTTAGCCCCCCATATTCCATCGACCACTTCAATTATTGAAATTGATGGGGTCAATGCAAGACTAACCGCTTCTTCAACTGACCACTTCAGTGAAGGAGTCCGTAGAAGAAGGGGGCTAAGTCCATAGGACTTAGCCCCCTTCTTCCACTGACCCCTTCAATTAGCATTCACATGTCCCTCGTTTCAGCTCGTGGACTTCCGTAACGTCGTAGCGAGAATGCTCGGCCTGGAGGGGCTAAGTCCATAGGACTTAGCCCCCTTCTTCCACTGACCCCTTCAATTAGCATTCACATATCCCTCGTTTCAGCTCGTGGACTTCCGTAACGTCGTAGCGAGAATGCTCGGCCTGGACATGAACACACTGGCGATCCCGGACTACGAGATCATCTCGCGGCTGGAGAAGCTGATCAACGCGCACCACAGCCACACGTTCACCACCATGAGCCTGGAGGACGCGCTCTCCGACATGGAGAGCAGTTTCGTCACCGGCTACAACGACTACAGAAACACGATGGGCGCCTCGGAATCACAGGCGATTCGTCGCTCACGGGAACGCGTTAAGAGAAAGGCCATCAAGGCAAGGGCAAGGTCGATGTCGCCACAGAGAAGGATAAATCCAAAGGTCTATTAAAAGGACACTTTTAGCATGCATAATAAATTATTACATGTATTTTTAGTCAGTTTGAATGTTTTGTACAGGGTATGATGTTTTGCCCTGTGAGTCTAACATTCCAATGATTGTACATGGGCCTGTGCACAAGACTAAAAATAATTCATTTCATTCTAAAACAAAAATGTGGTAATTGTTTTTATTGGAACCTTGATGTTGAACAGAATTAAAACCCAAATCAATAATTTGCTAAACAAAGACTAGATTGTAAATAAAAGCTATATAGCATATTTTTAAAATGTATTCTTGACATCGTGAAGTTTAATTGGTTGAGACCTCGGACTCGACCAATTAACATCATGATTTCAAGTATGAGTTTGAGAACATGCTCAGTAGTTTTAAAATCATAGGGAAACCAATTTCAAAATCATTTATGGAGAATATTGAAGGCGATTGAAATCAGGAAACAAATATTGCAAAATTCAGCCATACACCGGTAGTCTTGTGAATGGGCCTATTTTGTAATTTCTGCGAACTCTCATGCAAGTTGTGTTACATGCAGGGTAAACAAACCACATGAAAAGCTGCATTGACACAAATTGACACAACATGACTTATAACTATAATACCTGTAGCCTATTTCATCAACATTGCAAAGTATACTTTAGTAGCAAAGTATACTTTGAGGGAGAAATTTTCAATTTTATGATAAATTTATTATTTTTTATTATACTGAATTTATTACATTATCACAGCCAATTTGGCTGTGATAATGTAATAAATTCAGTATAATAATTATGCATACTTTTAATCATGAAATATATGCATTTGTTAGTTCTATATGACATAATGCATTTCGGGGAAAATAAATGATTTCTCCCTCAAAGTATACTTTGCTAGTAAAGTAAAGTATACTTTGCAATGTTGATGAAATAGGCTACTGGAGCCCGTTTCACTAAACTTTGTACGACTAAATTGATCGTAAGTGCAAATTTAGGATCGTCTGGAAATTTCAATTGTTTACAAGAAAACATTGTTAATGTGAAATTTACAGACTATCGTACTTTTGCACTTACGAACATTTTAGTCGTACGAAGTTTAGTGAAACAGCCCCCAGGTGTCAAACACAGACATTGTACATTTTGCTTTATGTAAGCTTCATCAGGTACACATAATGCGACGTAATGTGTAAATTCATGTTATGTAATACATATCAATTTGATATGGGTCCAAGTGACTTTGGTGTGGTATGGATCTGGCACCAGGTCAGGTTATAATTTCAGGGCTGAATATTTATTTCTTTTCGATGTAAATATTCCGTTCGGATTTTGGGATTTCCCCCCAATGCAGCAGGTTAAATGCGGGATCGAACCCGTTGGCCCGGCCTTAAATGACCTTAGCTGTTGATAGGCCGTTAAACTCCAATGAATCAAATTAATTTGATATGGGTAACTTTACAAATGACCGCATGAAGCGAGTTTTCATTAGCTTGAATTATATCTTCTATTTTTGTGTTTAACTGTTATATAAATATGCTTTGAGATGTGTCACAATATCAGTTTCTGTAGCCTATTTCACCAACATTGCAAAGTATACTTTGAGGGAGAAATTTTAAATTTTAGGATAATTTTATTAATTTTTATTATACTGAATTTATTACATTATCATAGCCATTTTGGCTGTGATAATGTAATAAATTCAGTATAATAAGTCTGCATAGTTTTGATCATCAACTATATGCAATCATTAGTTCTGTATGAAATAATGCATTTTGGAAAAATCAATGTTTTCTCCCTCAAAGTATACTTTGCTAGATAAGTATGCTTTGCAATTTTGATGAAATCGGCTACTGAACATGTTCATTGTATTTAAATTTGATCAGATAAAAAGGCATTGCATTAAATGTGACTTTTGCCAATGGAGACTTGAACTAGTTTGTAAAGTTTCTCATTCTTATTACATGTATTTGTAAATCTGATAAACAAAAATTGCTTTGCAGAATTACAGATATCTCTCAGGGGGGAGGGGTGCAGGTTATCAATACTTTTTTTAAATTCCTATTTTAACCCATTACATTCCGAATACAGATACTATCTGACCTTTAAAATAACTTTCTCTGTATTTTTGTTCTCAAATGTATACATGTACTTTGTGACCACTCATTTGAATTGTTTTAGCAAGTTCAAATGAGCGGTCATAACCTATACATGTATACAAGTTTAATGAGAAATGCATTCAAGGATAATAAACATGAACGCAATTTTCTAATCAACAAAATGATGTTCTCGAAATGTAATGGGTTAAAACTTATATTTAAATTTCATATGGTGACGCATGACTATCAACAATATGGATGTGTTAATGTAATTACTCTGTTGTAGGTTTGTATATTTGTGTACATGTATTATATACATTTCAATTTACATCACTTATATATAATAGTTTTTAGAATTAGCATGTTACAATTTATACACCTAAATCCTGGTTGTATTAGATGTTTTTGTTAAGATTTATGACTACTAGCATCTTGAGTATGAGGCAGAAATTTTAACTCTAACAAAACAAGTTTAATCCATTATCGTTTTGAAATATGCAATTTATTCCCTAGGCTCCTAGGCTAAATTGTTTTCTCTAGGTTATAGAGAATAGTAGGTTAGTGCCGTGAATGGGAAAAAATATCTGGCAAGGCTCAGGAAACGGGATGGGCGAGGCTCTGCCGAGCACATCCCGTTTCCGTGCCGTGCCAGATATTTTTCCCATCACGGCACTAACCTACTATTCTATTTATCCCGTCAACATTACAAATAGCTTTTAAATGCAAAAAATAACCCCAGCCGCATCTCCAAATTGTATTGACAGGATATCAAAAATGTTTCACGGCACCGTGTTTCACGGCACATACGCACTGTGTTGACGGGATGAAATAAAACCCGAGATTAAATAACATTCTAGTGTGTTATATAACATTTTAATTATCCGAGTCCATGCTCAAAAATTAAAGTCTAAGAGTGCTAGTGTTTGCTCAATGTTGACCAAACGACGCTATATCCTATACTGTTCTTTTGACAGTCTATTTCTTTACGCTAAGCTTTATTTGAAAAAACTCAATGATCAGTTGCCTTCAACCGTTTAACCCTTACAATGCTGAATTAATTTGTGTCGCCTGCTGAATATTTTTTATTTTTCCATTTTTCTCATCAAAAACTTGGTTTGGCAGCACTTTAGAATATGATTCTAAAATGCTGCCAAACCATGTTTTTACTGAGAGAAAAGACAAAATATGATATTTACCCTTTAGAAATATATATCTTTCCATAAGTGGGCTTGATGAAAATATAGTGGTCACACTGATGTTCCAGTGTTTGTATGTGCAAGGCTGCAATATGTGGCCGAGTGACTGAAGAAATGGGGGGTATGCAGGGATTCCGCTGGCGATCGCCACTTTCGCAATTGGCGATAAAAATAAACAATTGGCGATAAAAAATTATAATTTTCGAAAAAAAGTGGCGATTTATTTATTTTCCCCAGCGGAATCTCTGCTTATGGGATTTGCGACCTGTGTACCTCATGATAAAAAAACAGACACCTGTAGCCTGCTAGCAATCTATATTGATTGTTAAAAGCAAGACTTGTGTTTCATTGACGTAATGGTGAACAGTGGAGATCCTGATCCTACTGCTTTTGGGAGGGGCTAAGTGATTCTGGTGTGGCGAGGACCTGGCATCAGATCAGGATTATTCTGATTTCAGGGCTGAATATATAGATTTGTTATTGTAAATATTCAGTTCTGATTTTGGGATTTTCTCCCCATTTGTACATGTACTTGAGTGGGTGGCAGGTGGGAGCACGCGATGGGTAATTTAACGATCGGGGTTCATCCTTGCCGGAATCCCGACTGGAGACCTAGTTTGGCCCTCGCATACGTCTTTGGCATTTTGTATGTGACAGTTGAATCTGGTTATACCCCTTATGTGAGTATTACGATATTCGTAATCCTATTTTAGGGGAAGGGGCCAAGTGACTTTGGTGTGGTATGGACCTGGCACCAGGTCAGGTTATTCTAATTTCAGGGCTGAATATATTTGTTCTCGATGTAAATATTCCGTTCTGATTTTGGGATTTTCCCCCAATGCAGCAGGTTGAAATGGGATTGAACCCGTTTGCCCGGCCTTACATGACCTTAGCTGTTGATAGGCCGTTAAACACTAATAAACAAACAAACATGTACTTGAACAGGTAAAATATATGGGATTTAGTACTAAACCCATTGACCCGGCCTTAAATACCTTAGCTGTTGATAGGCCATTAAACCCCAACAAACAAACGAAACAAACATTTCTCCAGTCACAGCCACATATGTGCTTGTTAGTGTCTTTTGTCCACTTATGTTATCAGCCGTACCAGTCTTTTGTCCACTTATGTTATCAGCAGTACCATAGTAGGCTTGACGTGATTGCCGAAGAATCATATTTAGATATTTGCTCACAAAATAAGACGAGCCATTTTTCTCAACCACTTATACATGTATTTTATGAATATATTTTTGTACAGATATGTATAGTATACTGTTGTTAGCATTTAGTATTAATATTTCCTCAATCATAATTGCGGAGATCTGACAAATCCTGGCTTACTGCCTTAATTGATTTGTCGGGCTGGACAGCTCACAGGTTATTTGGCCAGAAGCTAGAGTTTGTCCAAACTTGGCCAATTTTTGTAGACTACACACAATAGCTGAAAAAAGGGACTTTATGATGCCTCTGGCAAGCATAATAGTAAGTCAGGGCTGTGCTGTTTTCCATTCGGTCACTTACCATACGTAGCCTTATGGCTATCAGCAAAATAGTTCTGGGTACATAACTCTAGGTTACATTACATTGCATTTCAAAATAGTTCTGGGTACATAACTCTAGGTTACATTACATTGCATTTCAAAATAGTTCTGGGTACATAACTCTAGGTTACATTACATTGTATTTCAAAATAGTTCTGGGTACATAACTCTAGGTTACATTACATTGTATTTCAAAATAGTTCTGGGTACATAACTCTAGGTTACATTACATTGCATTTCAAAATAGTTCTGGGTACATAACTCTAGGTTACATTACATTGTATTTCATAAGCGTTATGACGGAGTAGCATTTCCAAATTTGCGTTTAAAACGTTCTTTGTTTACTTTCTACTTCGTGGAGAGTGACCTAAGAATTTTGCCAATACATACTTGTGAGTTTATGAGAATATTTTTGTCTCATATTGTATAATTTTCTCTCAATAACAATATAGTGAAGTATAAACGTCAACGCCCTGCAGATTATCGCTATATTTTAGCCTGTAAAGCATAAAACGTGCAGCACAACAATTGTGATAAATTGTAAGGTTCCCTTTCTCAGCTGTTGGCTCATAATTATTGTCTGAACAATACTAGCGTTTACATAAACATCGTGTCCATTGGTCTGCCCATTTACTTATTAATTATACAAGAAATTCATCAGATAAAATTCATGCTTGGTATACATAATGTGACATCTGCTCGTAATAAGAATTTTTCCTTCATCCAAATTTGTTTTACTCTGAATTTATTTTCGTTTCTTCTGTAGACTTAGTTTTTTAATTGGTCTGTAGCCGATTTCACCAACATTGCTAAACATACTTATCTTGCTAAGTATACGTGAGGGAGAAATTTTCAATTTAACGATAAACTTATTAATCTTCATTAAACTGAATTTATTCCATTATCACAGCCATTTTGGCTGTGATAATGTATAAATAAATTCAGTATAATAATTCTGCATATTTTTAGTCATGAAATATATGCAGTCATTAGTTCTATATGAAATAATGCATTTCGGGAAAAATAAATGATTACTCGCTCAAAGTATACTTAATAACTAGATAAGTATGCTTAGCATTTTTGGTAAAATTGGCTACAGTCAAGATTATTTCCATCTTGAATAGCATCACGACTACCAGTAGGCGTTTCAGAAATCTGCCCCTCTTTAACTTGTTCCACTAGCTACCAACATAATCATTTTGGACCAACAACAATCTTGTTGCATTGTCACTGATATTAATCAATCTCAATCCCATTTAATTAGTATTTATACAATTGAAGGTCAATGGAAGAAGGGGGCTAACTCCATGAGGGAGTTAGCCCCCTTATTCCACTGACCCCTTCAAGTGCATTTTACCAATATTCATTGTACATTCTCCACGTTTCATTGTAGAATATTGTAAATAGCGACTGGTTCTCCAGTCTGGTAGACCGTTTCCTGCAATAGTCACGTTAACGTAGTCCCCTGTATAGTTGTAAAGGTCTTTATACCAGTCTAATTTCTGTGATAAGTAAGAAATAAACATACTGCCAGGAGATTAGATTGGTTGTCTCGTCATTCCACCACCATACCCAGAACATTAAATGTAGCTGTGACTGGAGAAATAGGGTTTATGGGATTTGCTACCAGTGTAGATCCAGTGGGTGGAAGGTGGGTGAATGCGATGGGTAATTTAACGATCGGGGTTCATCCTTACCGGATTTCTGACTGGAGACCTGGTTTGGCCCTCACATACGTCTTTGGCATTTTGTATGCGACAGTTGGATCTGGTTATACCCCTTATAAGAGTAATCCTACTGGTATTACTTTTTAATAGGGGAAGGGGCCAAGTGACTTTGGTGCGTTATGAACCTGGCGCCGGGTCAGGTTATTCTAATTTCAGGGCTGTATATATTTTTTATCGATGTAGATGTTCCGTTGATTTTGGAATTTTCCCCCCAATGCAGCAGGTTAAAACGGGATTGAACCCGTTTGCCCAGTTTTACACGACCTTAGCTGTTGATAGGCCGTTAAACACCAATAAACAAACAAATCAGTGTAGATCCAGATCAGCCTATGCATCACCGCAGTCTGATCAGGATCTACAATGTTCGCCATTATATCAATGAAACATTTGTCATGCTTCTAACGAGCAATACAGATTGTTATCAAGGAGTGTGCTATTTGATCAGGAGCTACACACATATCTAATCATGTAAGCCCCATATCTCCAGTAGTGGGTGGCAGGTGAGAGCATGTGATGGGTAATTTAACGATCGGGGTTCATCCTTACTGGAATTCCGACTGGAGACCTGGTTTGGCCCTCACATACGTCTATGTCATTTTGTATGCGACAGCTGAATCTGGTTATACCCCTTATGTGAGTATTACGATTACCGGTATTCGTAATCCTATTTTAGGGGAACGGGCCAAGTGACTTTGGTGTGGTATGGACCTGGCACCAGGTCAGGTTATTCTAATTTCAGGGCTGAATATATTTTTTCTCGATGTAAATATTCCGTTCTCATTTTGTGCTCGAAATCAATAAGTTTGATTTGTCGAGGCCGAGCTGTGGTCAGTCCTCGCCAATCCAACTGTCTGGCTTGATAGTCCAGAATATTTACATCGAGAAAAAATATATTCAGCCCTGAAATTAGAATAACCAGACTTGGTGCCAGGTCCACACCGCACCAGTCACTAGGGGGCCCTTCCCCTAAAAGTAATAGGATTAGGAATAATCATATTACTCGTACAAGGGGTATAACCAGATTTAACCCTTGCATACAAGAATGCCAAAGAGGTACCCGAGGGCCAAACCAGGTCTCTGTTCGCGATTCCGGTAAGGATGCTCCCACCTGCCACCCACTTATTTATTTGGTGTTTAATGGCCCATCAACAGCTAAGGTCATTTAAGGCCGGGCCAACGGTTTCAATGCCATATTTAACCTGCTGCATCGAGGGATAAATCCCAAAATCAGATAAAATCGAAAAAAAAATATATTCAGCCCTGAAAAGTACAATAACCGGACCTGGTGTCATATGATATTTTCACCCGCCTATTTTTTCGCCCGCGGGTGAAAATATCGCGCGATATTTTCACCCGCGGGTGAAAAAAATGCCATGAGATTCTCACCCCCCCTATGAGATTTTCACCCGCCCCCAATATTTTTGTCAAATGTTGTTGTTGCTGTGTTGCTTCTATCTTATGGTATGCGAGAGTCATATGACTATTTTATATATGGTGGTGACAAAATTGAAAGAGTTACAGGGGGGGGGGGGGGGGGGTGAAAAATCTCATGGGTGAAGATATCATGGCCATGAGATTTTCACCCCCCCCCCCCCCACAACTCTCTTAAACAACATATCCATTGACATAGCACATTGATTTTTTCCTTGTATATCATGGAATATGACGTTGCTGTATTGCTTGAAAATCTCATGACATTTTTTTCACCCACGGGTGAAAATATCGCGCGGGTGAAAATCTCATGCGACACCGGTGCCAATAAAGCAAAAAGGTTTAACATCCCAGCAACATCTAAGGTGATTAGGGACCGCGGTTTCAAGTCTCATCCGACATAAAACCGAGGTCCCGTCTCATAGCTGTTGCTTCGACTTAAAAATACCCCTTTACCCTTCGGCCCCTCGCATACCGAAGAATGTACGTCCTTGTGCTCAAAACCTAGTTTGGATGTGGCTGAACTGTGCTTGTACATTCTGAACCCAGCACACAACACGGATCTATTTTTGCTGCAAGGTAAACAGCGGATGCGAGTCGCCCAAATGTGGCAGGTATCTTGTGTCGGTTAGCAAATAGTGTAGGCCCTGATCAGACTTTGCTGCCCTTAGTAAACTCCATAAGAACCGTTTTTTTTAATAACATTAAAGGTACATGCCCACGCAGCAGGTTACACTGTACTACTACTTTTCATTTTCTGTCATGCCTTATATGAGCCATTTGTCTACCCACCAACGAGTTATTTTTAATTACGGCGCGTGTTAATTGGTGTTAAATCGCATTTTATATGCCCCGACCAGAAAGGGTATTTTCCGACCTCGTGCTATTTTTACCAATACGCGTCACGGGACACGGTCAATCATATCACATCTTTGACATGCGCAGTGAAGTATCGGAAGTCCAGAAGAAAAATCTATGTTCGAGTCCCAATCTAAATCTCCACTTAACTCTTCCCATTTGGTGATCTGGTCGCCAATATTAACCACTCTCTCTCTGTACTGCCTGTCCCTCAGACATTTCGCCTTTTTTTTGGCCGACGCCGTTTCATACAATTTCCGTCCTGGACGTTTCGACATGTTGATATTCTTGTTTACATATTGGGAAGCCTACTGGCGCGCGTAGTATACGCAAGCCGTGATGTGAAAGTCGTCGTCCCCGCACATTATCAAAATAGACTGTTACCGCCGCGCGTCGCTAACAGTAAATTGATAATTAATAAATTATTATATTTGTATAGCGGGCACTCGTAATTTTTAGAACTGGTGGAATAGTGACTGACATAATTATACACTTATTTAATTCCTATAAAGAACATTTTGTGCCTACTGCATGGGCATGTACCTTTAATATCAAGTGGAGGCATAAAGTAAAACCAACAAACGTATTCAGTCTTCATTTATATATCTTCCTGTACACCTATTTACAACGACCGAATGTGACAAGTATGCATTTCTCTGATGACCATGAAGTTTAACAGAAACATTTTAACCTTTACAATGCGGATTAAAAAATATATATTCCAACGTTTATTTTCCTTCTTTCTGAATAAAAACATCTTTTAACAGCACTTTAGAATCATTTCCAGCGGAAATGATTCTAAAGTGCTGTCAAAAGATGTTTTTATTTAGAAAGAAGGCAAAATATAAAACAACATCAGACAGCAATTTTCGTTACCAGCATTCTAAGGGTCAACAGAAACATTGCAAAATACATACATGAAATGGAGTGCAGTAAACCAGTGATTATACTATATAGGGACTTTCCAAGACGAAGCTACCCAGCTAAACATGATGATGTGCATACAATATAACTTGAACGGACCCATCATTGTGCTGTTACAACGAGGTGAGGTGGCCGTGGCTAGTGTGTTTTGGTCTACAGGGTGTCGGTAAAAAAACCTTAAAATGCCGATTTCGGATGGATACGTGAATATCCATATGTCCTTGTGCTCAGTCAAACAATGCGAGCTGTCCTGACAAAAACAAGTATACATAGGTTAAAACTATTGCCAAATCAGACAAAGATGTGTAATTAAAAAAAAAAATATCGAAAAATATCATGCTGGATTAGTTTTGTGGTCTGCTGTTTTTCTTCATTTCACAATTTTGTAAAACAAACATTTTGACAGCACATGAGAGACAATTCTTATGTGCTATCAAAACGGTTACAAACAGCAGAGATAACACATCTCATCTTTTACAGCTTATCTTGTACCAAATACAATCGAAACCACGCTACCTGGTGCTTCATGTATCAAGCCCCTAGAAATCATAAGCCCTGATTTACTGCACATATATTATAATTTAATGTGATGTGAATTGGAAAAATATTACATGATTCTCATCTTGTGCTGCAAGACGTCGATGATGATGACAATGTAGCATGAATGATGTGGCATTCCACACAAGCTGCAAACTTGAAGACAAATTTCACAATATTTACGTTGTTTTCTTCTCCCCAATGAGGTAAAATTCCAGACAAAGGAATTACAGTGGAAAGAATATTTGAAAATATTACACTTCCAACGCTGGAAGATCACTGGTCGACCGCTTTTTCCAATTTATTTTTTTAGCAAAAAGCATGGTTTGGCTGCTCACAAAATCTCGTGAGCAGACAAATGACTATTAGTTGTGGTTGTGACTGGAGAAATGTGGCTTATCGGTTTTGCGACCAGTGTAGATCCAGATCAGCCTGTGCATCCGCAGTCTGATCAGGATCTGCACTGTTCGCCATTCCATCAAGGAAATACTTGTCATACTTCTAACAAGCAATATATATCGTTATCAGACTATAGGAGTGTGCTATTTGATCAGGAGCTACACTGGCCACAAATCCAATATGCCCCATTTTTCCAGTCACAGCCACACAATTTGACAGTGATCTTGCGCTATACTGGTCACAAACTGAATAAGCTGTTTTTATCACGACAGGATTGTATTATCCAATTTGTATGGATTCCATAATGAAGAACATTCAAGGAGAAAAAGTAACGGCTACGAGTATACTGCGTATATGGAGCGCCACAGATAATATACGGATAATGAGCGTCGATCACTGATCATCCAAGATATAATGTATTGCTGTAGTATCAAGCACTGCCCCACGGTCACACTAATAGCAATAAGTTAACATAAAATGCTCCAACATTTACTCAAGACCTCTTTTGATTTGATTTGCACAAAATATACACACTCGACAACACTACTTGAAGCTTGCAGGCGACGTCACATGTTCAAAGGCACGCCGAAACTACACAGAATCGACTATACACGTCCAACATGTGGCCGAAATCATGTATACTGGAAATACAGGCATTCACATATACCCCACCAACATTGGTTTAGTAATTTGAATGTTAAAAGATTACATATACAGACCAAGAAAGATAAACAAAATATTTAAATGTTGCCCCATTTTTATGTAGTATTTAAAGGTACATGTCCACGCAGCAGGTTACACTGTACTACTACTTTTCATTTTATGTCATGCCTTATATGAGCCATTTGTCTACCCACTAACGAGTTATTTTTAATTACGGCGCGTGTTAATTGGTGTTAAATCGCATTTTATATGCTGCGACCAGAAAGGGTATTTACCGACCTCGTGCTATTTTTACCAACACGCGTCACGTGACACGGTCAATCATATCACATCTTTGACATGCGCAGTGAAGTATCGGAAGTTGAGAAGAAAAATCTCTTTTCGAGTCCAAATCTAAATCTCCACGTAACTCTTTCCATTTGGTGATCTGGTCGCCAATATTAACCACTCTCCCTCTCTGTACTGCCTGTCCCTTGGACATTTCGCCTTTTTTTTGGCCGACGCCGTTTCATACAATTTCCGTCCTGGACGTTTCGACATGTTGATATTCTTGTTTACATATTGGGAAGCCTACTGGCGCGCGTAGTATACTGCGCATGCGCACCGCAAGCCGTGATGTGAAAGTCATCGTCCCCGCACATTATCAAAATAGACTGTTACCGCCGCGCGTCGCTAACAGTAAATTGATAATTAATAAATGATTATATTTGTATAGCGGGCACTGGTAATTTTTAGAACTGGTGGAATAGTGACATAATTATACACTTATTTAATTCCTATAAAGAACATTTTGTGCCTACCTTTAATATAACGACACGTGGATGATATATTACATATATCTGAATTTGGGCCCCGAAAGTTTAATAAAATATTTAAATATTGCCAAATTGTCCAATAGAAGGAATTACGACAAGTAGCTTATGATATAAGGTAAGATTATACGCCACTTCATAATTTAAAGACCTGGAAATCTTAAAACGCATTATGATCGAAATGTGAGAGAAACGTCAACACCACCACTGGAAAAGCAAAATTATATTTCACTTTCGAGACAAAACAATCAATGCATTGTGTGGCGAAGTAAAAATGAGGACAATGATAAACATGCCAGGTTTCACATTAACATTCATGAAGTGCTGCAGTAATATAAAATGTGCTTAAAATTTAAAGAAAAGTTTGGGACATGTAGAATTAAGAAAACTAAATTTGCTACCATACTGAAGATGGTGACGTAAAATAATGGCATACCATAGCTAGAATCTACACAGTTATTTAGTCCAACACGTTGCATATTTTAGTTGACCAACTGATTTGTGGCTGTGACGAGAGAAATCGGGGTTTACGGCTTATGCGACCAGTGCAGATCCAGATCAGTATGTGCATCCGCAGTCTGATCAGGATCTGCACTGTCCGCCATTCCATCAAGGCAATACTCGTCATGCTTCTATTTATCACAAGTGTGCTATTGGATCAAGAGCCAAACAGGTCACAAATCACATAAGCCCCATATCATTAGTCACAGCCACATCGGACAGGGTTATCCACTCAAAAGTATGTTCCTCCATTCTGGAGTTTGCAGTAAGAAACTAGAAAATGTGGTCCGTCGACGCACTTAGGGCCCCTATAGGTATTTGAGAAACTCTTTACAAAAACTTACAAAAAATAAACCGACGGACAGTTTGTTTATTGGTGTTTAATGGCCTATCAACAGCTAAGGTCATATAAGGCCAGGCAAACAGATTCGATAGCTGCCACATCGTTGGGGAAAATCCCAAAATCAGAATCGAGAAAAAATATATTCAGCCCTGAAATTAGAATAACCCGACCTGGTGCCAGGTCCATATCACACCAAAGTCACGTGGCCCCTTCCCCTAAAATAGGATTATGAATAATCGTAATACTCACATAAGGGGTGTAACCAGATTCAACTCTCACATACAAAATGCCAAAGACGTATGTGAGGGCCAAACCAGGTCTCCAGTCGGAATTCCGTTAAGGATGAACCCCGATCGTTGAATTACCCGTCGCGTGCTCCCGACCAACCACCCACAAACGGACGGACAGACAGGACGAAACCTATAGGGCACCGGCGAATCTCGGCGGGGTCCTAATAAGAAAAATATTCAGCTTTTTTCCTGCACAAACAGAATTAAGGATGGTCACGTAACGATGTACAAACAACTGACAAGGTTACCATATAAAGCATTAAATGCACAACCATGAATACCCCACAGTAACCATTCCGTTACACGTGCTAAAGAACGAAAACCATAAATATTGCGTAGCTCAATCTACATGTATAACGAATATATGAAATGAATGATGGACAGTTTATAGCACGACACTCCAAACGTCCCGTAGTGGGAACACACAAAAAGCCCTTGACCTATAATGATGATGATAATGGCGCTGAATACAAAATTTTAAAATGTCAAAGTAAGTGAATTTCCCTGCCGTGGGTCAATGCTCGTATCTCCCACAATCCATTGCTGATCACAAGGACGCCAATTAATATCGGTGTGGCACCGATAAAAATCTACATTACAATATTAGAGTCAAGTTCTGGGTTTACCTCCTCAATGGCATTGGAATAATTTTTAGCCGATATCGATCTTGAATTTTTTTCCCATATTTTCGCTAAGTTGACACTAAATTCAGAGCTCATGCGGAATGGAATTCCACACGAGCTGTGAATTTAGTGTAAATTTTCCCTATCACTTAAGTAAAATAGGACTGATTTTCTAAATCAAAATCAGCGACATACGGTGATTAGACAATGGGAGGTAATTCCAGAGCCAGGCCAAGTCGTGATCAGAATACCATACCTGCATTGTCCTGAAATAATGTGAGGATGTGATCCGAGTGCACAGCTCAAATATAGCGAGAAGAGTTCTGCAAATGAAATTTTCTCACCATGTACTCCGTTCTCCTACTGGAAATCTGGAAGTTAGATTGGTCGAGACTGAGCTGTGCTCAGTCTTGGCCAATCAGACTGCATCATTTCGAGTACGAATTTTGATAATGTGTTCTGAAAAGTTTTGTAAGCACAGGCCCTGGTAGATTTATTTATTTAATAGTGTTTTAATGGCCAGTCAACAGCTTTGGTCATAGTAGGCCAGGTAAATGCGTCAGTTTGCTGTGTGTCAAATTGGAGATTTTACTGTAATTTCTTACGCAGGATAATTTGTTGGTTGGGGTTTAACGGCCTATCAACAGCCAAGGTCATTTAAGGCCGGGTCAATGGGTTTAGTACCAAATCCCATATATTACCTGTACAAATGGGGTGGGGGGGGGGGTGGAGCGAAAAATCAGAATAATCCTGATCTGATGTCAGGTCCTCGCCACACCAGAATCACTTGGCCCCCACCCAAAAGCAGTAGGATCAGTAACAATCTTACTACTTTTATACTACCCAATTCAACTCCAAGGTAACAAAAGAGCCAAAGATAAAAACGGAGGGCCAAACCAGGCAAATCGTGATTCCTATAAGGAGGAACCCCTACAGTAAATCTACGCCGTCGCGTTCACCCGACCAACCACCCACCTTATGCGGGATAAGAAATTAAATCTTGGGTACTTGTCCAGTTGACAGTGTACATACATACGAGCATGGGTGAAACATGAACAAAATTACAATCTCCATGATGTATGATGTCACAGACAGAAGTAAATACATCACCCTTATATCCTGCTGACATATTTTGCATTGCTATTCACCATTTCAACACTGGCAACAAATTGTCTATGTATACCTTATTTTTTTCTGTAAAGGCGCAATAAAATACATATTTATATGGACAACAAAAATATCAGTAAAAAGTGGACAACAAAAATATTTTGGGCTTTAACCCTTTCAACACCACAGGCCTGTATAGTGGAATTGGCAAATGATGTAGATCCAGATGAGCCGGCTCGTGACGAGCCATCTCATCACGATCTGCACTTTTTGCAAGTAATTTTTGAAAACAAAAACACCCCCTTTCCTAAATGGACTAGTCTGTGACGATTGGATTGGTTAAAAAATTAACATATAAAAATCCATTCCAGTTACTTAGGGGTGAAAGGGTTAAACGGTACAAGTTTTAACAATAACAGAAATGTGTCTGCAAGATATGAAGGTTTACAGGTTAAAGCAACCAACGTAGCCACAGACCAGCCATGTAATTGTGGGCAGCTAGATATGTGACGGACAGAGACACGGGGTATATAGCATTTACGACCAGTGTAGACCCAGATCAGCCTGCATGTCAGTGCAGTCTGATCTGTGTCTACACTGTTCATCATTCAGTGAAACTAAATGTCAACCATGTTTCTAATAAACAGTATAAATCCTGATCAGGCTGCAGATTTTTTGCAAGCAGAACACATGCTATACCGGCAAAAAAATGCACAAGCCCCATTTTCTCCAGTCACATAAATGGATCAAAACAAAAGACCCAATCAAACATCGGAACACATCTATGCTGATACGTGACAAAATTGGTTGCTATCGCCAAGTTCAACTACCATGATCTGTTCCTAACAACGACCTGCCATGACAAAATTGGACTTAATGTACATTTTAGTTTCCAGAATGTACGTAATGTTGATGCTGGAGGGCTGATCTTTTTTAATTCACTTTTTTTTTCCAAGTCACCAGATGCATACAAGACGTGCGATGCCGTGTGATTTTGTACCTAGGAACATGTACAATTTTATTTCTCCATGACGATAAAATGCTCCACGTGCAGGGATTTTTCCGATGTGGCGAAATCCGAGAACCAAAGTACTTTTTTATGTCCTAAGGATCATTATTTGCTCATGTAGTGTTACAAATGTATTTTGCCAATGATTATGATGGCAGGTCAAACGTACGATGAAACAAGTTGTATGCGGTGGGATAGCGCACATGTAGACAAAATAGAATTCTATCATAATATGGACATCATTTTGTCATATGTGGCCGTAACCAGAGAAATGGGGCTTATGGTCTTTGCGACCAGTGTAGACCCAGATTAGACTGTGGCATTGTGGCATGATCACGGTCTTCAATGTTCACAATTCATTCAACGAAACACCAGCGGCCCCGTTTCACAAAACTTTGTCCGACAAAAATGTTCGCAAGTGCAAATTTAGGATCATCTGGAAATTTCAATCGACGGATTTACATTTATTGAGCTTAGGCTGCATATGCAGCTTATGCTCAATAAATGTAAATCCAATAATTGTTTACATAAAAACTTTGTTAATGTGAAATTTATAGATAATATTGCACTTACGAAAATTTTATTCATACAAATTTTAGTGAAACGGCCGGCCCCCAGTCATGCTTCCAACAAACTATATATTTCATTACCAGGCTGCAGGAGAGTTACAATCTTGCATACCGGGACGGTATAGACTGGCCACAAATGCTATAGGCCCCATTTCTCCAGACACAGCAACATACAAGCCGAGATCATCTGTATTGCAGAGGTTGGCAGTTATTACACACCACACTACGACGGTCGCACGGAGAGGGCTTGTCGCCATTAGAATGTCACTTTCATCTCTTACGATTTTGTAATTACACTCGAGAAAATCCCGGTTTTCCAATTGCAAAACCTTTTTGAAAAACACAAATATTTCTCTTATTCGTCAATGAATGTTTCGAGATGGATGAAATGGGTAGTAGTCACAGATGCATGTACCAGGGATTCCGCTGGGGAAAATAAAAAAATCGCCACTTCAAAAAAAAAGAGGAATAACCAATAGGATAAAAATAAACAATTGGCGATAAAAAAGTACAATTTTCGAAAAAAAGAGAAAAAAAAAATGGATTTCTTTTTTTCGAAAATTGTAATTTTTTATCGCCAATTGTTTATTTTTGCCAATTGTTTATTTTTATCGCCAATTGCGAAAGTGGCGATCTCCAGCGGAATCCCTGATGTACTTTTAATGAGAAACGAGAAAAATATTTGGATTCACCGATAGCACTATATGGGTATTTCTGGAGTTAACTCTTCCATCCCTAAATACGCCCCTACATTGATAGTTCCATGTTCTGGACTATTCCATTAATCAGATAAAGGATATATATATATATATATATATATATATATACAATATCTGAAAATTACTGGCAAACACTGTAGATCCCGCCGAGACGGCTTGCTACAAACCGGCTTATCTGGAGCAACAGTGTTTGCAAATGCTTGCCTTATGAACTGTAGGGTTGAAAGGGTATCGTTTATTATGAATACAAGTACAGGGCTCCAGATAAGGAATTAGTAATTCAGTGTTTTCACTCCATCATTTCTGAAGCAATTGGGTATTTCAAAATTTTAATTGGGTAAAATAAAATCACACTACTGTTTACACATCAACAGACAGCAATTATTGAATAGTTTGCTTCGAAACGAAAACAGGTCTTGGCATTTTATTAGAATTGTCTCCTTGGAGACAATTCTAATGAAATACCAAGATGTGTTTTCATGGAAAATAAGAAAAATATGCTATATTTGTGGTCCGTTTATTGTTTTCTGCAGCATGATAAAGGTACAACAAAATTGTTATTGCTTTTTGATACTCGCTACTTCCGATTTCAATTGGGTTTTTGGCAATTTTAATTGGGTATTTAAGCAAATACGCAGCTTATCTGGAGCTCTGAAGTATTCAGAAGTCAAACATAAATTCTAACAAAGACAGACAATATATCTGAAAATAGGCGACAAGCCACATTTCCATGCGAGTATCGAATGTATTGTGAAAGGTACAACGCACGTGAATGACATCCCCTGTCTCCCAGCCCATGAATGGAGTCGTGAACACAATCTTGAGATTGATTATCTAGAAGATTTCAACGTCGTTGCACACCAAGAATACGCTTTATCGACGACTGCTGGTCTGTCATTGTATTGTGTAAGGTAGGCAAAACTCCAGTAGCCTATTTCATCAACATTGCAAAGTATACTTTAGTAGCAAAGTATACTTTGAGGGAGAAATTTTCAATTTTATAAATTTATTAATTTTTATTATACTGAATTTATTACATTATCACAGCCAATTCAGCTGTGATAATGTAATAAATTCAGTATAATAATTCTGCATACTTTTAATCATGAAATATATGCATTTGTTAGTTCTATATGAAATAATGCATTTCAGGAAACATAAATGATTATTCCCTCAATGTATACTTTGCTAGTAAAGTATACTTTGCAATGTTGATGAAATAGGCTACTGATAAGGTGCGTCTTGGCATATTTTACACACTTATTTTAGCAGAATATTGATTATCAAAAGTGGGAGTACAAAATACTCAAATTGAGCATACTGTAATAAATTTGAAAATTTACTTAGTTGAGCTGCAAAAAGCAGTTACTTTTTGCAGCTCAAGTAAGTGAATTTTAAAATTTGTTTTATTTTTTATCAGTTGTTCCCTATTTAATAAGAAAATCAATAAACGTATTGAATTTGAATTTAGACACAAAACTTATCTGGAGTTCTGGGTGGGTAGTTTAAAAGTTTTTCTATGCCATTGCAACATGAGAATGCTACTTAACCGACTGATGTTGGCTCGTCAAAATATCGTGTGAAACAGGTAGAAACAGAAATTTCTCGGTGGTGTGTATCATTTGTAAGGAATCGGTTAAAGCTGTAAGTTTGGATCAATTAACTGACCGGTGGTGGTTAATGAGTATGCAAGTCTAGAAATAATTGGGTCATGATCGGACAAAACTGGGTTTATTGATCTGGTGACGAGTGTGGTCTGATCAGGGTATATATCCCATGAATGCTACTTAACCGACTGATGTTGGCTCGTCATAATATCGTGTGAAACAGGTAGAAACAGAAATTTCTCGGTGGTGTGTATCATTTGTAAGGAATCGGTTAAAGCTGTAAGTTTGGATCAATTAACTGACCGGTGGTGGTTAATGAGTATGTAAGTCTAGAAATAATTGGGTCATGATCGGACAAAACTGGGTTTATTGATCTGGTGACGAGTGTGGTCTGATCAGGGTATATATCCCAACAAGAAAGTCAACAGTGACAACCAAAGGCAGTATCGAGAAATATTGCCAGAATAGCAACATGTTTTTGAACATATTAAGTTGTAGACCATAATGCAATATTACAGTAAGGGGGGCTGCAAATAATGCGCGTATAACATTAAGGACAATACAATTCCAGCATCACCTCCAACAAATGAATCAATTAAGACCACAGCGTTAACATCTCAAGATTACAGCGGTGTTCCTGCTGCCTGTGCAACATAGTGGCGGCCACACTACACCAAAGCTCCACCATCACACAACCTCACTATTGTGCCAATCCTCACAGGGAGACGCGTAGAATAAAACCTCTGTGGCGTGTGTACGAGCGTGTGAACGCCAATCTGATTCGTGTCATTGTTTCACCATGCACAGACTGTCCAGTTTGTGTGAATTGAATGTCAATCAGCGACGTCTCATCATTTCACCGGCCTAGACTGTCGAGTGTGTAGATTGAACGCCAAGCCAATCTGCGACGTGTCGACGTTTCACTGGCCTCAGTTCCACTGAGCTGGGCAAGTCACACATCGCCGGCCGCTGGTACGGGCAGACAATGTGTGTGAAGCTAGACGGGGGGGCGGGGTTCAGGTGGCGAGGCGTTGACGTTTCGGTGACGGCCCTATGGCGCCCGAATCCTCATCATCCTCGTCAGAATCCTCGTCCGGGTAGTCGACCAGACCCACCAGCCCCGGCTGTAAATGGAGTATATAACTTGTACTTTCATTCTCATGCTCAACATAACGAAAAAAATGCATGGGTTTAACGTCCCAGCAACAGCTAAGGTCATTAAAGTCTCATCCGACAGACCAGTGGGATGGAAATACTATATAAGTATTTTTGATGTCCAAGGTGAGGTTTGACCCCAAAACCTCTGGATTGGAAGTCAAGTGTTCTAACTCCTAGGCCACAACTCATCCCTCAAAATAAGGAAATTTGATTGGTCGAGGATGAGCTGTGCTTAGTCCCGGCCAATCAAAGTGCCTGATTTTATGTATGATTTTGGAGAACATGTTCAGAGCCAGTTCCGAGCCGAGCATTAAAAACATAACACTTTTGAATCTCTTGTTCAAAGTATGGAAGCCAGATTGGTGATGCTGCGTTTCGTCTCGACCACACAAATTGCCCGATTACATGCTTATGATCATAAATAGGGAATATATAACTTGAAATAACAATAAAGCACTGAAAGACAGTATCCAGATCAAGTGCCAGACATCCTTACTACACCGGATCACATGACACCAGGTGTGAATCACAGCAATTCTGCTAACACTACTCACCCGCTTGCCCTGGGTACTCTGCTTATCGTCCTTGACGACGGGCGAGTTACACGGGGTGCAGTTGGGGGTGGGTGCGGCTCCAGTCCGCCCGGGCGACCCGGGGCTACCGGGACTGTTGGGCCGCTCTGGGGAGTTCGCCGGGCTGGTGGTTAGCGGACTGTTCTTGATAGCTATGTTTATGGCAGCGGCGTTTTTCTGGTGTAACCGGGATGGCGAGTCCTTCATGTCTGTTTGTTCCTTGGCTGTAATAAATAAATAGAGAATATCAGGATGGTGTCTTTTTGATATGTGGCTGTGACTGGAGAAATGGGGATTATGGGATTTGTGGAAGTGTGTAGCTCCTGATCAAGTAGCCCAATCTAATTGTTAGAAGCAGGAAGGGTGTTTCATTCATTGATGGAATGGCGAACAGTGCAGATCCTGATCAGACTGTTCTGTTGCACAGGCTGATCTACACAGATCACAAAACCAGCGCCATTTCTCCAGTCACAGTCACATATCAAGTTCATCAGTCGAGGCTGGCATACATGTACAGGCATGAGACCAACAATCCTAAACAAAAGTCTGACATCAGACCTCCAGATAAGCTGCGTATTTGCTTAAATACCCAATTAAAATTGCCAAAAACCCAATTAAAATCAGAAGTAGTGAGTACCAAATGTTTTCATTTAGAAGCAAATTATTCAATACTTGTGATCTGCTGATGTGTAAACAGTAGTGTGATTTTATTTTACCCAATTAAAATTTTGAAATACCCAATTGCTTCAGAAATGATGGAGTGACAATACTCAATTACTAATTCCTCATCCCGGAGCCCTGTGAAATGATCTGAAACAAGGCTGAAACCTTTACACAAGTATAAAATTTGAGCACATCAGGCAGAATCTAAAACATTTCGAAATTTCAAATCGTGAACAAAGTCTGAAACCAGACTAAAATAGGAAAAGTGTCATGCCGGCGTGTAGGAATTTGATTCATTGCTTGGTCGCAGTTCACCTATAACTGATTTGAATACAAGGTTGGGTCTAGCACTGAAACTTCAACATAGAGCATTCATAGTGTACTGATCAATTTACCACAGGTCTGAATCCCAATGAGATAGTTGTTAACTCTTACACCGCTATCTTTTAAGTCGCCTGCTGTTTATTTTCCATTTCCGGAAATGATTCTGAAGTGCTGTCAAACCATGTTTTTATTGAGAAATAAGGCAAGATATAAAAGCAATTCTTTATCAGATCATTTACACCCTTTTGCGGCAGAAATTGTCCCTGATCCTGTTTATTTTAACCAATGAAAGCAAAACTAATACTGTGAGTTTGGGCTCCGTATTGTGTCAGAGCGAATTTGACACTACAGCTGACTTTATAGATATAATTCGCTTTTTCCATTGCACGTGACAATGGACGGGGATGTTTTCCAATATGAACATATAATATAATAACAAACCTCGTCGGTTTTCTAGGATCCTGTTGATCTGGTCGAAGTCAGCGTCGAGCTTGGTCTTGAGGACGTCGGACATGGGCACGATGTTCTCGCCGTCGTCCAGATCCTCGTCCTGGTCGAACCAGGCCTCCTCCTCCTCCTCCAGGGTCCGCTGGTCACGCCGGAAACGGTTGTTGCGGATCAACGACGCCGTGCTGCAATACACCATTCTTATAAATGATTTGGTACAAATACCCAAGACTTCATTTAAGTGCACTATCATAGATTCAGATTCTGCCAATACTAACGTCAAGGATGCGCTCGGAAATTGTTCTAAGGGAAGTCACTTATTCTAAGTTCGCTAACCTGTTTCAGACCAGCATTTTTGTATCTACCCGTTTGAGACCAACATTTTTGTACCCAAGATAAATTTACAATGAAAATTAATGTCAACTTTCGACGCCATTTACAGAAATTATCACCGTTTCTGCAAATAGTTTTCATAAATAAAATCACGCATCTCATTAGGTACAATATAACAGGACTTAATGTTAGGGATGGACAGTGGCCTAGGGCATTCGACTTCAATCCTCACTTAAGACATGAAAAAATATGAACATAGTATTTCCATCCCACTGGCCTGTCAGATGGGACTTGAAATTGTGGTCTCGTCTCTATATGACCTTAGCTGTCGATGGGACGTTAAATCCATTCACTTTCACATTGAGCTTAATGTCACACCAAAAACCAGAACATATTGAACGGGGCCTCAACAAGCCAGCATAGCTGCTGAGTGTGGACAAGCCGAGTGTGACATCTGTGTAACCTAATTCAAACTAGGGTATCATTATCACGAAGTCAATCCCCTCGTTGGCAACCTTGACAATAAAATGAACAGTCTTCGACTGTATGTGTTCAGACACGGGATGTGTGCAAAACAAAGCACCATTCATGCACACCGTTGTCAAATATTATTGGTAAAGGTGTTAGTAATGCAAGTACATACCTATGTACTTATGCATGTAGGTACGTATATACATGGACTAACGATATATCCCTTCCTACCATCGGCCATAAAGACAAGCAGACATTATGATTTTTAGTTATTTATGATATGACAAAAAGAAACACATCTGCATCTGGAAAAAGAGTGCTATTTTCTCTTATTACATAAAAGATAATTTCAAAATTGATTGTAAATGTAATCCTGTGTGTCATCCGTCTTCATTTTAGAATATATATTTCCAAACTACAGAGATACAGTACGATAGAAAATGCAATTAACTTACCTTTCTAGGCCGCCTGGTTTGTCTTTTAACCGGTCTTGTAATTGGTCGTAGCGTAACTTTAATGACTTAAATGTATTTACATAGTCAATACTCTCTAGATCTTTGATATGTGCTTCTATTATATGGGAACATAGGGACTTGATATCCTCCTGTAAACAGAATAGCATTTGTATGTGTTAGGTTCAAAATATAAGCTTTTCCATGTATTTTACATTTGATAGGAGCAATTCGCTGTGGCAGTAAATGAACTGATTGTGTTTGCAAACTGTGTATCCCCATATAAGCCTGCGAATCTGTGCTCTTATCAGAGCATAGGTTGTTTGCTGTGCAGTTGTGGAAATGTTACATTAAAACTACAAATATGGGTAATCAGATGCGTGCCCTAAGGACTATTCCAGTAAAATCTATACAGGGGGGGGGGGGGGGGGGGGGCGGGGCGGACGGCAGTCCATTGATTATTTATTCGTAGGTTATTGCAACTAATTTAACTGTGGGCGGACGGCAGGTCCATTGATTATTTATCGTAGGTTATTGCCAACGAAAAATAATTTAACCTGTTGGAGTGTAAATTTGTTAATTAAAATTCATTGCATGTCATAGTATTGAAATAAAAAATATTTTATGCTTGTTGTTTTCTAAAAAATATTTTATGCTTGTTGTTTTCATAATCTGTATAATAAATTGTGGGTTATTGTCAGCCAGAAAAGAATTATACGCTGACGGCCAAGCAATTGTTGTTGTTAGGCAGGTCCATTGATTATTTATCGTAGGTTATTGCCAACGAAAAATAATTTAACCTGTTGGAGGGTAAATTTGTTAATTAAAATTCATTGCATGTCATAGTATTGAAATAAAAAATATTTTATGCTTGTTGTTTTCTAAAAAATATTTTATGCTTGTTGTTTTCATAATCTGTATAATAAATTGTGGGTTATTGTCAGGCAGAAAAGAATTATACGCTGACGGCCAAGCAATTGTTGTTGTTAGGCAGGTCCATTGATTATTTATCGTAGGTTATTGCCAACGAAAAATAATTTAACCTGTTGGAGGGTAAATTTGTTAATTAAAATTCATTGCATGTCATAGTATTGAAATAAAAATATTTTATGCTTGTTGTTTTCTAAAAAATATTTTATGCTTGTTGTTGTTTTCATAATCTGTATAATAAATTGTGGGTTATTGTCAGCCAGAAAAGAATTATACGCTGACGGCCCAGCAATTGTTGTTAGTTTAAAAGTTTCCCAAAATGTACAAAACAACTCCAAGAATGCACATAGTATGATAGTAGGATATTTTGTTTCTAATTCTACATTGATGCGGTGGCCTGGTGGTATCGACCAGAACTTCAGAAGTTGGGGTTGCAAGTTCTATACTGGCTCCCAACAATCATTTTTTTTTTTTTTCATTTCAAATTGCAAACAAAAAAGGATAAATAAATAGCAGTACAATTGGGTTGTAGTTATTTATTTATACTTTTTGCAATTTAAAATGAAAATTAATTCTATACTGGCTCCCATCAATAATTTTTTTTTTTTTTTTTATTTTTTTTTTTTTTTTCATTTCAAATTGCAAACAAAAAAGGATAAATAAATAGCAGTACAATTGGGTTGTACTGTTATTATTTATACTTTTTGCAATTTAAAATGAAAATTAAATTACTTAATAATTATTTAATAAATAATATTTGTAAATGTTATGCCAAACAAATAATAGCCATACAGCCCCAATCCAAAACATGTCCCCAAGATGTTGTTTCTACGTATGGATCCTCCGTCGACTCGTCGGAGCACCGCCTTGCAACGTACATTTGTACTGTGGACGCATTAATTGTCGTCGGTTAAATTTTGGGTATTAGTCTCCAAAATACATATTCGTCAGTGTGTAAATTCTTCAAGCAGGAGGGGTTGGGTGCAAAATTTGTCATGGTGTCGAAAATAGTTTTCCTTGTGAGCATGTAATGTGAAACTATCAGACAGGTAAGATTATGGAAAAACATGTGTATTTTCAAAACTAAATATATGAAATTTAATCATGCCTGGGAAGTGTTCCGTCCGAAAACCGTGACTCTAATTTCAAGAAATGTGACGTTAAGAATTTTTATTATTTATGTAGCTTCATTCTATCTTCATGAATGAGGGAGTGTTTCATTGTAGAGATGACTACCACAGGGATTGAAAATTCCAATTGACGGCTAAAATTTGTTAATAATTATTTTCAAGGCATTCATTTTCTAAATTAATTTAATACTGGTAAAACCAGTTTCAGAGTAGCAAATGGTGGAATTTTCAGCCCCTGTTTTTGTTAATTGTACATTGAGATTTTTATTTTTATTTATTATAGGTTGCATTTTTTTAGATTTTTATTTTTATTTACTGTAGATTGTGATTCTTTATTTTTTTGGTTTTTTCATTGGTGGTTGGGTTTAAAAAAAAATTTAAAACACCGTAGGTAGGCTGATAATTTTTTTTTTATATGTCGTAGGTTACCCCCGGCAAAAAACGCCTTCTCCCCCCCCCCCCATATAGATTTTACTGGAATAGCCCTAAGCATGGGCTTTATCATCAAGCACATGCTCAACTCATATGAAGTGGTCTCAGAACAGTGATGAAGACCAAGCTCAACTGGGGGTCGTTTCACTAAACTTCGAACGACTAAAATGTTTGCAAATTTAGGATCATCTGGAAAGTTCAATTGATGGATTTACATTTATTGAGCATAGGCTGCATATGCAACCTATGCTCAATAAATATGCAGCCTATGCTCAATAAAAGTAAATTCAATAATTGTTTACAAGAAAACACTGTTTACGTGCAATTTACAGACATCATAATTTTGCACTTACAAAAATTTTAGTCGTACAAAGTTTAGTGAAACGGCCCCCAGGTCGCTTGGTAGTTCTTTTACATTCTCAAATAATATTGCATTTTAAATACTTATATTTTACGGAAGGAATTGGTGCTATGACCTTCCATATTCGGTGTCGGTGAATGTGTTTTAATCACTCGGCTGTTAAAACTGGTTGCTATTCCCCACTGTGAAGGATTAACTATCAATGTCACTGTACGTATAACTTACGAGACGAATAAACTCAAAGAGCTCGATCATTGCAGAGTTGAGGAGGTTGTACTTCCTGCCGTTGGCCTTGAAGGCGTCGACGACGGCCTTGAACAGGTTGCCCTTGATGATGTAGCGGTTGTAGAACTCCTCTTTGAGACCGATTATCTTCCGCATAAACCGTAAGGCACCTAGAGATGAAATTGATTTTCATGGATTCATTATCAGAATAACAGAGCTCCAGATAAGCTTCGTGTCCAACATGTATTGTATGTCCAAAACATGTATTGTAATGTCCAACATGTATTGTATAACAACCAAATGTATGTTAATGTCCAACATGTATTAACAATGTATTGTAGGTCAACATGTACTTGTAGTCCAACCAATGTATTGATGTCCACATGTTATTGTTATGTCCAACATGTATTGTATGTAACGATAAACAAATGTATTGATGTCCAACATGTATTGTAAAATTTACAACATATTGTAAGTAACAACAAATTGTTATTGTATTGTCCCAACGTAGTCCCAACATGTATTTGTATGTCCAACATGTATTGTATGTAAAACCAACATGTATTTGAATGACCAACATGTATTTTATGTCAAATGTATTTGTATGTCAACAGTATTGTATGTCCAAACGTATTGTCCAACATGTATTGTAATTCACCATGTATTGTAAGTACAACAAGTATTGTATGTCCCCAACTGTATTGTATGTACAAACATGTATTTTGTAAAATGTCCAACAAAATGTATGTATTGTATGTACAACATGTATTGTATGTCCAACATGTATTGTATGTCCAACATGTATTGTATGTCCAACATGTATTGTATGTACAACATGTATTGTATGTCCAACATGTATTGTATGTCCATGTATTGTATGTCCAACATGTATTGTATGTCCAAACTGTATTTGTATGTAACAACTGAATTGTATGTCCAACCAATTATTGTTATGTCCAACAGTAATTGTAAATGGTACCAAACAATGTATTGTATGTCCAACAATTATTGATTGACAATGTATTGTTAATGGTTCCAACAAGTAATTGTATGTCCAACATGTATTGTAATGTACAACATGTAGTTGTAATGTCCAAATGTTTTATTGTAATGTCCACAACATTTGTATTGTATAGTCCAACATTATTGTATGTCAATGTATTTGTATTAAAACAACATGTATTGTATGTCCAACATGTATTGTATGTCCAACATGTATTGTATGTCATGTATTGTATGTCCAACATGTATTGTATGTCCAACATGTATTGTATGTCCAACATGTATTGTATGTCCAACATGTATTGTATGTCAACATGTATTGTATGTCCAACATGTATTGTATGTCAACATGTATTGTATGTCATGTACCTTGAATGTCATGTATTGTAATGTACACTGTATTGTATTGTAATTCCACCATGTATTGTATGTCCAACATGTATTGTATGTACAACATGTATTGTATGTACAACATGTATTGTATGTCCATGTATTGTATGTACAACATGTATTGTATGTCCAACATGTATTGTACAACATGTATGTCCAACATGTATTGATGTCATGTATTGTATGTCCACATGTATTGTATGCAGTCCCAACATGTATTGTAGTCCAACAAGTAATTGTATCAACATGTATTGTATGTCCCAACTGTATTGTATGTCCAACATGTATTGTATGTCATGTATTGTAATGTCCACTGTATTGTATGTCATGTATTGTATGTACAACATGATGTATGTCCCATATAATGTATTGATGTCCATGTATGTATAGTATGTATCCAACATGTATTGTATGTCATGTATGTATTTGTCCAACATGTATTGTATGTCAACATGTATTGTATGTCACATGTATTGTATGTCCAACATGTATTGTATGTCAACATGTATTTGTATGTGTATTGTATGTCCAACATGTATTGTATCCACATGATTGTATGTACAATGTATTGTATGTCATGTATTGTATGTCACATGTATTGATGTCCAACATGTGTATGTCCAACATGTATTTGAACATTGTATTGTCCCAACATGTATTGTATGTCCAACATATTGTATGTACACAATGTATTGTATCCAAGTATTGTATTATGTCCAACATGTATTGTATGTACATAATGTATTCCCCAATGTATGTCAACATGTATTGTATGTCCAACATGTATTGTATGTCCCACATGTATTGTATGACAACATGTATTGTATGTAACAATGTATTGTAGTCCAACATGTATGTATGTACACATGTATTGATCCAACATGTATTGTATGTCCAACATGTATTGTATGTCCACATGTATGTAAAGTCCCATGTCCAACATGTATGTATGTCACATGTATTGTATGTATTGTATGTCCAACTGTATTGTATGTCACATGTATTGTATTTCCATATGTCACATGTATTGTATGTAACATGTATTGTATGTCCAACATGTATTGTATGTCATGTATTGTATGAACCATGTATTTATGCCATGTATGTCACATGTATTGTATGTCAACATGTATTGTATGTCCATGTATTGTATGTCAACATGTAGGTGTATGTCAACATGTATTGTATGTCCAATTGTATTGTATGTCCAATGTATTGTATGTCAACTGTATTGTATGTCCACATGTATTGTATGTCATGTATTGTTATGTCATGTTATTGTCTGTCATGTATTGTATGTCATGTATTGTAGTCATGTATTGTATGTCATGTAGTCATGTATTGTATCATGTATTGTATGTCCATGTATGTGTATGTCATGTATTAGTATGTCATGTATTGTATGTCATGTATTGTATGTATGTCATGTATTGTATGTATTGTATGTCATGTATTGTATGTCATATTGTAGGGCATGATGTATGTATGTATGTCATGTATTGTATGTCATGTATTGTATGTCATGTATTGTATGTCATGTATTGTATGTCATGTATTGTATGTCATGTATTGTATGGCATGTATTGTATGTCATGAATTGATGCAGTATTGTATGCATGATTGATGGCATGTATTGTATGTACATGTATTGTATGTCATGTATTATGTCATGTATTGTATGCATATTGATGTATTGTATGTCAGTATTGACCATGTATTGTCATCTATTGTATGTCATGTATTGATGTCATGTGTAATGTCATGATTGTATGTCATGTATTGTATTCAGTATTGTAGATGTGGTATTATGTATTGTATGTCATGTATTGTATGTCATGTATTGTATGTCCATGTATTGAGTCCAACATTGTATTGTATGTCATTGTATGTATGTCAACATGTATTGTATGTCCAACATGTATTGTATGTCAACATGTATTGTACAAAATGTATTGTATCCAACATGTATTGATGTCCAATGTATTGTATGTACATGTATTGTATGTCCACATGTATTGTATGGCAACATGTATTGATGTATTGTATGTCCAATGTATTGTATGTCCAACATGTATTGATGACAACATGTATTGTATGTATGTAGACCAACATGTATTCCCGATGTCCAATGTATTGTATGTCAACATGTATTGTATGTCCAACATGTATTGTATGTCCAACATGTATTGTATCTTATTGTATGTATGTATTGTATGTCATGTATTGTATGTCAACATGTATTGTATGTCCAACAGTATTGTATGTATCCATGTATTATGTCATATGTATTGTATGTCAACATGTATTGTATGTCCAACATGTATTGTATGTCCAACATGTATTGTATGTCATGTATTGTATGTCCAACATGTATTGTATGTCCAACATGTATTGTATGTACAACATGTATTGAATGTAGTACAAAATGTATTGTATGTCCAACATGTATTGATGTATGTATGTCCAACAAATATTGTATGTCCATGTATTGTATGTCCAACATGTATTGTATGTAATGTATTGTATGTCCAACATGTATTGTATGTACAACATGTATTGTATGTCCAACATGTATTGTATGTCCAACATGTATTGTATGTAACATGTATTGTATGTACATGTATTGTATGTCCAACATGTATTGTATGTCAGTGTATGTCACATGTAATGTATGTAGTCCAACTGATTGTATTCAACTGTATTATGTCCAACCATGTATTGTAGTCAACAGTATGTCCAACTGTATTGTATGTCAACATGTATTGTATGTCCAACATGTATTGTATGTCCAACAACGTATGTCCAACATGTATTGTATGTCATGTATTGTAGCAAGTATTGTATGGCATGTATTGTAGTCATGTATTGATGCATGTATTGTATCATGTATTAGTATTGTATTGTAGTCCAATGTATTGTATGTCATGTATTGTATCATGTATTGTGCATGTATTGTATGTCCATATTTGTAGTCATGTATTGTATGTACAGTATTTATGTCATGTATTGTATGTCATGTATTATGGCATGTATTGTGTCATGTATTGTATGTCAATTGTATGTCATGTATTGTATGTATGTTATGTATTGTAGTCCATGTATTGTATTTCATGTATTGTATGGTACACATGTATTGTATGTCCAACATGTATTGTATGTCATGTATTGTATGTCCAACATGTATTGTATGTCCAACATGTATTGTATGTCCAACATGTATTGTATGCCCACATGTATTATGTCCACACGTATTGTGTCCAACCAATGTATTGTATCGTCAATCGTATTGTATTGTCCAACATGTATTGTATGTTCCAACAACATGTATTATGTACAAAATCCACATGTATTAAGTCTGTATACGTCCAACAGTATTGTACTGTACAATCATTTATTGTATCAACATGTATTGTATGTCCAACATGTAGAATTGTATGCCCAACATGTATTGTATGTCCAACATGTATTGTACGTCCAACGTATGTCCAACATGTATTGTCACATGTATGTAGTATTGTGTCCAACATGTATTGATCCAACTATCCAACTGTATTGTATGTCAACATGTAGATACACAATGTATTGTATCCAACATGTATTGTATGTACAAACATGTATTGTATGTCCAACATGTATTGTAGTACAACAGTATGTGTCCAACATGTATTGCCCAACATGTATTATGCAACGTATGTTTCCAACAGTATTGTATCCAACATATTGTGCCCAACAATTGTACGTCCCAACATGTACTTGTACGTCCAACATATGTACATCCAACATGTATTGTATCCAACATGTATTGTATGCCCAAACATGTATTATCCAACTGTATTGTACGTCCAACATGTACGTAGTCCAACAGTACTGACATCCACATTGTATTGTATGCCCAACATATTGTATGTCCAACATACGACATCCAACATGTATTGTATGCCCAACATGTAATTGTACGTCCAACATGTACTTGTACTCCAACAGTAGTACGTCCAACAATGTATTGTAGTCCAACATGTATTGTATCCAACATGTATTGTACCCAACATGTATTGACATCCAACATGTATTGTACATCCAACATGTAATTATGACAACATGATTACGTCCAACATGTATTGTACGTCCAACATGTATTGTATGTCCAACATGTATTGTATGCCCAACATGTATTGTACGTCCAACATGTACTGTAAAATGTTGTAAGTGTTTGGTTTGATTTGTTATTAAGCTCAAATACGTGAATGTTCAACGTCCCAGCAACAGCTAAGGTCATACAGAGGGTACTGAATTTTTTTTAAATATTTTATTTCTGATTTCTCAATGAAAGTATATGTTGCGACCACTCATTTGAACCGTTCGATGAGACGGTTCAAATGGTGGCAACAATATATACGTCCAATGAGAAATAAGGAAAATATTGACAATTTTCCATCAGTAAAATGGTGTATGCTATAACTCTCGTACTTATACAGGGCCTGAAAATAACAGGTTTTACCAGTAGGTCCGGGACATAACAAGGAAAAAAATTAATTAATTTTTTGGAAGGTCCAAGAGGATAATCGCTAGAAAAATTGTAGAATTATTTGTGTGTTTCATGCAAAATGACTAGTCACACCATGTGTAAATCCTCAATTGTGTCACCATAAATAATCTTATAAGATGATAATCAGAACAGATTTATCGTCGCCACTGAATGATGATCGCAATTTCAATTTTATCACAGGTCCGCCGGACTTGCTGCTTGTAAAATACATAGGTCCGCAGGGGTTGAACAATTCCTCTTTTTCCACTCGCCCAGCTGAGCAAGTACAAATAAAAAGTACTTGCCCAGGTCAAAAAGTTACTTGCCCATTAAAAAATAAAATAAAATGCTATTTGTAATGTTGCATCTTATTTAAAACAAGAGTGCCGAAGGTCACAATATACGCCCGTCGAGGCAAGGCCAGTCAACAAGGAGATAATTCATCTTGACGTGATAAACATGTAAACCAAAATTGGTTACGATCCGTCAAGTAGAACTTGACTTATTGAGTGGACAAAGATACAGAGTGCGAAAATTTAAAAATGGTTCCCAAGGGGAGATAAGTATTGGAATGTTTTCAAAATCAATAGGCTTCTTTGTCTTGCCATGATAAACATGTATGCCGAATTTGGTTTCGATCGGTGAAGTAGAACTTGAGTTATTGTGTGGACAAGGATACAGAGTGCGAAAATTAAAAATGGCCGCCAAGGGAGATAAGTCATTGGAAATTTTTCAAAATCAATAGGCTTCTTCGTTTTGCCGTGATAAACATGTATTCCGAATTTGGTTATGATCAGTCAAGTAGAACTTGAGTTATTGCGTGGACAAGGATACAGAGTGTGAAAATTAAAAATGGCTGCCAAGGGGAGATAAGTATCGGAAATTTTTCAAAATCAATAGGCTTCTTTGTCTTGCCGTGATAAACATGTATATCAAATTTGGTTACAATCCGTCCAGTAGAACTCTAGTTATTGCGTGGACAAGCTGTGCCCACCCGCCCCCCTTGTACAAGATGAATACATAATACGTCCCGTTTTTTCGAACGCGAGTATAAAAAAAAAAGCTTGTACATATGTATAATCATTACCAAAACGGATAAGACATTCACTATTATTGTTATTTATATTATATATGTGGCCGCGTATGATAATACACACACTAGTCTATACTCGCAGTCATATTAGTTGTTAGCCCGGGCGCGTACAGCCGACAAATAATCCGTGAATTAAATTTGCCCGATATCGACCGTGTTCAAAATCGCTAGCGATTCTACCCGTAACCGTGTACATAGACACTGCTTGAATCTTACTTTCGGCAAACTGACGTAAACTGTAAACAACAAATGGTCGCTGAATTAATAATACCATTTGTTGGCCATTATCAATGGCATTAATTGGCAATTTTAAAAAAAAATCCTGACCAAATTTTTCACTCGCCAAACTGGGCGAGTGCCTGTAGAAAGTACTCGACAGCCACAAAAAACACTCGCCATGGCGAGCTGGGCGAGTGAAATTTCAACCCCTGGTCCGACATTAAAATTTGCAGGTCCAGGACCTTGGACCAGTGCTATTTACAGGCCCTGCTTATACAATGCTTTCTCTGGCAAAGGATTGATGCCTATAGAAAGGGTGATGCTCAATTTGGGAGGACACAGAGGAAACCCTTCCATCACATAACACGGAATATTTGTCGAAAAAAATATGTTCAGCCCTGAAATTAGAATAACCGGACCTGTTGCCAGGTTTTCGATTAATTATATTCATATCACGGGTATAACCAGATTCAACTCTCATATACAAGAAAGCCAAAGAGGTACATGACGGCCGAACCAAGTCTCCAGTCGGAATTCCGGTAAGGATGAATCCCGATCGTTAAATTACCCATCGAATGCTCCAACCTGCCACCCACCATATAACGAAGTGATGCCATGACTTACAGAGTAGGAGGAAGCCATGGTGGGACTTCAGTAGCACTAGGACGCGGCGCAGCAGATCCTTGCTGATGATGTAGTTCTTGATGTGGTACGTGTGGTGCTCCACGCAGAACGACAGCAGCTCCAGGATCAAGGACAGCAACTGTGCCGTCTGGAAGTCGTCTGTAATGGATTATGGGTGACGCTAAGTGAAATGGGAATTTGTGTAATTTAGAGTAAACAGTGTTTTCTCGAGAAACGGCGGGATTGATTGCAGTTTTACGTCCGTTCAATAGAAAGTTGATATAGATGGGATAAATTGTTGTTGCTTTGTTTTTGATCCATAGTAAGGATTTTTGTCACAGTCAAGATCATTTATTTAGCATTTTAAGTTTTAATAAATAATATCATGTAACATGTGTGAGTCGGTATATCTTGCGAAGAGACGGTGCATGCCAGCTAGGGTATACATTGTTTAGTTTTCCGTCAATAAACATTCACTGATAAGTAGTCCAGAGCGAGATAAAAGGTAACAAAAAGAGTGTAAATTAATTTTTAGCAAGTAAATGTGGCCTGTCGGCACAAAAAATACCCCCTCTTCAGGGATTCCGCTGGTGATCACCACTTTCGCAATTGGCGATAAAAATAAACAATTGGCGATAAAAAATTACAATTTTCGAAAAAAAAAGAGAATTTTTTTTTTTTTTTGCTTCGAAAATTGTAATTTTTTATTGCCAATTGTTTATTTTTATCCTATTGGTTATTCCTTTTTTTTTTTTTTTTTTTTTTTTGAAGTGGCGATTTTTTTATTTTCCCCAGCGGAATCCCTGCCTCTTGTAGATTGGAGACTCTTCGGCAAACTTCTTAACCAGACCAACGGACGGACAGACAACAGTCAAACACTGTATGCCTCCTGGCTTTACCAAAACCTGGGGGCTTAAAAAGAACCATATGAGACGCGCCATACGAGACATGATTTTGTGCCTTCGGACATCTGCGTAATTTCATTAAATACGTTTACAAAATTTACAATATTTTTCATTATTAAAGTGAAAAGTTGACAAAATTTTCAGAATACATGCGTATATATATAATATAATTCCACATGCTCTCTGAAAATTTTGTCAACTTCCGACGCCATTTACGGAAAATATTGTAAGTTTTGTAAACCTATTTCATGGAATTATGCAGATGTCCGTAAGAACACAATCGCATGGCGTGTCTTGTTTGCCTTGGTTGTGAAGATGTCAATATCCGGGACCAGTGGGATAAGCAGTTGTACAGTTGTACAAACCTTTACTGGGTTTCTCCTCTGCCGTGACAGCAAACAGTGGCGCCGTTAGTACATGCATGCTGTGCTTGTAGAAAAAGTTTAAAAATTCTGTCTTCTCAGTTTTCTGAAACCAACCAAATAATTTATTAATATGTATAAATATTTATTCCGAACTGATCATAGCTAACTGTAATAAATATTCAAGAAAAAATTAATCGCAACGGAAAATAAATATTTTGTCAACTGTAATATTGTTTTTAAAATTTATCTCTTTTTTTCAACAATCAATTTAGGAAAAACAAGAAATGCGTCCGTCGAACGCAGATTCCACCTGCAGCATATTTGAGAAACTGTGACAAAGTGGTTAACCGAAAAGTGTGACGGACGGACAGACGGACGGACGGACGTTCTTACATTACTATACTTATGTGGCTTATCACATGTTAAATATTAGCCACATAAAACGATTTTTAGCCACATAAAAGGATTTTTTAGATGGCTAATTGTAACCAACCCTATCCTTTACCAAGTCCATAACCCTGTGGGGCTAGCCACATAAGTACCCTAATGTGTGCCCGGACGGACGGACGGACGTCCGGACGGAGACGGACGGACAGACAAATATTTTAAGTAATTTGGCCTTGGGGATGAAAGCCGGATGGGTGGTCTATAGAATGGATGATACTAAACAACTTAAAGAAGTGTATGATGAAGTTTCAAGTTAATACAAGTTATGGCTGCAGAGATAATGGGTACCCGCAAACATTAACACAATGCAAATCTTACAGACGGACAAGCGGATGGAAGGAAATACAACAAGAGTGCCGAAGGTCACAATATACGCCTGTCATGGGGGTATAACTCTATGGAAAAAGAAATCAGTAACACTGATGGGTAGACCTCTCACAAACTAAAACTGGGCCTTTATCACTCACCTGAAATTATAATAGTTTAGGTTGTCACCTGATAAACGGATCAGTTTTGAATTTCAAGCCCCGAAAGGGAAAACATTTACAAGCAATTCAATGAATTCATAAAACATATAATACCATAAATCATAAGATCTACTACCTCTGAAGGCAACTGACCCAATATTTTGAAATTAGCGTCTTACTAAAAACGTTTTTTATGAATCTTTTGACCTTTCGGGACAATCTTGGATGATATAATCATTCAATTTCGACAAAAATGATCATCTCCTCGATACCTTGGATTTAATATATGATGTGACCATATTTGGTCAAATGTGAAATTTGATACCTACTCGACTCCTAGGGCCCAGCCCATTTTTGATCCCAGAGTCCTCATTTCAACAAATCTGACAGAGCATTGACTATTGATGATTCCTACCAAGCTTTGTTGAAATAATGTTTTTTAGAATTTGACCTAATTTTCTATGGTGGCCATCTTGGATTATATGACAACCTCGATTTTAACAAAATATGAAAAAAATTCACCCACGGACCACAACTCTGAAGTTTGACCACCATCGGCTAAGCGGTTCACAAGAAGAAGTTTGAAATCTATAATAAAAGGATGACCATGTTGGAAGACGCAATCATCTGGGGGCCGTTTCACTAAACTTTGTACGACTAAAATGTTTGTACGCGGAAAAATATGGTAGTCTGTACATTTCACATTAACAATGTTTTCTTGTGAACAATCAGTGGATTTACATGTATTGAATAAATGTAAATCCATCAATTGAAATTTCCAGACGATCCTAAATTTGAACTTACGAATATTTTAGTCGTACAAAGTTTAGAGAAACAGCGCCCTGATGTGTACGCACATGGACTAACGCTATATCCCCTCTGCCTATCGGTGAGGGGATAATAAATCGCAAGGCCTACAGCACACATACACAAGACAATTCTGAGGCACGAGCGAAATACATATCATTAGTCCAGATGTATATTTTAATGAATTTGTAACAAGAGGCAGAGCTCCAGATAAGGTGCATATTTTAGGAGAATATGCATTGATCATCAAAAGTGGGAGTACAAAATACTCACAGCAATGCGAAAATATGCATTGATTTTCAAATGGAGTAGTGAAAATACTGTAATAAAGTTGAATTTACTTAGTTCAGCTACAAAAAGTGTTGCAGCTCAAATAAGTGAACTTTTAAATTTGTTTATATATTTGTTTGTTTCTCATTTGTTCCCAATTTAGTATAAAGGAAGAAAGTCTATACTACATTTGTAAAAGGAAAGTATGCATGGCACTTAAAATCTGGGGGTATCACTTCTTAGGCACAAAACTTATCTGGAGCTCTGATGAGTTTAAGAACAGTCGAACTTACGAGACTTACAAGAGCTGTAGCGAGCATGTTCTCTGGGTCTATCAACAACCGCACTATGCCCATCAGCTGTACTGCACCACCTAGCTCTGAAAACACAGCAATTCCGCATAAAAAAAAGTTAACGTCCCACCAACAGCTAAGGTCATATTGAGAGTGGACAACAATTAACCCTTTCACCCCTGAGTAACTGGAATGGATTTTGATATGTTAATTTTGCAACCAAAGCAATTGTCACAAAATGGTTTTCAGACTAGTCCATTTATGAAAAGGGTGTGTTTTTCCTTCTCAAAAATATGAAAATTACTTTTCAAAAAGTGCAGATCCTGACGAGACGGCTCGTTACGAGACGGCTCATCAGGATCTGCACTGTTTGCATAAACCACTATAGCGGGCTTTCGGGTTCAAAGGGTTAATGAACAACATACACAGAAACATAATAACCAAGGTTGTCAACAGCGATACTTTGGGGAATTTTTACCCTTGTAATCTACATAGGGACCTTGACAAAGTGAAAGTGAATGGGTTTAACGTCCCACCAACAGCTAGGGTCATATAGAGATGGAACCAGTTTAAAGTCTCATCCAACAGACCAGTTGGATGGAAACACTATGAAAGTATTTTTGATGCCCAAGGCGAGGTTTGAACACACAACCTCCGGATTGGAAGTCAGGTGTTCTAACCCCTAGGCCACAATCCATCCCTGCATAGGGACATTGAAATTTCAGAGCATATTATAAACCCTGTGTAACTGATGTGCGACTTACCTGGGTCGGGATCGTTCACCATTTGTTCTATGACTAGGTTGATTAGGAGATCACCCTGCAATGTAAAACATGTGATTAACCCATTATCAGCCAAATCCAAGTATGGTAGTTATGAACATTTGAGGATTTCTTCCCCGCTATTTGAAAGTATATGTTGTTACCACTCATATGAACCGTCTCGGCAAGACGGTTCAAATGAGTGGTAACAACATATACATGTACTTTCATGGAGAATAAAAAAATAATCATATTTTTTCAATGAAATGTATTGTATCCCTAGACTTCAATGTTCAGTGATAGATTTATTTATTGCAAATGGCATACTTTTTTTTTTTTACAGATTTTGATTGAATTTCGCAAACAAGTTTTCAGTAAATTATGACCAATGCAATTAATTTTCAAAGCAATCAAAGAATTTAATGTTTGTTAATACTGATGGAGACCATCATATTTTCTTTTTCATTAATATCTGTGAAAGGCAGCGATATGACAAGAGAGACAACTCCAAAGCCTAAACAAGAAACGAGGCAAAGCCACGAAGGCCAGGTTTTTTCCAAGCATAGACACTTGGATAACATAATTATACCCACTTTTTGTAGACTAGATGGCCGTGGCCTGCATGTCGCGCCTTGGGGCGAGGCATGGACACTAAAAAAATAGATATAGTAGATGGAAAAACGTTAACCAAAAAACTTTAACCGGACACATGGACGAACGGACGGACGTATGCCAAAATGCCGACGATATCGCGCTTTCCGCAAGCAGGTGTGACAATGATGATAAACACCCATGTGAAGTATCAAGGTATAGGGTGAAGCAGTTGCAGAGATATAGTACACGAAAAAACTTTAACAAAAAAATTCAAAGTAATTTGAACTTGACATAGGGCACAGGATCGCGCTTTCCTCAAGCAGGTGCGACAATGATGATAAACACCCATGTGAAGTATCAAGGTATTGGGTGAAGAAGTTGCAGAGATATAGTACACGAAAAAAAATTAACAAAAAAATTCAAAGTAATTTGACCTTGACATTGGGCACAGGATCGCGCTTTCCGCAAGCAGGTGCAACAATGATGATAAACACCCATGTGAAGTATCAAGGTATTGGGTGAAGCAGTTGCAGAGATATAGTACACGAAAAAACTTTAAAAAAAAAATTCAAAGTAATTTGACCTTGACATTGGGCACAGGATCGCGCTTTCCGCAAGCAGTGCGACAATGATGATAAACACCCATGTGAAGTATCAAGGTATTGGGTGAAGCAGTTGCAGAGATATAGTACACGAAAAAAAAATTTAACAAAAAAATTCAAAGTAATTTGACCTTGACATTGGGCACAGGATCGCGCTTTCTCCGCAAGCAGGTGCAACAATGATGATAAACACCCATGTGAAGTATCAAGGTATTGGGTGAAGCAGTTGCAGAGATATAGTACACGAAAAAACTTTAACAAAAAAATTCAAAGTAATTTGACCTTGACATTGGGCACAGGATCGCGCTTTCTGCAAGCAGGTGCGACAATGATGATAAACACCCATGTGAAGTATCAAGGTATTGGGTGAAGCAGTTGCAGAGATATAGTACACGAAAAAACTTTAACAAAAAAACAAAGAAATTCAAAGTAATTTGACCTTGACATTGGGCACAGGATCGCGCTTTCCACAAGCAGGTGCGACAATGATGATAAACACCCATGTGAAGTAAGTATTAAGGTATTGGTGTAAGCAGTTGCAGAGATATAGTACACAAAAAACTTTAACAAAACAATTCAAAGTAATTTGACCTTGACATTGGGCACAGGGGCCGCACGGTTGGGGTTAGAATGAAAATATGGATGATGATAAACACCCATGTGAAGTTTCAAGGTAATGGGCGAAGCAGTTGCAGAGATATAGTATAACGAAAAAGTTTTAACCAAAAAACTCTAACCAGACGTACGTTAAAAAGTTAACGTTGAAAATGGCTAAGTCAATTACATAGAAATAATAGGTGAAGGTAAAAAAATGGTCACATGTTGGATAGTTGTATGTGGTAGGCACCCCTTGGTTATGAAGCTGTGAAAGTTTGGTGGTCCTAGGTGGTACAGTACCAAAGAAATGGACTTAAACACGAAAACGTAACATTGAAATGCGAAAACTTAACATTGAAAATGGCTAAGTCGACTGCGCGGAAAAAATGGGTGAAGTTAAAAAAAAAAGTAACATGTTGGATAGTGATATGTGGTGGGTACCCCTTGATTATGAAGCTGTGAAAGTTTGGTGGTCCTAGGTGGTACAGTACCAAAGAAATGGACTTAAACACGAAAACTTAACATTGTAAACACGAAAACTTAACATTGAAAATGGCTAAGTCGACTACGCGGAAAAAATGGGTCAAGTTAAAAAAAAAGTAACATGTTGGATAGTGATATGTGGTGGGCACCCCTTGATTATGAAGCTGTGAAAGTTTGGTGGTCCTAGGTGGTACAGTAACAAAGAAATGGACTCACGAAAACTTAACATTGATTGTGGACGCCGCCCGCCCGCCCGCCCGCCCGCCCGGCCGTCGCCAATCCAATAGCCTGGATTTTTTTTCAAAAAACCTGGCTAACAATTGGAAAATTACACATGCACACTGTCATAGCATTCACAACTTTTGCACAGAATCTAGTTCAATAAAAGATATCCTGATCTGGTGTCAGACGCCCTCTCCACATCAGTATGGAAATATAAAAATAAATGCACCAAATTCGATAATAATTGCATAATTCTGATTTGGGAATGTTACAGAATATTTATTTTTTCCGATCTGAACATCTTTTACAAGCAATTCTAATAGCTAACCATTGTGGGAAGATCTGCGTCTGAACTTAAAGAAAAATAATTTTCAAAGACTTCCCCCATATTCGCACACAAAATCAGGCAGTTTGGTTGGGCAAGACTGCACTGCTCGGCCTCGGCCAACCAAACTTCACGATTTTCAGCATGTGCTCAGAAATGTTCACAAGCACGAGTGACATACGTCTTCCTGAGTTTGGCCCTCCTTGAGAATGTACTCGCGCACCATGGAGGGGCTGAACTCGACCATGTAGGAGAATATGTCGATGGCGGCCGACTTCATCTTCTGATCATCCAGGCTCAGGATGAACTCCACCGCCTGTAGAACGCCCAGGCCTGATAATGTCTGTGAATAAAGATGATTTATTATTTAATGGTGTTGAATGGCCCGTCAAAAATTACAATTTTCGAAACAAAATCCCAAAAAAAAAAGAATCCAAAATTATTATTACGCCAATTTTTTTTGAAATGGCGATTTTTTTTCCCCCAGCGGAATGGAATCCCTGGTTACGTAGTGCTGCTAGTGGGACCAATAACTAAACTGGCGGTTAGCGAAACCTGCACACATATTCAACAGGGTATGAAATGCAAGGGAAAACATAGCCTATCCAGATTACATTAAGGTATGAAATACAATTTTAACTAGCAAATGTGGTCTGTCGACGCACTTAAGGCCCCTATAGGCGATTTGACAGTCTTACAAAAATAAACGGATGGACAGACAGACAGACGGACAGAAAGACAGGGCGAACAAGAGTGCCGCAAGTCACAAAATACGTCCGTCGAATATGGGCCAGACAGCGAAGATGCAGAAATGTGAAGCTGTCACCAAGGCAAGAAACATTAATGAGAATTTGAAAGTCTATAGCATTATTTCTTCATCTCGTTGTGCTAAATATGTATACTAATTTAGGCAGAGATAGAAAAGTAGAGTGTAAAGTAGAAATGATAGGGAATTGGATACAATAATCTAGAAAAAATGGCTAAGTTAAAAAGGTGATATTTTTGTTAAAAAATATTTTTTCCGCATAAAAACACCAAGGTGCACATCTTCAATATGTGTAGAAGACGTATGTATAGTTTCAGAACGATCGACTGAACAGTTTCGGAGGAGTTGTGTACACAAACTCTGTATTGTATATAGAATTGCATAGAAAAATGTAGAAAAAATGCCCTAGTTAAAAAGGTGATATTTTCGTAAAAAAAATATTTTTTCCGCATTAAACACCAAGGTGCACATCTTCAATATGTGTAGAAGACGTGTGTATAGTTTCAGATCGATCGACTGAAAGGTTTCGGAGGAGTTGTGTACACAAACTCTGTACCGTATATAGAATTGTATAGAAAAATGTAGAAAAAATGGCTATTAAAGTTAACAAGAATTCCGCCACGGAAGCGGTGTCGCGCCTACCGAGGCATTTGACCGTGAACATTACAAGTAAATAAATTACCTTGACCTTCAGAATTTGGATGTGGGGGTGTGTGTAATGAAGCATCATCCGTAGACAAACATTGATGTGAAATATTATCAATGTCTGGAAAGGGGTTAAAGAGATATTGTGAAAAAACAATAACTTTTAACGCATTTCTGTTACAAATCCGGTGAACATTACAAGTAAATAAATGACCTTGACCTTCAAAATTTGGATGTGGGGGTGTGCGTAATGAAGCATCATTCCAAGACAAACATTGATGTGAAATATTATCAAAGTCTGGCAAGGGGTTAAAGAGATATTGTGAAAAAACAATAACCTTAATGCATTTCTGTTATAAACCGGTGAACATTACAAGTAAATAAATGACCTTGACCTTGAGAATTTGGATGTTGGGGTGTGCGTAATGAAGCATCATCCATAGACAAACATTGATGTGAAATATTATCAAAGTGATATTGTTAAAAAACAATAACTTTTAACGTATTTCTGTTACAAAACCGGTGAACAGTACAAGTAAATAAATGACCTTGACCTTGATAATTTGGATGTGGGGGTGTGCGTAATGAAGCATCATCCCTAGACAAACATTGATGTGAAATATTATCAATGTCTGGCAAGGGGTTAAAGAGATATTGTGAAAAAACAATAACTTTAACGCATTTCTGTTACAAAACCGGTGAACATTACAAGGAAATAAATGACCTTGACCTTCAAAATATGGATGTGGGGGTGTGCGTAATGAAGCATCATTCCTAGACAAACAATGATGTGAAATATTATCAAAGTCTAGCAAGGGGGTAAAGAGATATTGTGAAAAAACAATAAGTTTAACGCATTTCTGTTACAAATCCGTTGAACATTACAAGTAAATAAATGACCTTGACCTTCAAAATTTGGATGTGGGGGTGTGCGTAATGAAGCATCATTCCTAGACAAACATTGATGTGAAATATTATCAAAGTGTGGCAAGGGGTTAAAGAGATATTGTGAAAAAACAATAACTTTAACGCATTTCTGTTACAAAACCGGTGAACATTACAAGGAAATAAATGACAATTGACCTTCAGACTTTGGATGTGGGGGTGTGCGTAATGAAGCATCATCCATAGACAAACATTGATGTGAAATATTATCAATGTCTGGCAAGGGGTTAGAGATATTGTGAAAAAACAATAACTTGAACGCATTTCTGTTACAAAATCGGTGAACATTACAAGTAAATAAATGACCTTCACCTTGAGAATTTGGATGTGGGGGTGTGCGTAATGAAGCATCATCCGTAGACAAACATTGATGTGAAATATTATCAAAGTCTGGCAAGGGGTTAAAGAGATATTGTGAAAAAACAATAACTTTAACGTATTTCTGTTACAAAACCGGTGAACATTACAAGTAAATAAATGACCTAGACCTTGATAATTTGGATGTGGGGGTGTGCGTAATGAAGCACCATCCCTAGACAAACATTGATGTGAAATATTATCAATGTCTGGCAAGGGGTTAAAGAGATATTGTGAAAAAACTATAACTTTAACGCATTTGCCTTACAAAAAAACGGACGACGACGACGGAAAATACGACGACTATAGTCCGCCTCTGCTAAAGCAGGCGCGACAAAAATACGATGACTATAGTCGCGCCTCTGCTAAAGCAGGCGCGACAAAAAGGTGATATTTTTGTCAAAAAATATTTTTTCGCCATAAAAACACCAAGGTGCACATCTTCAATATGTGTAGAAGACGTGTGCATAGTTTCAGATCGATCGACTGAAAGGTTTCGTATACAAACTCTGTACCGTATATAGAAATGTATAGAAAAATGAAGAAAAAGTTAAAAAGGCGATATTTTTGTTAAAAAATATTTTTCGGCATAAAAACACCAAGGTGCACATCTTCAATATGTGTAGAAGACGTGTGTATAGTTTCAGATCGATCGACTGAACAGTTTCGGAGGAGTTGTGTACACGAACTATGCGCTTTTTCTTCAGCCGCCCGCCCGCCGTGCGGTAAAACATAATACGTACCGTTTTTTAAAAACGGTCGTATAAAAACTATAGGGCAATGCCGAATCTCGAAAGTAGGGGCTCATGGATACCCCCGGCCGCCGATTGGACCGATAAACAAAATGGCGAAAACAATCTTACATACGTTGTAAGCCGGGGGTATAATAATGGTTATATGCAGAAGGCCCCTGTGCTGTAAATTTAAAACTAGATTTAAATGATCAAAGGATCACTATTGATTACTTAGCCTAATGCCATTTTTGTCGATAAGAATGGGCTACCATGGTCTATCATAGAATCAGGATTATGTAGTAACAGAGCTCCAGATAAGCTTATAAGAGTATTGTACCCCCTGATTTCAAACTAGATTGGTCAGTAAGCAAGGCTTACAGAATACCCCCCTCGTGGGCCCAGCAGGGCTTAAAAATATTCACTTTTCATACTTGCCCGGCCGGGCAAGTACAATTATAATCTACTTGCCCAGACAAAAAAGCTACTTGCCCAACATTTTAGGAAAATGTAAGTATTAATACCTTTAATAAATTAGCTTTTGTACCAACATTAATACTAGACATTATGTTTGTAAAACATGGATATGCCCCTCTGGAATACTGGACTCTAACTGGAGAAACTCTTACTAACTTGTTCATGTAAATGTACAGACGGACGGACATACGGAACCTCAAGAGGAAGGCAATATGTCCCCTGAAAGAGTTTTGTAAAGAGACTAAGTATGTGACCTTGACCTCAAGATCAGCGGGGATTTGTCACAGCATGATAATAGAGCCTTAGAGGAATGCATGCATGAAATATTAAGAATTTTCGATGAAAGAAATAGAAATTATAACATATTTCTCTGATAAGTTTTGTAAAGAGACTAAGTATGTAACCAGAGCTCCAGATAATTATTTTAGGCAAGAGTTTTTTGACGCCTCAAAATAAAAAACGGTGGGTTTTTTCTATTGATGTGGGGTTTTTTACTTGCGATATTGAATGTACATCTGTCTATCGTACTTACATGTTGTTGTAGTTTGTGGTGCTGTAGGCTACACTGTGCATTTAATATAGTGTTGTGTAGTTGCCAGGCCGACCAGGCTGCACTGTACTGTTTGTTTATATAGTAAGTTCAATCTCAACAATAAACGTATTTACAGTTCCAAAACAATAACCCATACCTTGGGTCTAATACATGTCTGCTAATTAAGAAGCACATAAATGTATATGTAATAATTTCACTAAACATATGATAACCTTTGCTGTGAAATAAACAACAGACACACCACACCCTCAGTCATGGTGCTTTCACTACATACACACCACACCCTCAGTCACGGTGCTTTCACTACAGACACACCACACCCTCAGTCATGGTGCTTTCACTACAGACACACCACACCCTCAGTCATGGTGCTTTCACTACAGATACACCACACCCTCAGTCATGGTGCTTTCACTACAGACACACCACACCCTTCACTACAGACACACCACACCCTCAGTCACGGTGCTTTCACTACAGACACACCACACCCTCAGTCATGGTGCTTTCACTACAGATACACCACACCCTCAGTCATGGTGCTTTCACTACAGACACACCACACCCTCAGTCATGGTGCTTTCACTACAGACACACCACACCCTCAGTCACGGTGCTTTCACTACAGACACACCACACCCTCAGTCATGGTGCTTTCACTACAGATACACCACACCCTCAGTCATGGTGCTTTCACTACAGACACACCACACCCATCAGTCATGGTGCTTTCACTCAGACACACCACACCCTCAGTCACGGTGCTTTCACTACAGACACACCACACCCTCAGTCACGGTGCTTTCACTACAGACACACCACACCCTACAGTCACGGTGCTTTCACTACAGACACACCACACCCTCAGTCATGGTGCTTTCACTACAGACACACCACACCCTCAGTCACGGTGCTTTCACTACAGACACACCACACCCTCAGTCATGGTGCTTTCACTACACACACCACACCCTCAGTCATGGTGCTTTCACTACAGACACACCACACCCTCAGTCATGGTGCTTTCACTACAGACACACCACACCCTCAGTCACGGTGCTTTCACTACAGACACACCACACCCTCAGTCATGGTGCTTTCACTACAAACACACCACACCCTCAGTCATGGTGCTTCACTACAGACACACCACACCCTCAGTCATGGTGCTTTCACTACAGACACACCACACCCTCAGTCACGGTGCTTTCACTACATTCAAGATCATAAGGCTAAGCACAAGACTCGCGTAAATGTTTCTGCTCACTTTTGACATGATGATGATCATCGCTTTCATTGTGCCTCTTTAATGACGATAAATGTATGCTAGGACTGCCATCCTGGGCCCATACGTTGGGTTGCTTGTATCTTGTGCAATATCGACAGCAGAAGCAGTAACCCCCATCTTCAAAATTGTGTATCTTCAGCCACGGAAATTGCGTTTTCCACTTAATATCAAAAGTTCATTTTGACACGGTTGTGTGACGCGATTTCTTATCAAATTCAGCGCTTTTGACAGTGTAACAATCTCGGCCAATATCGATTTCACTATGGTTTCAGGGGAGGGTTCATCGCTTTGTACTTTCGTGAAATAAGCCAGTTTCTTGAGCAGACTTCTTTTTTTGCGAAGCCAACATGCGTTACGCATCTGAATTGGCAGGACGTTTACGTTTATTTAACTTAAGCGCCAGGGCTGTACAAATCGGCACGCCCGACGCCCGGGACAAGTCGGTTTTGGTCTCGGACAAGTGGCTCTATGCTGAAAGTTAGTCCCGGGCAAGTCACTATTTTCCGTTGAAACGTCCCGCCACAAGCCTGTTTTCTTCACTAGACTAATCCTAAATTGTAACATTTCATCGATCGATAACGCCTCGGGCGTGTGTCGGCTTCCCTGTGGCGATACACACTTACACAGAAGCTGCTATACTGTGTATATAGCAAGAAAAGTGATATACTAGTTGTGACCCTGATTAGATTAATTTATTCGAATTTGAAAGAATAATCTCACCGACAATTCCGCATGAACTCTGAATTTTGTGTCAACTTTTCAACACAATTTACGGAAAATATTTTCGAAATCAATATCGGCGATATATGGCGACAGATCTGCGTATGATTCAGAGTTTTTATGCCACCGGGTTTCGAAGAAACGGGTGGCATATAGTGTTTGGCCCGTCCGTCTGTCTGTCACACTTTTCGGTTAACCAATTTGTCACAGTTTCTCAAATATGCTGCAGGTGGCATCTGCGTTCGACAGACGCATTTCTTGTTTTTTAATCCATTCCTTTCGGAATACACATTTACGGGTATGAAATTATTAAAAAAAAATAATTTATTTTTGTCATTTCTCAATGAAAGTATACGATGTGACCACTCATTTGAACCATCTCGACGAGACGGATTAAATGGTGGTCGCGGCATATACTTCCGAGTGCATAGAAGGAAAATATTTGTCCGCAAACATAAGCGAATCCTCAGTATGAAATGGGTTACTGCATGATTTCACCGTGATGCGATGATGAAAGTCGCACGTTCGCGACGTCTGTGGCACATCACATGTTGACCAATCAGCAACATTTCAAAACATAGCCTAAAGGTCACACAGTTTACAGCCTCGTGCTGAATGAGGTCATACAATAAACACCTGTACACACAGCTGGGTGTATCGGGTTTTTGCACAAAGCATCACACAAATCTCGTCTGTGTAATCGCATCTGGATTTGGAATTCATATATCCCCTGGCACGGATATTGCACGGTTCGGATAAGCAACACGGAAGGTCGTATGTCGCCGGACTTCCGTGCAATAGGGGGGTCGCACTGTATGCATATTAACATGATTACCTGATTAAAGGTATTACATTTGCTAACATACTAATAATAATTAGTTCATGTACTTTGAATGTCGTTGTTTTAATAAACTTATAGAAATCACGAATCAACTAATTACACGATGACTACGACGTCGGACGCTTTTTTCTTCTTTTTTTTCCTTTTCTCTATTTTTTTAATATTTTTTTTGATCCACAGAAACCCGCGTTATAATGGAGATCGCGCTATACACGATTGTGTTATAATGGAGCTGCAGTGTAATTAGCGAATTAACAGCTGTTGCCAACAAAAGAAAACTGAAATTTCAAAAAGTTTATTATTTACCGTTCCGCGAACATACGGATAGACATTAAATATTGTAAATATAGACGTGATTTCATTTTCGAGACGGTCAAATGAGTAGACTCCGTATTTTAATTCATAAAACGTCGATGTTTTTACACCGAAAATTCTGGAATATACGCTCGAAATTATAGACCATTAAACACCAATCAATCTATCTTTCCTGATTGCCAGGGTTCCCGTTACTAGTAATATATGTTATTGCCAACATTTTTATAGCAACTAAAGTGCATGTATTATGCAGACATGGATATACATATGCCGAGAACCGTTGGTTGGAAGCTTCTATATGGAGTTGGTAATGTGTGTCCATGTGTTCATATTACATGTACTAACAGCACTATAGATATACCGTTAAACATCAATCAATCCAATTTGTGATGCACTGATATATTGCGTGATTGAGACATGATTGTTTATGTAATAAATTGTTGATTGATGAGCTGTAGTTATTCTCTCTCTCTTTGCACCCGGAAAAGAAAACATTCAATCTGGCTTTTCTATTTTTGAGTAACTGACCGGGAACGACTGGTCCTAATTGCAGACTCTGCAACCACCGTTATACCTGTGTCATAGTTCTCTATGGTTGTGTTGTTACAGTTTCGTATAAGAAGTTTTACGAGGACAAGTCATTTTTTCAAAACCACTTGCCCTGAAAATTATAATTTCCAGGACAAGTCGGGACAAGTCACTTTTGTCAAGTCACTTGTGGCTAAAAAATCAATTTGTACAGCCCTGAGCGCCCACGAGGCGATGATTGAAGGACAGACTGGTCGCTACTATATTTACGCTATGAAAGACGCAGAATAATACACACCATAGATTATTTTATCGACCAGTCTGAAAAATTCACGCCAAGTAATCGGGCAGTGGAATCAGCGAAAAACACGCTATATAGCTGAACAACAGAGATTGACGAAACGCACAATATTTGGACACCTTGCGTAACAGTATTTTTTGCTGCGTTTTTGTAACGCATGGAAATTAATTACCTTGCGTTTTTAGACATTTCTACTGCGTATTTGACGTAAAAACGCAGCTTAACTGGAGCTCTGATGTAAGCTTGACCTTGGGATCAGCGGGGACTGGACGGTCGTGGATTTGTCACAGCATGATAGTACAGACCCTTAGAGGAATACACGAGTGAAATATTAAGAATTTTCAACAGACGGACAACCCGACTCCAGTATACACCCCCCACAACTCGTTGCGAGGGGTATAATTAAATGAGTATTTTATTTTTACAAATGGATTATGGATTTTCTTCATTATTAAATAGGGAACAAATGATCAAAACACATTTAACTATTCACTTATTTGAGTGTATTATTACTTATCCACTTATTTATACTGTAATACAGTTGAAAATTTGTGTGCCTTTTGCAGCTCAACTAAGTAAATTCTCAATATTATTACAGCATTTCCACTACTCAGTTGAAAACTAGATTTGTCAGTAAGCGAGGCTTACGAAATTGCCCTGTGTGGGCCCATGTGCCCCTAAATATGTAAGGAAATAGAAGTTATAACATATTTCTCTGATGTTAAGTTTTGTAAAGAGACTTAAGTATTTGACCTTGACCTTGGGATCAGCGAGGGTTGGACGGTCGTGGATTTGGCGCAACATGGTAGTAGAGCCGAACAGGAATGCACAAGTGAAATATTAAGCATTTTAGATGAAGGAAATAGAAGCTATAACACATTTCTCTGATGTTAAGTTTTGTAAAGAGACCTTGACCTTGGGATTAGCGGGGGTTGGACGGTCGTGGATTTGGCACAGCATGGTGGTAGAGCCTTACAGGAATGCATGTGAAATATTAAGCATTTTAGATGAAGGAAATAGAAGTTAACATATTTTTCTGATGTTAAGTTTAGTGACGGACGGACACACGGACGGACAACCCGACTCCAGTATACCTCCCACAACTCGTTGCGGGGGTATATGTGCGTAAAATACGCCAATACGCACCATATCTGGAACTCTGAGCTAATCGAGTTCTGTATTACTCGCAAGTACGAACCTTGAAGAATGTGTCCCTGCTCTGTGGCTGCAGTGTTTGTGAGAAGGTACAGAATTCCTTGAGGAAGTAGACGAGGTCTCTCCGCACGTCGTCCTCTTTCTTCTCCGCCGTGAGATGTGAGAACAACTGCACGAGGAATTTCTCATCCTCCTATAACACACACACAACAATGAGGAGGGATCATGGGGCCATTAGCACCTATTTGTCATAAATGGCATCAAATAGATAGTGAGGGGACATAAAATTAAAAGATTGAACGCTGACACAAGTTATTAACATTTCACATGGAAGCTTCACAGGTAGCCATTTTTTTTTTTAATTCACTTCACACTTCAGTATCTGTTTTGACCAGTCATTTGAACCGTCTCGATAAGATCAAATGAGTGGTCAAAATATACACTTTCAGTGGTGTCAGCACATACATGTACGAGATCCGCTATATGATTTTGTACCTACATGTAGAACAACTGAGCAGAGCCTCACGGATACCCCTGGACTGACAAACAAAATTTAACACAAATATTATGGACCGAAAAACGGAAATACAAAAACTACATACCCCTCAACATACTTCGTATGACGGGGTATAATTAAGAACATGTTTGATGTTTCATGAATAATTATTTACAGAAACTGTGATATTACCTGTAAATGATATCGAAAGTTGACAACATTTTCATAACAAATGCAGATTCCTATTCCACATTTGTTGTGAACATTTCATCAACTTTTGACATCATTTATGGAAAATATGGTAAATATTTTTCACGAGATATCGCACATATTCTTCGGTAAATAATCAAATAATCAAACTGCATATTCAGTCCAAATGGTCTCAATCTTTATAGCAGTTTAAAGTATATGTAGGTACAACAATTGTTTATGGTTTACGCCAAGTAAAATATTAAATTCTCATGCATTGTGCATTTCAAGAGAAATCATGAATGTGCAAAATAGAAATATTTAAAAAAATTCATAAGTCCAAAAGCGTATTCTAAGTACAAGTTAGATCACGGTTCGTCCGCATGTACGAGGAGATAATCCGCGAGCTTTAGCTCGCGGATTATCGCTCGTACATGCGGACAAACATGATCTTAACTTATTTATCACATCCTCATGCACATACCTTGCTGTGTTAATACAGAAACAACACCCGGAAATGTGTCAAAGATGTGATAAACAAAACTTCCATCAGTCGACAACAGAAAGACGGCTAGAAACTCACCTGAATCATCCCAACTATCTCCACTTTGTTAAAAAATATAAACGACGTCAATGTGGACAACATATTCTCCTCAAAAACGGAGGGTGTCGGCAATATCACGTCCTGCACATACTGCACCCTGTACGTCTGGTGAATCTTGTTCACGAGCTCCTGGTTCGTGAACGGAATCACCTCCTTAAACTTGGCGGTGTTCTGTAGATAGTCGCGATGCCGCGAGGGCTCGCCGTGGGACGGATCGTATTCTAGCACTCCGACCACGTCGAATATCGTATCCTCTTGAAACAGAATCTCGAACAACGAGTTTTTATTCAATAAAAATATACTTTTAAAAATTTCGTACAAATGGTGAAGGCCCTCCATGTTTTCCAGGTCCTCGCACATGTGGAACAAGTCTAGCAACTTCTTGATGTATCCGTCCTGCTCGATAGCGACGGCGAGTTTCTCGCGTCGTATAGGCGAGGTGATGACACTGTTGAACAGTTCCGAGATCTCCTCCAGCTTGCTCAGTTCACACGGGGGTAAGTCGATGGGGTGGGCTACCTCGGGCATCTCGTCAAAACGTTCATCCTCCGATTCCTCTATGATGTCCTGGGTGATGTCCACGGATGGGTCCTTACCTTGTACCTGTGCACAGAGATTACCAGCCTAGTGTCTTGATATCAACTTTATCAGGCAAGTCTAGGAAAAGACAAGAACTTTCCTACCGTTTCTGAACCTGATATAAATCCTTCACAAATACATTTGATACCGAAATACGCCATCATTTTATTAAATGTATCTTTATGTATTTAGAGGTGTACGCTATGACCACAATTGAACTGTCTCATCGAGACTGTTAACCCTTACTATGCTGAATTAAATTGTCGTCTGCTGGAAATGTTTTATTTTCAATATTTCTTGATAAAAATCTGTTTTGGCAGCACATGAGAATCGTCTCCACTGGAGACGATTCTCATGTGCTGTCAAAACAGGTTTTTTGTTAAGAATTAAGGCAAAAATAAAAAACAGCAGACGAGAATTTTCGTCTCCCGCGTAGTAAAAATGTTTAAATAAACAAGGCCCAAATGGCCCTGTATCACTCGCCTGAAATTATTTTCCCCAATACCAAGTTCCATAAAAATTTGTCTGCAAGTTCATACCAGATGGCCGCGGCCCGCATGTCGAGTATGATGGTATTTTTAAAAACTTTAAAGCAGATTTCGGACGGACACACGAACACCATTGTGATCACTATGTCTCGCTTTCCGCAAGCAGACTCGACAAAAAAGTCATTTGAATAATTCTTCAGGTCGTCTCAAAATATGTAGTCCATTGGGGTTAACGGATCACAGGGAAAAACGGGTCAGTTTTAAATTTTTATCCTGGATTATGTGACAATCTCGAATTTAAAAAATCTGTAAATGTTTCACCGAAAAACAATAACTATGAAGTTTGGCCAGTATCGGCCAAGCCGTTAGTAAGAAAATGCTGTTTGAAAGCTCTAATAAAAAGATAACGGTCTGACCTTTTGGCGGCCATTTTGAATGACGTAATGATCCGATTTTGACAAAAATACTCTGAGCGATCGTCTCCTCAATACCTTCGATTTGATATATGACATGTCCATATTCTGTCAAATATGAAATTTGACCCCTAGTTGAGCCCCCAGGCATCGCCCATTTTTGACCCATGGGGTCATCATTTTTACAAATCTGAATGGGCATTGACAATCACTCCTGTCAAGATTGGTTGAAATTTGCCCCTTGCGATTCATAAAGATTTTTTAAGAATTTGACCTACTTTTCCGTGGCGGCAATCTTGGATTAGACGACAACATCCAAATTTACAAATCTGACATGACCCCACCCATAGATCATCCCTGTAAGGTTTGACCAATGTCAGCCAAGCAGTTCACAAGAAGAAGACCTTTGAACTCTCTAATTAAAAGATGACCCTCCGACGGCCATCATGGATGACCTAATCATCCGATTTCGACAAAAAATGATCCAGAGTGAATGTCTCCACAATACCTTCAATTCGATATTCATGTAAAATTCAGTTACATGTAAAATTTTGACCCCATGGGTCACCATTTTATCAGAAAGAGCATCGACTGTCTATCATAATCATTCCTGTCAAGTTTCGTTGAAATTTGTCTGGCGGTGCATGCGAGAATTTTTAAGAATTTGACCTACTTTTCCGCGGCGGCCATCTTGGATTAGGTGACAACCTCCAAATTTACAAATCTGACATGCCCCACACATAGATCATCCCTGTGAAGTTTTACCAACATTGGCCAAGCAGTTCACGAGAAGACGTTAGAAATATACCATAAAAGGATGACCTTTTTGCAGCCATCTTGGACGACGTAATCATCCGAGTTTGACGAAAACTGCGCCAAAATGATCGTCTTGTCAATACCTTCGATTTGATATACATATGACATGACCATATTCGGTCAAACATAAGATTTGACACCTACTTGAAACCCTGTCCGGTCCCAATTTTAACAAATCTGAAAGAGCATTGACTATCGATCGCTACTGCCAAGTTTCGTTGAAATTGGCCTGGCGGTTTGCGAGAAGTGCGACGACCTCCCAACTTTACAAATCTGACATGCCCCAACCCATAGATCATCATGTGAAGTTTTACCAACATTGGCCCAGCGGTTCATGAGAAGACGTTTGAAAGTGTAGACGGACGACGGACGGACGAAAAGCGGTAACAATAGCTCACTCGAGCCAAAGGGTTTAACGTCCCAGCAACAGCTAAGGTCATATAGAGACGGGACCACAGTTTAAAGTATCATCCGACAGACCAGTGGGATGAAAATACTATTTGTTGGCGCTAGGCGAGGTTTGATACACACAACCTCCATATTGGAAGGCAGGTGTTCCAACCCCTAGGCCACAGTCCATCCCTCATCCTCCGATTGAGAAATTTATTAAATGGTAAGTTTGTTTGTGTATTGGTGTTTAACGGCCTATCAACAGCTATGGTCATGTAAGGCCGGGCAAACAGGTTCGATCCCGTTTTAACCTGCTGCATTGGGGGGAAAATTACAAAATCAGAACTGAATATTTACATTGAGAAACAATATATTCAGCCCTGAAATTAGAATAACCGGACCTGGTGGCAGGTCCATACCACACCAAAGTCACTTGGCCCCTTCCCCTAAAATAGGATTACGAATAATTGTAATACTCACATAAGGGGTATAACCAGATTCAACTGTCGCATACAAAATGCCAAAGACGTATGTGAGGGCCAAACCAGGTCACCAGTCGGAATTCCGGTAAGGATGAACCCCGATCGTTAAATTACCCATCGCTTGCACCCACCTTCCACCCACTAAATGGTAAGTAATAAATAATTACCGTGCATATCTTCTCCCAGATCTCGTCACAGCCAGCCTTCTCCTGGAAACTGAGGGCCAGGTCGTAGTTGTCGGCCTCCGACCACACAATCAGCGTCTCCTGTAAACAAACATGTGAAATGTCTTTTAACCCTTTCAACACCACAGGCCTGTATAGTGGCATTGGCAAAAATATGAAAATTTGGATCTACACTTTTTGTAAGTAATTTTCATATTTTTGAAGAAAAAAAAGATTTCACAAATGGACGTCTGAAAATAATTTTGTGACAATTGAATTGGTTGCAAAATTAACATTTAAAAATTGAATTCCAGTTACTTAGGGGTGAAAGGCTTAACACCCCAGCAAGATAATACAGACCCCTGATTTCAAGCTTCATCTGAAAACCCATCCCTTTAGTTTTCAGATGGAGATTGTAACCCAGGAAAATCTATGAAAGTACATGTATTTATTATGCCTAGGGAGAGGGATTGAACAAGCACCTGGTTGTATGCGTATTTCACCTACATACAGGTATATACATCAGCAACTAATGTGACGGTATTGAAACACTAGAAAATAATACATCAGCACTGATCAAAAACAAATATCTGTTCACATAAACATCGCTGGATTGTCTGAATGGCGACCCGTTCATGAAACTGCTCAATTTTACTGACAAGGTGTTAACAATGAAAATGATGGAAGTGCTCCAGATAAGCTGCGTATTTGCCTAAACACCCAATTAAAATTGACAAAACCCAATTGAAATCAGAAGTAGCGAGTATCAAAGCCATAAAAATTTTGGTACCTTTATCATGCTGCAGAAAACAATAAACAGACCACAAATATAGCATATTTTTCTTATTTTCCATAAAAACACATCTTGGTATTTCATTAGAATACAATTTTCATGAAATGCCAAGATGTGTTTTCATTTTGAAGCAAACTATTCAATAATTGCTGTCTGTTGATCTGTGAACAGTAGTGTGATTTTATTTTACCCAATTAAAATTTTGAACTACCCAATTGCTTCAGAAATGATGGAGTGACAAGACTCAATTACTAATTACTAATCTGGAGCCCTGTGATTGTCCCAGACTTGCAGTTACCTGTTGCTTTTGGTAGGCGGTGTCCGACTGTATCTTGGACTCCAGTAGAATGGAACCTGAGAGGATAGACAGATTTCAGGTCAATCAATGGGCGGAATAGCAATAAAGGTCAGGAAACTATTGATGAAGCTTGGTAATAATCCAACTAACGGATATTCAACATTTGGACGAATGTCCAAAATTGTTGATGACTACCACGCCGAAATTGTGAGCGCTATGTCTAATTTTCCGCTACCGGTAATGTGGACGAGACAATTAGGTCTGTAAAACATGGATATGCCCACATGGCATACTGGACGTTAAAACTAGAGATTATGTTTAAAAAAAAGAAAAAAATTAAATTTACACAAATTTCAGTCATTTAGAAAATGGTCAAGTCTTTCAGCACTATTTAGAAGGTCACAAAGCTCAAGGTCATGTAATTGGTGGTGCGAGTGCATCACACATGTTCAGATGAATGAACTGTCCAAATATTAAAGCAATCCCAGAGATTCCGCTGGGGGGAAAAAAAATTGGCGATAAAAAATTACAATTTTCGAGAAAAAAATCAAAAAATGTTTTTTGGACCCCCCCCCCCCGAAAATTGTATTTTTTTTATCGCCAATTGTTTATTTGTATCGCCAATTGCGAAAGTGACGATCGCCAGCGGAATCCCTGCAATCCTTCAAGTATTATAATATTGAAGATATTACATGACGTGGAAACTTTTACAAACTGGTAGACTTTTCGACATAAATGTACACAGTCACTGTCCGTACAGAACCTCAAGAGCAATGCAGTATGCCCCCCTTGCTATCGCATAGGGGGTATAACAACAAGGCTTCTAGGTTTGGTCAGACACGACCTCGTATCATAACGAATTCCGGAAAGTGCACATTTGAATATTATTGTTACCTTGGGGAAATAGCATAGTTAAAACAACAGCAAATGTTATTTAAGGCCAGGCCAATGGATTCAATCCTGTATTTAACCTGCTGCATTGGGCTCGCATCATAAACAAGAGGGCCATGATAGCCCTAATTCGCTCACCTGACTCCATGAACACCAGAGGAGAATGTGACATTGAGTTCATGTGTTTTAAAAAAATTGTGCTATTTTTTGATGGCGGTCATCTTGGATTAAGCGATGACTCTCATTTTACCAAATCTGAAAATGCTTCACCCAAGGATCTTAACTTACTATGAAGTTTGGCCGATGCGCATCGGCCATGTGGTTCCCCGAGAAAAAGACGTTCAAAATCTTGAATAAATGGACCTTTCGGCAGCCATCATGGATGACATAATCATCCGATTTCAACAAATATTGCACCAGAGCAATCGCCTCATCGATACCTTCAATTTGATATATGACATGAGCATATTCGGTCAAAAATAAAATTTGACCCCACGGGCCACGCCCATTTTTGACCCCGGGGTAACCATTTTAACAACTTTGAAAGAGCATTGTACATCGATCATTCCTACCAAGTTTCGTCGAAATCCGGCTAGTGGTTCACGAGAAGATTTTTTTAAGAATGTATGCTATTTTTAGATGGCGGCCATCTTGGATTAGCGATGACCTCCATTTTAACAAATCTGAAAAGGCTTCACCCATGGACCATAACTTTTTAAGTTTGGCTACCATGGGCCAGGAATAATTTTGAAATCTCTAATAAAAGAACGACCGTTTGACCTTTTGGCGGCCATCTTGGATGACATAACCATCCGATTTTGACAAAAAATGCACCAGAGTGATCGCCTCGTTGATACCTTCCATTTGATACACGACATGACCATATTCGGTCAAAAATAAAATTTGACCCAACAAGCCACGCCCATTTTTGACCCCGGGGTCACAATGTTAACAACTTTGAAAGAGCATTGTACATCGATCATTCCTACCAAGTTTTGTCGAAATCCGGTTGGCGGTTCTTCAGAAGAAGATTTTTTAGATGGCGGCCATCTTGGATTACGTAATGACGTCATTTTAACAATTTTGTTCACGGACGACGACGGACACATTGCGGTAACAATAGCTCACATGAGCTTCGCTCAGGTGAGCTAAAAACTAGATATGGCATCGTTAAACGAAGCTTATCCCCTCACTGGCAGCCTTGATAATAATAAAAAAATTAACACAAGTCCTCAATGACCTTGGGCGATCAAACGTGGGTTGTATGTACTGTACTGGCAGCCTTGATAATAAAAAATAAGAAAAAAAAAACATTTTTTCCTCACAAACAAGGTGAACATAACGCAAGTCATCAGTGACCTTGGGCGGTCGGACGTGGGGTGTGAGCAAAAAACCACCCCTACACACAGTGTAGCCAAATATTATCCAAATCGGTGAAGCGGTTCATCAGCTATTGAAAAATGAAAGGTGTTAATAACGTACGTACATGGACTAAAGCTACATTTGTAGCCTATCGGCGAGGGGATAATTAAATAATGTGTTTAAGGCTCTAATGTCAATATTGTAGTGGCAAGTTCATATGTGCATTTGAAAATTATCATTATCCTGAAGAAATACATAGAATGCGTAGAAAATTACAATTTTAAACATGTTATTTTGTTACAATACAAGCTTGTGTCCGACCAGAAGCTACATACATACACGCCGAATGCCTGTGTTTAAAACCATATCCTTCCGAGGTTTCAAACAACATAATTTATTTTCCTTTTAAATATTTTTTTGGGATATTAATCATTATTTACAATTAAATGCTACTGAATCTCAGTGTGAATAAAACTGAAGTACATGACACACCACACCAATTACACAGGTGAAAGACTCGGACCTAGGACCCAATACTTGGCTTATTTGGAAAACGTTACCATACCCACCCATTTACATTACAGCCTTTTGCACGGTAGACAAGAGTTTGTGAAAATGCCCTAGACAGGCTTAATTTCGGGTTCGCTCAAACACAGCAAGTTTCAATTTTGTCTCTGGCAATAGATTAATGCATTAGGCCCCCAAATATATTCACTTTGCCCCAGTAGGCATACTGGACGTTAATTGGAGAAACTCTTACAAACTGTTTGACTTAACAAACTGTATTTCAGGGACATTTCAAAGGTGACAATGGTCAAGTTAATGATGGCATGAGTGTGTGACAAATGTTCAAGTGTCCAAGTATATGCCATTGCAGCAATCCTTCGCATAATATTGAAGATATTACATGTTGGAGAAACTCTTAAAAACTTTTTAACGCAAGAAAATGGCTAAGTGTTGAAGGTCGTGTTAATGGTGGCGCGAGTATGTGACAAATGTTCAGGTGATTCAAGTGTCCAAGTATTGAAGCAATCCTAGGCGTAGTATTGAAGATGTTACTTATTATATTTTAATTCATGTACAATGGTGTCGGCTAATTCTGCGCACCTAAGGCTTTCCAAACACATTTATATGGCATTACCATCAGGCATCTCCATATTCTGTCAAACTTTCCTGAATATTCAACGCAGTTCAAAAATGTTTGTGCAGGTAAAATCATGTTCTGACGTCAGTAAGCGACGTAAATTATGTGATGTATGACATCACATGCATGTTTGCAACGTCACATTTGTTTCGTCTAATGCTGCGCATCTGGTAGTGTAAACAAAATGGCGAGCAGCATACTGGATCAGCATAGCAAAATTGGTATTAAACTTGAAGCAGAACTATCCAGTGACATCATGGCAGGTTAGTTTCTTTGTTTAACAGTTAATTTAGTAAATAAGACAGCTATTCCATCAGCAGGGTCTGAGGATTTTACACATTTTGTCTATATTCGGAATAACTTTTTACCAAACTATCGGAATGTGATAAAATTGTGCCACAGTGTAGCAATTAATCAGCTTGTTTATTCCAAAATCCACATAGTTTATTATGACGTACGCATGGCTAAATATGACGTTTATTGAGCATTAGCCGATACGCAGAATTAGCCGAAATGACAATATTTGTGAACGGAACAGGTTATAGTCCAGTGCTACACGCCATACGAGTTTGCAGTTACGCGAGTCTGATATTGCACTGTGTGCACTGGATATAAACTGTTCCCATGTCATGCAGGTAACTCATGAATTGTGGTGTTATATGTTGTTGATAGCTGGGGCATAACAACTGTTTTATTTCATTTCCTGGTTTCATATATGAACCAGAAAAGGAGCCGACAATATTTACGGCTAGGATTTATGCCATACTGCACTGCTTTATCAATCTCCGTAAACTTAAAGGTTGGAAATATGATTATTTTAAAATTGCCCCAACAATAGAGTAAGTGTACCTGGCTTCGCAGTGAATGTGGCTTCGCACACACCAGTAGTTTACATATTTTATTATTCATACAGTCTTCTGAAGGCAAGTGTTTTCAGAAAGTCAAATGTGTTTACACGAGTAAGAAAACTGTTAACGACACTCAGTGATCAAACAAGTAAAAAATTGAGGTGTGCGACTCCAGGTACACGGACTGCCAGGTACACTTACTCTAATGTATATTTATAACGTAATTTGGGATGCCAAAGCATTGAATTGTGAAAATTCATTTTATATGATTATCAAGACACCAGCACCCACATCTCCACACCATATTCTATTATAATAAACTAACCATCAGTTTCTGAACGAACAAGGAGTGACATTCCTTTGAGGCGTTCGACATAAGCTGATGAAACATGACCAGTCCCCCTGTCGTCCCACTGCCGATCTTCGTTCAGCATGTAAAGCTTCACCCGGCGTCGAGTACTCGAGTCAGCCATATTAAACTATTATCTTAGCTAAAATATACGTTGGTATTACTGTATGATCAGCGTGTTCATTGCCAGATACTCGAGTTATTTGTTTCCCGGCCAACCTTTCGAATCTTGTCGCTGATCAACAGCGCTGAAAACAACAAAGAAAACGGGTGTTAATTTTAATGAATATACAAATACAGATTTCTACATTTAGCGAAATTCCCGTACGAAAACCGATACACAAATACCTGACAGTGATCGCTAACTTACATTGTTTGATTATGCGGTTTATTTGACAATTTGTCAACGACATTCAATTTTTGTCACTGTCCGCCATCTTGAATGTGTTACAACTTGATTGGGGGTTACACATTCGAAATTCACGGAAATTTCCAATAACTTCCGGCGGTGTGAACGGTAATTTACCGTCGGATAACATACACTATTTCTAGACGCATATGTAAATGAAAGTACTGAAAGTACTGACTGGCGGGAGACAAGTAGCCACTTGTGAATTTGCATACTCAGAAATTCCTTGTTAGAAATATATTCGATGTTGATTATTGGATGTACAATCTGCAAATTTGGAGAACTTGATCAGTTACTGGTGTTTGTAAAATACACCCTGCTCTGAACACAAATAGGTTTTTATGTCCGACTAATAAACCGTTTTACGAGGTATATTGCAGACGTATTTATTGGGGTAGAACCCAGAATTGAAGTGGTGATATACGCCTTTATACGGATATGGTGAGAGGAGCCCTCTGCCAAAAAGTTTGTGCTTCATAAATGTAACTCATCAGGTACCCTCCCCATTTTTGTAGTCGATGAAATTTGGTCAAATGAACGGCAAAATGTTTTCATGAATTTTGTTTCGCTCACCCAGAGGGTAATTTTTCGAAAATCGCCCGTAAACTACAATATGAAAAAGAAATGGCCTTCGACGTCGCATTGCGACTGCGTGGTACACGATACGGGGTGCGTCTCAATAACAGCAATTTGTTCTCTTCAAAAGTAAAGTTGGGCATGCTAACTAGTTTACACATAATGTTGAGCATTG